>KZ807198.1:458488-500640 GCA_000696205.2 Oncopeltus fasciatus | reverse complement strand
AGAGAGAGAGAGAGAGAGAGAGAGAGAGAGAGAGAGAGAGAGAGAGAGAGAGAGAGAGAGAATTTTTAGTTTTGGTAAAAGTAATAATAAAGAGAAAAAATTTCTCTATTGAAATTATAGAGAAAGACAGTATAAGAAATATATTTTATACGATTCAAGATCTTAGCTCTTCCATTGGTGGATGTTAATTTGGTACTGTATTGCCAAGAGCATTCAATTATGTTTCTAGTTCAAAGCAGTTTAAATTTAACGAGTTTTAATTTATAGGTCCCAGAGAGAAACTTGTAGCGGCAAGGAAGAAAATCACCACCTCTTTAAATGTGCCTCCACCGTTGTTGAAAAAAGATTCACTTGGAATAAAATGTAGTTCTATGAATTCTTTAGTTGCTTATGATTCGTCTTCTTCTTCAGACACATAGTATTTTCTTCTTGTTGAATTATGGCACTATTTATTATTAAGTATGTTATGGTAAATTATATATATCTTAGTTTAAGTACACTACAATTATTCCATTGTAATTGTACTTAATCATGTATTTTTATATTCTGTGATGAACATGTATGTGTGTTCTGTTTAATATCTAACTGCATATTTGAAAATTAAAATTTTAATTGTATAGCATAAACTTTTGTCAGGAGAAGCTTTCTATTCATAACTGACAAATAATTTGTATGTGTACAAAGTTGAGATAAACAGAAATATGACTTAACAATTACGCTTCTTTTAAATGAAATAAAATAAAAGTTTTTTTAAAATTGTATAACCTGAATCTCATTTGGAAAGCTATAAATTACTAGTTAAATAAAATGAAATTACAAATTAAATTCATGGAAAAAAAAATAAAAAATTAAATAGTGACTTTATTTGTAGTATTTAATCCCTCATAAATTTTATACAAGAAATGCAAGGGAGTTACAATAAATAAATCTTACCACCTTAGCCGGGACTCGAACCCGGGTCTCCTGCATTACATCACTGGGGCTAGCTAGATAATCTCTTTAACTCCGGGGAGTAAGCCCGGGGGCTTTACTCACGAGTCTAAACCCCCAAGTAAGACGAATATAACGTCTTATTCTTGAAGGAGCTAACATTGTCGGCTATTTGTTAGACTCAGGTTTTTTCTCTCGTTATATTTATTTTTTAAATAGTGACTTTAGTTTGGGTATTTAATCCTATGTAAATTTTATACAAGAAATGCAAGGGAGTTAGAATTTAAAAAAATTTACTACCTCAGCTGGGACTTGAACCTGGGTCTCCTGCTTTCTGGGTTGAGTCCCGGCTGAGGTAGTAAGATTTTTTTATTCTAACTCCCTAGCATTTCTTGTATATAATTTAGGCGAGATTAAATACCACAACTAAAGTAACTATTTGAGATAAAAATGAGGGGGGGAAAAAAGAGAGTCTAACAAATAGACAACAATGTTAGCTCCCTCGAGCTCCTCGAGATTTTTTTAATTCTAACTCCCTTGCAGTTCTTGACTACATTAATTATCTTAGGATTGTAAAAATTTCAGGGTACGTAGGCTGTGAAAAGCTTTATTATTTTTAAATTGCCAGAATTTATATTTTGAATAATCACGATGCGCAAAAAAATTCATGTACCGTTAAAATATAGATAGATAAATATAGATCTTAGCAAGTTGGGTTTAAGGATGGGTAAGTGAGTGCATGCAATATTTGAGAAATATTTTAAATTTCTAATTGTAAATGATAGAAACTGGAAATTGAAGTGTTAAATGCTCAAAATTCTTGCAATAACTTTGCCAGAAATTAATAAATAGTTAAAAAAATATAAGTATTTTTAATAAGATATATTACCAAAAATTTATAAGTTAAAAGTGAGAAATCAATAAAAAAATTAATAGATATGAAATAAGGCTAAGTCTAAACCCAAATTATACTCATTTTCTCTTCTACTGGGAGTTAAGGTCATCAATTAGAAGATGTAAGAACGAGGATTTATACATTCCATTCAAATTTATTGGGCTTAGCTGCTTTCGGAAAGCATGGTTTCCATCATCGGTGGTTGTCCGTCCTATTGTATGTCTTCTTCTGTATGTTTTCCAAAAGCAACTAAGCCCATAAATTTGAAGCAAGTGTGAAGTATACTCTCATTCCTTCATCATCAATCTATATATTAACAAGAAAAACAAAATCACAATAATGATGTTAAAACCCTCTTAAATTACAAAATAACATTATGTTACAACATAAGTTTACTTCGAATTCAAAAGTCTTGATGGAACAATCTTACATGTATATCTTTATATTGAGCTGGGTAGTAGGGAGTTCGGTGTAGTAAAGATAACTGTGGCTTAAAACTCACTTTAAGAAGCCAATGAGCCTGAGCTTTTACTAAGATATAGGGCTAGCATGTCTGTCAGTAGAGACCTCTCTTTAATGACATTTGTGAGTTTACAATCTTTCTTTTTTTTATTAATTTATTTAAATGTTCTTCAGAATTAAACATGAATGATGTACAGGTCTAGACAGGCCAGGAAGGTAGAGTGGGGAAAGCACTCATCCATCGTAGTTATATTCGTAAATTTCTTCCATATAAGCCTTCTCTTTAAAAAAGTTATAAAGCATATACATAGAAAATTAATTTTTACAGTTATTAAGTTCTTTAAACTTTTTTGAAACTCAAATAACAGCAAAATATTATTATTATAAATTTTAGTTTCCCCATTAACCCTACCCCCTTTATCTCAACCAAAATCCTTCAAGAATTTCTAATAAAAAGGCTAAACATGGAATTTTAAAAATAAGAGTGCCCGACCAACAGCCAAAATTATAGTGTTAAATATCTTTCTTAATATGTGTTTAAAAAAAAAAATATTATATGATATAAATGTTTTAAAATTTCATTTAACACTTATTTTGTTCTATTCATTTTTATTATAATGCCCATTTTATTGATCATAGAACCTTTCAGATGTGATATTTTATTTAACACAATAGAAATTATTTAGTTGAACATAACTTGCAGACATCTCTCCCTATCTGATCAATGGATGTCTGTATGTTGTTGAATCATTAGCATCTTTACTCATCAAAGGCCAAATGTCATAGACCAGAAACTTCATGAAAAACATAAATATATTGGTAGGAAAACAATAAAAATAATTATTTACAAAAATAAAGTTAGCTTGATAGATATAACATTTTCAATATAAAATATAAGTATTGCAAGAATAATATTGAATTTATATAGTGGACTTTCTAATCAAGAATACAATTCCTCTAGAAGATGCACAACAGTAGAAGATGTAGGGCGAGATTTTTTATCTAGAAGACATTTTTGAGCTAACTCATAAAGACCCAAAGGAATTGTTTCTTCTGGATTCTTAGGCTTACTATCCACCAAAACTAAAATATTATCCACTTCATCAACATAGCTAGCCTGAAACAAAAATAAAATTTAAAATATTAAATAATAAACAAGATGCAGTTAAATAAAGTACAACACAGCTTTATCACACCACTACCTGCAATAAAAAAGAACTTATAAAAATTTAACATTGAATCATGAAATATATTTCAGTGCAACTAGGAAAACAAAATTTTGACTTTTAAAAATAAATAATAATACTTTGCAAATTTTTATCAGAACCAATTTTCCTATTACCAAATTTTAAATTTATTCTTTATAAAAACACATATATAAATATTTAATTAGAAAAATACACAACATTGCAACACGTGTGTGCAAACATAAACACACAAAAGGATCAAGGAAAATTAAATTTGTTTTATCGTGAATAGAAAATTGTTGACAAAAGGTGACAAATGCTAAAGTGAATACCAGTGTCACAGTTGGTATATTAGTTTTCATTCTACCAATTTTGATGTTACTAATGAATCTCATCAAGGCAGGCCAATAGTTGGATATAATTAAATTTTTTTTAAAATTTAGATAGACATATTTTAACACTCAATCTCATTATTGAACTAAACATCAATCATAAAATAGTTTTAAACCATTTTTATAAGCCTGGATAACAAAATGGATGATGATACTGCCATTCCACAAGAATTAAGAATAACAAATTCAATGAATTGAGTTTACATTAGTTAGAATTTAATTTACATTAGAATCTAAACAAAATAGAGCCATATTTGAGAGGACTGATTGTCTATAGAATATTATGCCATTTTTGAGGTAAAGAAAAGTCTTTAATGAATATTTTAGTCCAGAGATAACCCACTACATATTGAATATATACTGATTCCCAAGAGATTCAGGAATGGTATTAAACGGGTGAAAATTCTGGAGCTGATTTGGGTTGGATCTTAACCTCTGATAGCAGATGTTAAGCTCAAACTGAAAAAAAGTACAGAAGAACTCCAAGACATGAATACCACACTTCTCAGAAGCCAACAGTATTATAACAGAGATCTGAATGACAGCTGAGCAGAGTGAATAATGAGATTGACAATCTGAAATTCATTCAAAGACCTATGTGTGAAGGATATAAAAAAGAAACTAAAAAGTTTCAAAAGTACAAAATAGAATGAATGACTGACAAAATACTTGGATGAAGAGAAGTAGGTGAGGAACAGAAGGGAAGAATATAAAAGGATACATAAAATAGTGCAAAAAATAAGAATAGCTAAAGAAGGGTGGATGAGAAATAGATGCGTAGAAATGGGAGACTTGTAGGAAAAACATGATGTGTTTAGTATATTCAAGAAAGTGAGAGAAATAGCGGGAAAGTTCCATAAGGAAACTTTTAATACCTTAAGTAATTCAGCAGGAAGATTGAGATAATAAAACCCAAAAAAAAATAGCATGTTTGGGTCATATATTGCAAGGAGGCCGGTATAGTATCCACCAGCTGGTTATGATGGGTAAGATAGGTCGTGGGTCGTAGATGAATGGAAGAAAACATGCCTCTATCCTGAAAAATATGAGTGAATGGACCAGGATAAGGAAAGTAGAACTGTTCAGACTGGCTCAAGATAGAGAGAGTTTTGGCATGTTAGTCACCAACGTCAGAATTGACACAACATGCAAAGAAAGAAGATTTATAATAAAGATTAATACTAAAAATACTTTTAAAATATAAAAAGTAAATAAATTATAAACATGATTTTAGTTTCTAAGCATCAACAGAAGGTAAGACTAGATCCATGCTTCTACTATGCATAGACGGGGCCGTTGGAAGTGGGCATAGCAGGCCTTTACATACTTTCAACTGCTTCAGCAGTAAAGCTCATTCATTATGTCATAGCAGTTGTTTCCCTCCCATGCAATACATAAGAATGAAGAAGTTCAAGTTACAGAAATTTTTCAGATATTGATAACACGATTTGATGATAAAACATCATCTAGAACACATATATTTGTCACAAATAAAGAATTTTAAGGACAATGTATGTAAAATCAGTAAAACAATTGACATCCTCAGGCCAGTATTACTTATAAAAACATTTGTATGCATGACATTTCTGAGACAATTGACAGGTGGCAAAATCTAATATGTTGAAGAGTCTGCCAAATGATTAGCATTTTTGTAAAGAGAATGCTTGCATGAGTTCTTCATCTTTTGGCCAAAAATCAAAAGTTAAGGAAGTTTGTCAGATACTAACAGCAGGGTTTGAGAAAAAAGATGATATATTTTAAAGTAAAATCTTCACCTTGGACGAAACATGGGTCCACCACTACAATCCTCAACTTTAACAAGCCAGTAAGGGTGATAGAGGAGGGGGTGCAGCCATAACAAAAGCCTCTGATTCGACTGCATGGTCTTTACAAATATATATATATATATATATATTTTTTTACCGTTGCAGCATATTGCTAATTGATTTTTTTGCATAAACAATTAATGCTTTTTACTACTATGAGCTATTAAACAAAGTAATGAATGCATAACTCTGTAAAATACAAGAACAGATTCATCCTCTTTCATGACAATGCCAGGCTCTAATGGTCTCCTAACTATGGAATAGGCACTAGATTAACCTTGATCACCCTTGACCTAGGTTCCTACAATTGTGATTTTCATTTTTGGTTCACTTAAAGAAGCTCTAGAAAAGCAAGACTTTGTAAATAACAATGGTATAGAGACATTCGAGAGCATTAGTTCTTAATGTAAGCTTCATTTTACAAAATATCAATATTACCAATACAAAAGAAACACCTCTACTCATTGCAAAAAAATATATTTCACACACACACACACACACACACACACACATATATACATAAATATGTGTGTGTATTATGTATTTTATAAGTATGTTCATATTATTTAGCAATCTTCGACGGTCGTCAGATGTATTTACCGTTTCTTCTTCCGGGTTGGACCGTGTCAAGTTGTTGATAGTTGCCGAGCTTTTTGCCATATATATAGCTAATATGCTGTTGTTCACGTAGGCTTCGACGGTCGTCAGATGTATTTACCGTTTCTTCTTCCGGGTTGGACCGTGTCAAGTTGTTGATAGTTGCCGAGCTTTCGCACATCNATATATATGTCAGACAAAAAAAAATACAAAATTTACATAAATATCTATAAATAAAATTTATAAGGCATATAATAGGTAACCTGCATGTATCATTTTACAATTTTATTTATTTAATTCAGGCATTAATATACATTTCATTATTTTGTATTTTTTGTTGGCCAGCCTTGAGAAAGATATAATATATTTCAAAACATTGCTCAAAAATCCAATAATTTTTCTTTTTCATCAATTAATTCATTATTCTATCATTCTCCTCTTTACTTTATTCATTGACTTTTCTAAAAATTTATATTTTATTTAAGCATAATTTACTAACCAAATCACATCCTTCTCTGTTTTCATCAAAAGGAGGCAGACCAGTAATAATTTCTAATAAAACCTGAAAACAATTCATGAAACAAATATTAAATAACAGTATACCATATATAATGCCATTAACAAACAGATAGAATGGAATACCTCACATTTATGCAAAAATTTAATCTAAATATTCAAAGCTGAATATTTCATACTACCCATTGGCCCTATAAATGTTATTAACATTTATGTAACCTGCTGTTGAAGCACTTAGGGTCATTCAAGGGAAGGTTAAACTACAGTTAGCTATCAAATAATAATAAGAAATTATTTTACAATAATCTCAATAATTATAAGATTAGTTAATAGTTAAAAAGGTTTGATATCTTGATAAAACAGAGTTTAAATTTTAAAATTCATTATATGTTATGCCCTCTAACATATTCTAAAATTCTTATTATAATAATGATAACTATAATAAGAATTTTTATTATTGCCTAAAAAAAGAAACAAATAATACTTACAACTCCAAAACTGAAGATGTCCCCCTTAATAGAAACATCTCCTCTGAAAACCTCTGGTGCCATGTAAGCTGATGTTCCAACAATGGTAGAAGTATTCATTGTAACTGATTTACCCATGGTTCCCTGCTTTGCAAGACCGAAATCTCCTACCTGCAATTATATAATTTGATTAAATGTTGCAGTTTGGTGGCAAATATAGATTAATAACACTGAACAACAAAGTTTTTGTTTCGGGGTTGAAATTAGCTGATTTTAATATATTTCCACGTGTTAAAACCGAAAATGACCATAAAAATTATATATTAGCTCTTGTTTTCAAGACATGGTATCATTCTATTATATATATATTGAGTTTTCAACAAATGAAATATTTCATCACCAACAGTTGGTACACATGTTTGTTTACATAACACCCCTCTCATCAGCTGTTCATAAGTAGTAAACATAACCTTTGCGAGTTTGTCAATTGTACGCACGTGGTTGCTATTGAAATTATCGTGTGAAGTTGATTTTTAAATTAATTTAAGTGCTGATCTGAAATGCCTCGAAAGTGTGTGAATTCTGTCGATAGCTTTTGCTATATATGTGGTGAAATAACATTTAAGGCTCAGAAACGTAAAATGTCACCTATCATTAAGACTGCCTATGAACATTATTTTGGTGTAAAAGTTGGGGACCAAGATAAATCATGGGCTCCTCATATATGTTGTAATTCTTGTTCCGTCATATTGCGAGAGTGGCTGAAAAATAACAAGCGGGCAATGGCTTTTGCAGTACCTATGGTTTGGCGTGAGCCTACCAATCATACAGACGACTGTTATTTCTGCTTAACTCCTCCCATTAAGCAAGGTTTATCTATGAAGAAAAGAGGAACGGTGAAATACCCTAATCTCCCATCTGCTCTTCGGCCTGTACCACACTCAGACAATTTGCCAGTCCCTTCTCCACCCCAAAACTATGAAATTTTAGAGGAAAGTGATGAAGTCTGTTTACAAGAAGCAACCCATCCTTCTACATCCTATGACCCTGATTTTGATGTAAGCGATAGGTCTAGTGATCCGCACAGAATTAGTCAAGCAGAGTTGAGTGACCTTATAAGAGATCTTGGCTTGTCTAAGGAAAAGGCTGAGCTGTTAGGGTCAAGACTACAACAGTGGAATCTTCTAAAACATGATGTGAAAATATCTCAGTACAGACAGCTCAGTACAGGATGCTCCAGAAGTGTTTTATAAAAGACAAGCTAAACGACAGCGATCTTACAATACATCGGATTGACTTAATTGAAATTTGGTGGTACAAACCTCTTTTATTTGTCAAAACACTAAGAATAATGTTTTTTTTTATCAATTTTGTACTTAAAATATTCTAAAAGAAACATAACAATATTGTTTTTTGTACTTTCACTTTTCACGTATAGTATAACTACTCTTTAAGATTAAGTGCTGTATATCTCAAAAACCAGAGCTAATAAAAATTTTTCAATGTTATTTTCGTTTTTATCACCCCAAAATTAGTAGAAATAGACTAATTTAGTGTAGGAAACATTCAAAAAATATTTTTTTGTTGTGCAGTGTAATTTAATAATGATATTTTTATCTGAAAGAATATCAATAAAACTTTTAATCTTAATGACGATAAAATTGCTTTATATATTTATACTTTTCAATTTTTTTAAATGATTAACTTAAATTTAGCATTTTGATAAAAAATCTCATAAGCAAATAAAAAAAAAAAATTTTTAAACTGCTCCAGTCATAAAATCATTGCTAGAAAATATCAATGCATTTATTTAATTTAAACTTTATGATCTTATGTTCTAACATGGTTGGAGGTTCGTTGGTCTCAATGTTTTAGCAGGAGAAATTAGTCAGGGTTTTAACCAGGATCAGAAAAATAAAATACTCCAAAATTGGTAAGTAATTATTTTATTATTGCAGACGTTTCGACTTAACATGACTTGAAACGTCGGCAATAATAAAATAATAACCAACAATTTTGGAGTATTTTATTTTTATGATCGTGGCCTAAATTCTCACTAATTTTTCCAAGATATTTATTATATGTAGTTTTGGTTAATAATGAATCAAATTTCAAGAAAATAGCATTTATGTTCATTAACCTACATATCAATAAGCTATTTCATTATCAAATTGATTGTGATCCAAAATATTGATCCCATTCAAAACACATGTGTAAACGGAAGAGTGTTTAATTAATGCGATCAGAATGCTATCCACCAGCAGTAGTGGGCATCCCCTAGGCTTCACATCCCCAAAATTGTTTGTCATGAGTTATATATCTCCAGTTCTTTGAGAAGGGCCTCTTTGCCTCTGTACTAATTCACTATGAAAAAGTTTATTGAACATAATAGGTGTAAAACTTAATTTTCTAACAATTTTATTAAAATACTTGTTAAAAATTTACAAATTTAACTCTGATGTTCAAGTGCCCCCACTCTTCCTTCCCAACCAGTCGAGAGCAAAGCTTAGAGGTCATCTTTAATGAAACATGGGAAATCTTGTTATATCTTGCAGCTCCTGCATGGCAGACTTTTTTTGTTTGGCTATTTGTAAAAAAAAAAAAATTAAATCCTTTACTGCCAACTATAAATTCTGAGCATGTCTGCAATTACAAACTAATGTACATGAGCATAATCAGCAAATAATTAATAAATTTATTTAATTTTATTTTACATAGGCAATAAAAAAATGAAAATTGATTTTAAAACACATGATAGATTTTTTATGTAGTTATTTTCTATTTAAAAATAAGGATGTTGAAAAAAAACAAAAAACTATTGAATGATATGAACACTCAGCACATACTTTTACCTTGCTCTATAGCGACCGGTCAATCCTTTAAGTAATCTAATTTGGGCATATTATCAAACGAGTATTGATTGGAACTCTGGTTTCACAATTTTGTGGTCCATGATTTCTTGTAAATTGTGTACAAAAAAAAAAAACAGTTAATATGCCCAGACTATCCCAGGGCAATATAGAGGGTGTTCTTTTAAATTTGCAATTTTCAGTAATGAACTAGGTTTTAGTAAAATACATTAAATTAATTCTGTTTAGACTAAACAGAACAGGATGAAATAAGAAAAACTAACTTGGAAATAAAATAGTTTTATACTTTAAACAGAATAGGGTGAAATCAATAAATAAACTAACCTTAGGAATAAAATTGTTATCAAGTAATACATTTGCACTTTTTACGTCTCTATGTATTAAAGGTTTCTCTCTCATAGTATGAAGATATTCCAATCCCCTAGCAGTCCCTAAGGCAATATCTAACCTTTGGTTCCATTCAAGAGATTGCCTTCCATCCTAAAAATAATTATATACTTATTTTTTACAACATAAACAATATATACTAGTATTTATTAATAACTAATTATTTATTTCTTCTTATTCAATTTAATGCCAAATATAACCCACAAATAATAATTGCCAGAATGACTAAACATAGGCCACATCTTAAGCTCAACTCTTCATTTGTAACACAAAACAGATAACAATTAAATCTACTGCCCTTACTAATAAAGAAATAAATAGAAAAGATAAATTACTTATAGCTAATTAACAAATATGAACAAATAAATTAAAATGCTTATTTATAAACTTGCTTAAATTATCTGCATTCACTAGTTAATTAAATTTCACTTTATCATTTCCCTGTCATTGGCACTGCAAGGGCCACAGCCAGCCTGATGCTCCAAGATGCGGGATTAAACACTAACTTGAGGATTGCTGCCGAGATGCTTTTATAACTGTATAAAATGTTTTAGACAGGTCTAGATGAGCCAAGAAGTTTTTCTTAGAAAATAAGATTTTCTCTTATGGTGGTTATACCACCATCCTTCTTTTGCAAGGATCTGGTTCTCTCATTACCTGCTTTTTCTAATAATTAATTAAAAAAGTACAAAAATTTATTTTTTATTAAAATTTGTAATGTTTATTTTTTTAAATTTAATTTACATATTAATATCTTAGGTGAAGGCTTTAACATTTTACAACTAGAAATTTATTGAAGTTATGAAATTATAGAGTTCATAAAGATGCGGCTGCAGAAAGTTTTACAATGAAGACAAACATTATTTTTGATGAACATTTATACAGNTATTTTAATAATAATATTAATTATTCATATTAGCTTTTAGTAAATCTTAATCTCATAAAGTTTTAAACTCACAAAGTATAATATTAGACACATAAATTTACTAAATAAATAAAAATTAACTTAAAGCAGTAAAATCAAATGAAATATATTTTCTTGTTAATGATGGATCATATCTTCCAATGTTCAGCTGATCTGCATTTTCTTAGGTGGTTAAGTTTTGCAACATAAATAAACACATCATTGCAAAGACATGTCTGCTCCACTCCAAATTGAATAATATTATAGAGCGTTCTCAGTCATAAAACTGAAACAATCAGGAGAGTGAATATTTATAAAGAAATGAAAGATGAAATGGCTCAATATTTTCATTTTAGTACTGGCACGTTTGATACAGCCTTGTAATTTAGTGTGCCCCAAAAAAAATATAGTCAACTTTTAGAAAAGTCACAAAACAGTGTGTATCATAAAAATTCACAGCAGTTCAAGTACCTAAATACTTTGATAATAAAGTTCTCTCATGAAGTAACTGGTAGTTTTCATACAGAATGTTCTTCCACCATGAGCACTTGAATTTTAATATAATTCATTCATTATATATTAATATTTAATATAAGATTGATTTATCTTTCAATTGTTAAATAGAATATTTACCATTTATCTCCAAATAAAAATATATAGTTAAATATTTATATATACTTCAATAAGTAATTCCCAAACTATATAATGTCATCTTTCCATCATTTGAAATGGCCTTTACAAACTATATGGATTTTAGATAACTGCAATTAGCTCAGCCATGGATGAAAGCATGTTTATCTCCCTATGCTTGAATACTATTCAATAGTTATTCAACTCTCATGTTGTTAAGACGTTTTTCTTCTAGACATATTTTTACCAATCAAACGCATCATTTGTGCTTCTGATATTCTTACCAATAGGAAACTAATTCATGTAGTTATGCCCATAATAATATCATATTTTTATAAATGTTCTTCGTTCGTTTTCTGTTAATGTTCTTTTGAATTGCCAACTTTGTTAATAAATGAGAAAATTTCTTGCCTACTTTCAGTTTTTTTACTCTTTTCCCTCATTTAATTCTTATATTCTTCAACAGAGAAGTTACTATAAGTATAATTTTTTTTGGTTTTTATTCAACACAGAAACTATTGTAAGCATAATCTTTTATTTATTCTTTGAAAGATAAGCTATTATAAGCATTATCTTTTATTTATACACAATTTATTTACATAAATACTTATAAATTAAGTTTAATATGTATTTAAAAATATTATTCATCATAAAAATTGAAGAAAATCAAAGTAAATTATTAAATCAAAATTATAGTGNCCATATGACTAAGGTTTTACCAACTTAGATCTGAAATTAATGCTTGGATCAAGAATTCTCTCAAGAAAAAAACAGAGTCGTCACAAGCCAGTGCTCTTTTGGATATGGGAAGGACTTCTGAAGTTGAAAATTATGGACCAGGATCAAGGTCAGCCTCTACAAGACTTGAAACTTACTCTGTGCTACCATACCATATAGAGAATCAATATATATATAAATCTGCAACATATTTCCCAATGAAATTAGCTCTAGGTCATAAGTGGGTCACTATGAAAATTTAATATAGAAAATATTATGCAGAACTAAATTCCCAAATACTAAGCCCACTAAATATTCCCAATTAAATGCGTCAATGGACACACACCATGTTTAAAAAGATATCACCATCAAATTTATATTGAATCATATCACAGAACATTTAAAAAAAAATACTGAATCTAACAAAATTGACCTTGTATACATCTTATTTCACAGTTTAAATTTGATTGTTCATAAAAGTCACTCCTTGACTCACTACTTATTTTATAAGGAATCAGCAATAAAATTTGACTTGGACATATCTCATTTTGATAATTTTTATTATTTTACTGCGGTAACTTTTTTTTATGAATAAAATAAAACAACTTACACATAGAAATTACATAAATATTATTTTTATTGTGGTATTTTATCCCATGTAAATTTTAAACTATTAAATGTAAGGGAGTAGAATAAAAAATCTAACTGTCTCAGCCAGGGATCTAACCTGGATCTCCTGCTATACAGGCAGGCGTGTTAGTCTAGGCTAGTCTGGGTTGCGTAAATGGCTAACGAGCTTGCCCGGATAGCAGGAGATCCAGGTTCGAGCCCTGGCTGAGACAGTTATAGATTTTTTAATCTTTTCCCTTGCATTTAATTGTTCATAGGAATTACATTTTCTTAGGACCCCCATCCAACCCAATGCAAGCAATCTGTTTACAGAATAACTATAGGAGATAAAAACAAAGCAAATTGATTAAAATATGTTGAACTCGTGTCAAAATGGCACCCACTCTAGGTCGATAGATGTAACCATTTGGCTGTTAGAGTAATTTTCCTTAATTTAATCCCTTTAGGGCAGAAGGATCATAATCAAATGAAATTATGTACAACATAGGGATAGAAAACCCCAATTAAAAAAAAAAAAAAAATGGTTCAGTAGTTGCTGAAGCATCTTGAAGAGAGCTGATTGACAAAAAATTTGTAAACAAAACATAGACAAGGCCCACCTGTAGAATAGGTTAAGTTTGCCTAACACAGCACCGATTTTGTCCAAAAACTAGAAAGCACTTCCTCCTTCCAAGAGTTGCTTATATTCCTTATTTCATTTTGATATGTTAAATAGTGCAACTTGTAGAGCATTCAAAAAATAGCGATAAACCCTACCCACCAACCCTTCTAAGTGATCATGGCAAACTAGCAAAAATATTTAATGAAAACTTGATTTTGAACTTTTCCTTGGACCCTATACTAAACTTAGAGTAAAGTAAAAACATACTATTATTCCAGACAGCAATAATCATAATAATAAAATTAAACATTAATCTTTCAAATAATTTTTCCTGTCTCAAATGATTCTTAAAATTTAGTAATATTCAAAAATCGCCTCAGATTAGTTAATCTCCATTTTGTGAAACTTACTATGCATTCCAAAGCATCTTGAAGAGAGCCATTTGGCATAAATTCATAAACAAGACATAGATAAGGCCCATTTGTAGAATAGGCTAACAGAGGTAATAAATTAGGATGTGATACATCTCCAAGGAATAATAGCTCATTTTTAAATTGAACTTCTGTTAAGCCTGCAAAGTATCAAATAACTATTAAAGATAATGTTGAACTAGAGAACATTACAGATCTTTCATAAATGATCAAATATGAAAAAATACAAATTTCAGCATATCCAGCTCAAGTTATAATGTTTTAAACATCTAACCAATGAGAGTAAATTTTCAGGGGCATGATATTTTACTTTAAATAACTGAATAATGTAAACTTAAAAGTGTTTATTTATCAGTGATTCAAGATAACATAGCTTCTAAACTTGTACTTTTTCAAAATTTTTTATCTATAATGCGATATAACCTTACTTGCAACACTCTTGTTCCACAAGTGTCTATAGATAACAGATAAATTGTATCTGTACTTACAAATTTTACATATAATAAACACAAGTAGGGTATTTAAAAAATTTAAAAAAAGAAAAAAGTCAGTACTGATGTCCAAATAACAGATTTTAAGAATTTTTTTATGTTGAAAAAAATATAAGCTTTGTGCTAGCATGTGTATATGTAGAGAATGTATTATGATAATCCTCTAGGAACCACTGATTTTTGTTTTTGTAATAAAACTTGGCATGGAGCACATAAAAATAAACAGAGAATGATATTGTTTGATATGAGATTGGGTGATCAGATACCACCATATGTTGAAATGAAAATAGTTTTCACTAAAGAAGTAATAATATTTAGTTTAGAGTAATGAAACTTCACTTGTTTAATGAAAAACAAAATATTTTAGAAATTATATAACAAAATTTAGCCAAGGGAATTAATTATCTGCCCACTTAACAAGAAGGGAGATTAAATGGAGAACAATAACTACCGTGGCGGCAGTTTTTCTTTTATGTACTTATAAGCTTATTCAAATACTCCCCAAAAGAAGAGAGAAAAAGGCATGTAATAGGCCGACTACAGAAAAAGTAACAAATCAGACATTCGCATTGAGGATATGCTGAAATGGAACATTGAATGTCGAGCCATATGACTAAGGTTTTACCAACTTAGATCTGAAATTAATGCTTGGATCAAGAATTCTCTCAAGAAAAACAGAGAGTCGTCACAAGCCAGTGCTCTTTTGGATATGGGAAGGACTTCTGAAGTTGAAAATTATGGACCAGGATCAAGGTCAGCCTCTACAAGACTTGAAACTTACTCTGTGCTACCATACCATATAGAGAATCATGAAAACAAAAAAATTTTATTTTGACATTTTTCTCATGGAGACAAATTCCAAGGTGGATAATATAACTTTCTCAAATTTAAAGCAAATTTTAATTTAATCGCCTTAGTGATTCAATTGTATATTGAATTTAATATTTTGCTAGGGCAGGAAAATTTGAGGTTTTATTAAAATCAGACCAGTAGTTTTCAATTCACAATTTTTATAATTTCACCTCAGTAGATTAGGTGAGAATGAAATAAAGTAAAAAAAAGATTTACATTAAAAAGAACCAGTCAATAAATGCCTAATTAAGACATTATAACACAGTATTAAGGCCCATTATCTTGTCAGGCCGTAACTGGTATTGAAAATTTACTCAAGATAGAGAGAAGAATTTTAAGGATTTAAGAAAAATTAGGAGATAAAAAAAATTCAAGAAGGATACTGAGATCAAATAAAGAGATATACAATAAAATTGAAGACCTGAAAGCAACAATAAAGAAAATACTATTAAATTCCTTGGATATATGGTCACAATGAGCCAAGCAAATTTTCGATAAACTCTGGGGCTAAAAGAATCAAGGTCGCTATGTTAAACAAATGAAAAAAAGAGCTCAAATATGAAAATTTCAGAAAAAGACTGTCTGGATCAAGAAGGGTACAAAAAGAATTAAAGGTGCCTTGGGGTAAAAAAAATAGTACCAACAGAAGATAGACTGAAGAAAGCAGAGCCGAACAGTCAGAAAGGATGAATATCTTCTGGAAGAGAAAGAAAGAAGGAAACTGTATAAAATTCTATTTAAATGGTCCTTGATGGCCTAACCGCATAAAAAGAAAAAAAAAATTACCCTGATATGAAAAATAATATTGTAGCTAAGAATTATATGTCCTATTTAAATAATTACAATGTCATGTACAAAAAAGTCAGAAAAATTACCAATAAAATTCCAAAGAGACAATTTTCTAAATATGAACAAAGCAACAACTTGAGACATAATAAATATTGAATGTAACTGAAAACAAAAACATAAAAAGACCTATCCTTCCTAATAAAATGTCACAGTCAACTAACTATCTAAAAAAAACAAAAAAAAAAACTTAAAATTTATACTATTAGAAAAAAATATACCATCTTGAATAATAATAAAAAATGCCAATATTTCTAATGAATAATTTGTGAATCTTCCAGACATCAAGTAATTTGAAACCAAATAGAATGAAACAAAAGGATGGAAGATTTGACCAAAATATAGTGAAAAGCTTCTTCTTTATTCCACTTACAGAGACAGAAGTCAGTGAAACAATTATAGATTTATAATACAAGAAAAAATAAATAAATGAGAAAACTAGAAATTCAAAAATTCTTAAATAAGTTCTTATCAAGGAAATAAATTATTTCCTTGGACGAATTTAATTAATTGCTGATTTAAAAGGTTCACTTCCTAGAAAATTAAAGTGTGCAAAAAAGAGGTTAAAATCCTCTTCTTAAAATTTACCCAAATTATCATAATCATTATATATAATTATTATTATCAGCTTAAAATTTATCAGCAATTTCATCAATCTAGTCTAAAATATTTGAAACAGCTAAACATGTAAAGTTGGTAAAAAGGTTTGGAAATAAAATTTAATTATGGGAAATCAATATGCTTAAATAAAAGTACAATTGAAGAAATAATAAAATTGAAAATATATTTAGGGATAAGGTCAATAAAAAAAAAAATCTATTAGCACTTTTTGCTAACTTACCAATAGTTTTTGACTAGGTAGAATAATCTTATTGATAAATTGTATAATTATGGCATTACAGAAAATGCATTACAATTAATACAACTTATTTGAAAGAAAGGCAACAGTTTATAAATAGTTAACAGTGAATTATCAACGAACCCATTGATGTTTAACTGAATAGAGGATTCAGGGATCAATCTCAGCCCCACCGTTGTTTCTATTGAGTATGCTAAAATACTATGAAGGACTTCTGAAAACAAAATCAAACCATATACATCTTCCTACATACAATTTTCACCTTTGCCATGCCCCATTCTTTTCTATGGCAGTCAAAGAAAAGTTCTGTTGATATAAGCCAAAAAAAAGTTAGAAAATATTTTGAATCACCTTGAACAGCTGCACCTGAATCATACAGCCTTTTTACTGCTGTCTTTTTACCATTTATTATGCAAAGATAAACACTTCCAAAACCGCCAGCACCAAGTTTCTTTGATTCAGAAAAACCAGATGTCCCTGTATCAAGAATTTCATAATTCAAGTGACAGGCATTATATGGACTTGCAGGCCTACAGACAAAAGAATAAAAATAAAAGTTAGAATTTTGAAGCCAAATGAACCTTATCAATTAGCTTGGCTATATTGATTAATTTCTTCATTGAGAAATGATTAAAGCTAAACCACTACTAATCTCTAAAAAACTAACAAACACTTTAGTGTAAACAATTTATAAAAGACTGACCTTATCTCCATAATTTCTGACAAATGAAAATATGTATGCTATTATTTGAATTCAATGCTCCATTCATTGAAAAATTATTATATTCACCAGTCATCTACATTTATTTGATGTACATGGCCAGAATAAAATAACATTATTCATTAACTAAATTATTCATTAAATATAAACAATGCTGCTATAATTACAATGTATAGGATGTATAACTTAAGAAAATTTAAAGCATATGTGAAGTAACTTTTCTTCAATTGTGGTAATCCAAATTAATAATAAAATATGATTGCAGCTCATCATTCATTGAACTGAATAGGTAAAAAAATGCAGATCCGGTACACACAAATTATGAAAATGGGGGACATCCAAAAACAACGAAGGCAGTTCTGGCTCACACAAATTATGAAGATGACAGCGCCCATGGCTTCCTGCTAAACCTTGGAATTTTATGGATTATACTCATGATTATTAGTCACGTGGTGCGGCAAGTTGCAAATTTCATCAAAATAAGTGTTGCAGGCACAGTATTTTGGAAAATATAATTTTTCATTTTATATGGTCTTTATGTAATTTTGTAATTGATACAGGGGGTGCGTCAAGTATAGAATTTTATTAAAATTTTTATTGTGGATATTACATGTCCAACCAATATTATAGGGGTTAAAGGTCATAAAATAATCCTTAAACATTCGCTAATTTACACAACTCTTGAGGTTAAATTAAGCCATAAAATAAACTAATAAAATATACTAAATCTGTTTATCAGGACAATTTGACTAAATTCGCTCCTCATCACATTCTTCCATCTTAAAGGGTATTTAAGTGTCTAAAATAAAATAAAAATATTGAACCCACAATAAATTTGAGGATATTCGCTCATTGACATGTAGAAATTTGCCTCTTATGGCATTTAATGGTAACATGACAATCTTAAATAACATTACCTGCACAAAAAGAAATAGATAACTAGATTAAGTAGGTAAAATATGGTTTCAATAATAAAAAATGTCTTCTTCTAAGTTACTGACTGAGAATGTATAACACAATGATAAAAATACAACTATAACTATTAAGACTAATTTGTCCTGATATATTTAGTCTATTGATTACAATTAAAATAAAATATTTTCAAAAGTAACCTTTCTAATAGGTACTTGTTATTCTATTTAAACATCGTAAAATAAACTTATATTAAATTGAAAATATATTACTTACAAATTTTTGTACGGGGACAAAGCATGAGTTGGTTGTTGGCAAGCTGATCCCCAATCTGAAATTTGAGGTGCTTGAGGTATTGGAAGGACTTCTGGAATCTCAATTTGAGCTGCTGGACCAGTTGTAGGCCTTGGAGGAGCATCTTCTGCAAAATTACATTAACACATATTTCCGTTTCCAAATACACACACATAGGAAGCATACCACACAATAGGTACAAATAGAAATCACAAATATTTGTAGTAACTAATTTTTGTAAAGATAGAACTGATTTTGAACATAGACTTATTCAAACAAATTAGGGGTATTAAGATTTTATATTTTATTCTCCCTCTAAACCCCCTTTACCCCTCCCCCAAACAACGAATTTCAGCCATGAACGAACTCTTCTAATAGTTTGTAAAAAAGAAGCTTAAATATCAAATTTAGTTTCAACATTTATAAAATATGAATTCTTGAGTGCATACAGACAAATACACACACATACATATATAAATTATAACAAAACTTCTACATACACACACATATAATATATATATATATTGTTATAATGTATATGTGTATGTAGAAGTTTTGTTATAATTTATTATATATATNTTTATTTCTTATTATATTTATTTTTATTTAATAAAATTTGATAGAATCTGATATCTATTACATCAAAATATTTTATTTACTTTAAAATGGACTCTCTTTGCTCTAATCAGAAAGTTAGTACATTTTATTTCAATAAAAAAAAAAAAAAAAACTTTTTTAAAACTCAAACTTTAATTAAAAATGTCAGCTATAAACCTGATCCAGGCTTTTTCAAAGCAGACCAATTTTAACACTAAGCATTTTAATTAATTTCTATGTTAATAAAATTCCATATTTAGATTCAGTCATAATATTAGCGTCAATATGAGAAATAAGGTATTAAACAGGTTACAAATAATAATTTAATATTTTGTTTAAGTTTCTGCATAAAAGCTAGTGTTAAAAGGCAATTAAGAAATTCCCACTTATTACATAAGTACCAACATACATAAGTCAGCTGAATGTAAAAATTCTTACTCTGTATTATCTATGAACTGTTCAAAATAGAAAATATTTCCATCAATCTGCTGACCTTTTCCTTTTACACTAAAATCCTAAATATCAAGAAGAAAAAAGCTTTAACATTCAGGTAAATAGTGGCGGGGAATATGGTTCTACAAAAAAAGACATCTTAAATCAAGCCCTTGTAATTCATTCTTAATTTTAAATTTTAGTTAAATTCAAAATTTAAACCAATTTTAAACAGTATTTGTATAAATACAAGATCGAACCACATTATATCAAATGCTGATTCATTTCTTTTTTTAATCTAATTTATATTTTTAATGCAAAAAAAAAAAAATGAGTTGCTCAAATTTAAAAAAAATACTTAACATGGTAATACGACAAATGACATACGTTTAAGAAGCTGTATTGCAACATACTCTGCAGCACGATATAATTGAGCTTCAACCAAAAACTTCTGTAAATCTGAAAGGTGCGGTCTCTTTTGTCCACTTGTACCCCATTCTTCAAATAGAATTTCTGTACAGGGACGTTTCTGTTTTAGACTAGCAGTTTCTATTAACCTGAAATTAAAATTTATAAGAATTTCTTTCAACAATATTTTTAAACAAGAAAAAAATAAGTTTTCCATAACTAAAATAAATATGAAATAAAAAAGATATGTAAAATTATACTGTAATCTTATAATTATTAAAAAACTTAATAACATTTTTAAAAATTAATTAAATGCCGAGTACTGTTAGATTAAAGATTCCATCCTTAAAATTCAAGATTATTGTCTAAATAAAGGGTAGTTTTTTCCCCCTGGAGATTGTAAAAATTTTAATTTCAAGTAAGGATTTCAGTGTTTCAGTAACTTTGAAGGTAACATTCACTTTAATAATTTAAATAATTGAATGCTGCTTGTAATGTTTTTTTTATAAAAATATACCAAACCCAAAAAAGATTTGGATTTTTAGGTTTTGGAGTGATTATGATTGCTTTAATATGGTTCTCATATTTTTTTATTCCTTTTAAATTAACTTGAATCTGCAGTACTTAATAGATGTTTTAAGATAACTGTGTTTCACTTTATCAATTCTTATGTAGTATTCTCAAGCTTTTTGAATTCAGTTTATAAATCTTGCTTTCATAAAAGATTTCACCTATAGTTTTAGAAACAGAATTTCTATATCATTCAAAATTATTACCTTACCTATTCTCTTTAAGTTATTTTATATGGCTCTTAGCTAGATCAAGGGTGAATTAGTTATTCTGAGACTTAACCAAATATAACAATAGAAACCTTTTAATGAACATAATTTGAGAAATTTACAATCATCCATTCGATATTGAGTTTTGAAAAACTTGTAAACATTAAATTTAGCTAAAAGGGTTCGACATTAGACATTGAATGAGCAACCATAAATTAACTGCTGATTAATAATGATATGTTTATATTCCAGTTTTCTGCCTAGGTATGAAAGGGAAGAATATTCTGATGCATTTAGTTATAATACCTTTTTTACTTTTTAACCTGTAAATTTCACCTATAACTTTTGCTGTAATAGATAAATCAAGATCTTGATATTCTGATTGGTATACTATGTTTTTGAGTCCTCTTGTATATGAACCCCTTTTTAAATTGAATTATTTCCTTTTGCCTATTTATTCTGCATATATTACTTTGTACAAGTATATAAATAGCAATCTGCTTTTAGCTTATGTTTCCAATAAAGCAGCAGCAACTTATCATAAAGGTTTAATATGGATATTCTCAAGAAAAATTCCAATTCACCATTCATTCCAAGAATAATATACTCTCATAATTACAACAAAGTAGGTGTAGATTATACAACTTTGTTCCCCTTTTGTAAATTGACTTTAATTGTAGTTATCCTATTCAGAGAAATAGATTTGTATTTTAATTTAACTCATAAAATGTTTCCTGTGAAGTTCACGGATTTAAATTTTTAAGAACTCATACAAGATATGCAAGAGCTACTATTAATGTGGAACCTCTGTTTCTTTCTAATTTTAAATGTCTGCTTTATTAATACAAAACCAGACATTTTTGTTTTAGACTGGCATGGCAATATTTGTCCCATAGCTGACCTAAGCTTTTACAACTTGAATTTTTATGACTTAAAATATCCTCAAATTTTAATATATCTTTCCTTTATCATTTAATTCATTTTTCTCTACTAGTTTTACAGCTAATACTGATGCCTCTTCAGGAGCTCAATATATAAAAAACAGTTTACAAATAAGATAGATTCCTTTAGTCACCAAAGCCACATCAAAACTGTTTTGACACAGCCTTAATAACAGAAGATTATATAGGACAAAATAAAATTTTCAATAAAAACTCAACTGAAGCTGCCACAAACAATAGCCTTTTTTTAAAAAATCAATATAATAAATAAACGTATTTTACAGACCAGCTACATTTACTCATTCATCTCAACCCCTTCCTAACTGATCTGAATTTTGTTAAATCTATTAATGGAGCTCTGGCCTAGCTGAAGGGATTCATGTGGAACTTTCAACTGGGTTCAAATGTATCTCTGGGAGAATTGGAAGCTTGCTCAGTCTAATGAATACATAGTTTATATGTAAATTGTCCCTCCTCTTTGACCAGAATAGTAGGTTAAAAAAAATTATCTACTCACAATCATTCTAAATTTAAACTTTTAATCTCATTGTTAAACAACCTTTTTTTAGCAGCACAATACTATAATTTATTCAGCAGCGTTCATTTTATGAAAGAATAGTTTCTTGGGTGACCTTCACTTAGAATTAATTAACTCAAGTCATTTAATGTTGATGGAATAAACGAACAGCATATAACTTTTCAGAATTGTGTGAAAAAAAAAACAAAAAAAAACTGAATGGCTATCTGAAAAAAATATACACCCTTCAGATCAAGATCAAACCTAAAAGCTATGGAATGACATTGTAATTGAAGAATTACAAATCACTACTAAAATGAAAGTAAAAAAGGGTTCGGTCTAAATGCTCATAAAAAAAAATTCAATTTTTCCCAAATGTACATTCTGTAGAACAAAAGATTTTATAAACCATATGGGTTCCTTTAAAAAGGGAATAGGGCATTTGAAGGGAATCTAAAGCGGTTTAAGTTATTTATTGAAAGGGAAAAGCATCTTTAAAATAAAGTAAAAAGTTCTTAAAGTTCCTGTAAACTTTAGAAAAAGTTAAAGAGTTTTTGTTTAGGGTTTAGTTTGGGAAGTTTTTAAAAACAATTTTTGATAGTTTTATAATGTGGATGGAGAAGCTATGAGAGAGGAGAATATCTGTCACTCATTATAGAGGAAAGTCCTCTCATTTTGACATAGCCATGTGAACTATTAGAATAATTTATACAAAGCCTTCAAGTTTTGTTAAATGCAACTACAAACTGTCAAATGCAGTTTCCAGCTTACATTTCCTGAAGGATAGTCAACTTTGCAAAACCAAAGTGAATATCTCAATTGACAGGATAATCCAAATTTAATAAATAAAATGCATAGGATAATTGGATGAATTAAACTTACATCATGTGTTCCACTGTGTATTTGACACATTTGGGATTTGAATTAGAAGTAATGACTGACATCAATTGTTTCCAGCCTTCACCAGTCTCCAGGATTTGCGTTAGATCGAACAAAACGCCTGGTGTTAACTTTCTCAGTTCAATATCTAAATTCATTGTAATGAAGTAAAGTTTCTTTGACAGTCCTTTAAATACATGAATCCGAAAGATAAGCTGCTGAAATTTTTAGTTTGTCTTTTTTTTAAAATTATATATTTTTTTCTTAAGTAAAAAAAATGATTTAGAGGGTTATTTAAGTTATGTTTAACTTTGACAAAACAAAAGATATTTCTTTTAAATTTAAAGAGAAATATATTTACAGTCGAAACTAACAACTTGCAAAAAGTGAAAAATATTAATGACATCAGAAAACATAGGGGGGTTACTCAGTACTGACAGCCGCCAATCAGAGAGGAGCCCGGTAGGAAGCAGTCTTTAAATAAGAAATATTTCTGTGTTTAGGAAACTGAGAGAAAATATATCGCGTACTTAGTTACAGTTATATAACCAAGAAGATATAAATATTCACAATTAATGAGAGGGAATAGAACAAAAAAAATCTACATGCTAAACCATTACACCGACGAGCTTGATAACTTATTAAATTCTCACATCAATAGCGAGAGCCTAACCCACGAGAAAGACGAATACATCGTCTTAAACTCGAAGGAGCAAACATTGTCAAGCTATTTGTCGACTCTCGTCATTTACTTTTTTAAAAATAATTTTTCTTTATAAATATTTATTTGGATGTGCTTTATTATCCCGCGTAAATATTAAACAATCAATGAGAGGGAATAGAACAAAAAAATCTATCAATACCATTACACCACCGGGAAGAGTGGTGTAATGGTTCAGCATACAGGCCCGGATAGCAGGAGGTCCAGGTTCGAGTCCTGGCAGGGACAGATAGATATTGTTGTTCTATTTCCTCTCATTAATTGTTTAAAATTTACGAGGGATAATAAACTACAACCAAATAAATATTTACATTCCGTATACACACACATATTTAGAAAGTGCGTACAAGTTTGACATCGCCATATTTCAAGCTTCCTTTAAAAAGAATCGGTGAAGATCTGGAAAATTTTTTTAAAAGTACAGTCATAGTGCAAACGCGAATGGTTTGATTTACTGGAGTGAAATCTACTTAAAAGAATAATATGCCTCACAATTTATTTTTCTTAAGGTAAAATTTTTTTTCATAGTTCCTTTTTATTCTACAGTATTTTTAGTGATCATCTGTCCAACTAAAAATATTTTTGTAATGTTTGATACAACTTTAAACAAAATCCTTTAAATACAACATAATACAAAATCCTCGAAATTGTGTAAAAACCACCATCTGCCAAGATATATGATTTGCTTTAACCTGTTTTTTTAATTAATGACTGAAAGTTATTATATACATAGCCGTTTTAGTTCATGTTGATAGATTGTTTAGGAATTTTAAATTATAAGTAAAATAGCTTGTGTTTTTATTTAATAAATGATGGAAAGATAAGCTATGAAGGTTATTGCATTTGGATTTTATGTTTACTTTTGCTTCTTTACAAAGTTTTAATAACTGCTTCCTCCCAAATACTTTCAAAACTTCTTCGAACCATTGTCAAATTATTGTATATAGATCAATATTCGTGGTTTATGGAAATAACACTTTTTAAAAAAGCCATTGGACGTGAAATGACTTTTATAAATTTCATTTAATTTATTATTTATCTGCAAAAATCGCCTTGAGCCTGGCCACATTGTTAGAGTATGTAAGAAATCTCAAAAGAAAAATTTGATCAAAAGCACTCCTATGGCAGCTGAAAATTGTGATGGTGGAGAATCAGAAGATAGGTGCTTGCTTCTGGCTGAGCGCAACAATTCCCTGACTGATCTTGGGAGTATCTGATTTGTGGATTACCTCACTAACGTAGAAAACGGCTTTGTTTTTTTTTTTAAATTCCCATCCCCCCACGGGGTTTGATGAACAAAAGGAAGCTAAAGATGAAGGGATATTGTGGTCGAATCAGAGGCGATTAGCTAGACTTGTTAAATCACTTTAAAATGTGATTGTAATGTATCGAAGGTTGAAAAAAAAAAAAAATGATTCCTGTTTTAACGGCACAGCTTTATCTATAGGTATATTAGTAAAGAGAGCACTATCTATTCACTAATATACCTATAAATTAGATAGATCTAATTATCCCCAAAGGATACATTCTATACTCCTTAGACGACAAATCTCTTTTCACTAATATACCTATAGATAAAGCCCTTCAAATTATAGATTAACATTGGAATACAATCCAAGACCATACTACACTATCCCGGTCTACATATCTTTAGTCATTTTCCCTTTATTGTACCTTCGGCTATCTACTGTATCAAGGCAATTACTACAACCAGATTAACGGTCTGGCTAGGGGAAATAACCTTGCTCCCAACATTTCAAACATCACCCTTAATAACCTCCTAGACTCTATTCTTCCTTAAAAATATTTTGACGACCTCTTCCTCAAACCAGAAAAAAATCCCTCAGATCCTTACTGCATTTAACTCAAACCACCCTCTTCTCGAATTTACCATTGAAATAGAGTCCGACTATCAACTCCCCTTTCTTGACACACTTATCATCCCTAACACCAATTGCTTTATCTCCACTGACTGGTTCACCAAGCACACGTACTCAAGTCGTCTCCTCCACTTTAACTATTCTCACCCTCATCATAAAAAAAAAAAAAAAAAAAAAGTGGCAAAAAACCTTATCTACAGATCACTCACTCTCTCTGACAAGATATTCCGTAGCAAAAAATTAAATTATAACTAACATCCTCCTCTCTAATGGTTTTCCTACTCTCATCACTAAAAACTGGTGAAATTCTTTATGTCCACTTCTCCAAATAAGCCCTTCCTCAAAAATAATGACCTCATTTTCCGTTCTCTTCCTTATATTCCAAAACTTTCTGAAAATATTAAGAAATCTCGCAGAAAAACTTTCCCTAACCTTAAGCTTTCTTTTACCACCAACAACCAACTAAAATCTATTTACACCATCCTCAAAGACCCCATCCCCCTTCCTAACAGATCTAGGTAATGTCGTCTACAAAATTCCCTGTTCCACACCTAATTGCCATGGTTCTTACATTGGACAAATAAACACCCTATTTCCCTTAGAATTTAATAACCATAAAAATGACATAAAGAATAAATTAATAAAAACTGCCCTCACTAAACATGTTATTCATGAAGAACACACATTTGACTTGGAGAGCATAACCATTCTTTCCACTGAAACCTATGAACACAAATGCCTTTTGTCTGAAACCCTTCACATTAACTTACGATTACCCTACACAATCCAGTTAAAGACAGAACGGACATAGAACAAATTTCTCCAACATCCTTAAAAACAATTAACCCTCCTTCAAAATAAACCTGCCAAACATTTTTCACAGTTCCAAAAGTTACTTATTCACAATAATACCCTTTCTTTTATTGCCCCTTTTGAAACGGGATGCTCTCTCTGTGTACTTTCTGCCTCTTACCTTCCCATAGTGACCTCAAAAAATATTTTTTACTCTCAGTCATGAAAATGGGAACTAATGGACAGTCTATCTTGTCTTCATGATAGGTAGGTTTTAGTCAATTAATGTCTTAATTTTTTAAATAGTTTGTTTTCTGCATGTTGAATTCTCCTACATAGCTTACTTTACTCAAACTTCTAATATATTACATTATGGCAATTCTGTATTATAATATTGTATTCTCACGACATTGTATTTTAACAGCCCTGAAGATGGCTTGCAATGTAAGCTAAAACGTCAGCAGATAATTTAAATAACAAAAATACATTTTTTTTTAAATTGGTATTTTCTTTTTTGATCTACCTAGACCAAACCCCAACAAAAAAAACGTCAAATAATATCTACGGTAAAAAGAATTCTCCATTTGAAAATTAAATCCTAAGGTCCCCACTTCCTCTTAGGCAGAGATTCAATGTGAAACACATGTAGTGGGGCAGGAGAATAACCAACTCACATGCTCTGTATAATGCCATCTCCTCACAATTTCTATTATCGTCCATTCTCTCCTAAACATAAGCCATAAGACAGTTTTCCTGATATCCTGTATTTTTTCATTTTAATTCGAACGGGGAGTGAGATAAATCAAGCTTCTTATTTTTGAAAATACATTGGTTATAGTACTAATCATATATGTTTCTTGAAAGGAACATAAGTTCTCAAGTTCCACCCAAAACTTAAGTCTTTTAAACCATCCAATTTAACTCATTGGCTATAGGTTAACTGCCCCACTATTATTAATTAAGGAATTTTTATAATTAACAGAAAAAACAATAGGCTAAGTTCTTTGATAAAACGTCTTTAAATAATTATTTCGAAACACTTAGTCCAGTTCTAATTTATTTAATAAATTAGGAAGGATGGGAAATTCAAATGCATCTTATGTAATTTTGGGTTTCATGTAACCCATACTCAAAGTTAAATAATTTTACTTATTAAAAGAAATTACACTGAACAACAAAGTTTTTGTTTCGGGGTTGAAATTAGCTGATTTTAATGTATTTCCACGTGTTAAAACCGAAAATGACCATAAAAATTATATCATGTGAGAATGGTCGGGGTTTCGGCCAGGAAGAAAAAAAATATACACCAAAATTTGGAGTAATATTTTTATTTATGCCAACGTTTCGGCTTAGCTAGTAAGCCATCATCAGGGCTTAAAAGACAATACACACAAATAACAGTAATGCATAAAAATTGAAATATCTGTACAACAAGAAAAAAGGATATGTAAGAATATTAACTATGGTTAGGAATAAAACATATTACAAAATGATATGTACCAATGGCGTTGAGTGGAGAAATCTCCCCAGGGTGGTTGTTCACATTGTAAACTGCAGAAAACAACTGAAAAGTGAAACCACAGTCACAGGGAGGAGTGGGGTAAGTCGGTAAAATTCAAAGAACAAGAATTTTATGGGCCGGGTGAAAGGAATTAACCAGGTAATCCCTTCAAAGGGAAAAAGAAAGAGGCCGACAATGGGGGAGTTTCAGAGTAGTTTTTCGTTGTATTATACGAAAAATATTACAGTACGCTGACGAAATGTTGTCTTTGTCCTGCCTATCGTTGATAGAGGTAGGATTAAGATTAATGTTAACAAGAGCTAATATATAAAAATTATATATTAGCTCTTGTTTCTCCCATCTGCTCTTCGGCCTGTACCACACTCAGACAATTTGCCAGTCCCTTCTGCACCCCAAAACTATGAAGTTTTAGAGGAAAGTGATGAAGTCTGTTTACAAGAAGCAACCCATCCTTCTACATCCTATGACCCTGATTTTGATGTAAGCGATAGGTCTAGTGATCCGCACAGAATTAGTCAAGCAGAGTTGAGTGACCTTATAAGAGATCTTGACTTGTCTAAGGAAAAGGCTGAGCTGTTAGGGTCAAGACTACAACAGTGGAATCTTCTAAAACATGATGTGAAAATATCTCAGTACAGACAGCGTCAAAAAAATTTGCTTCCTTTTTTTGAGAAAAAAGAAAACCTCGTAGTTTGTTCTGATGTTAATGGTTTGATGGACTGCTTGAATTTGGGTCACACTCCATCTGAATGGAGACTGTTTAAAGACTCTTCAAAACTAAGCTTAAAAGCTGTACTTCTGCATAATGGAAATCAGCTACCTTCTATTCCTATAGGTCATGCAGTTCACATGAAGGGAACATATATAAATATGAAAACACTTCTCCAATCAATCAAATATGAACAACACAAATGGCAAATCTGTGGTGATCTGAAAGTCATTGCTATACTCCTAGGAATGCAATTAGGGTTCACCAAGTACTGTTGTTTTTTGTGTCTGTGGGACAGTCGGGATAGAAAATCTCACTATAAAAAAGTGAACTGGCCTACACGAGACCTAAACGCAATGAGAAAAATGTAGTTTACGAGCCTCTTGTAGATCCTAAGGATGTTCTCCTTCCCCCATTACATATTAAGTTGGGACTAATGAAAAACTTTGTGAAGGCGATGGACCAGGAAGGACAAGCTTTTAAGTACTTGAGAGCTAAGTTTCCCAGGTTGAGTGATGCTAAAGTTAAGGAAGGCATCTTTATTGGGCCTCAAATACATGAAATCGTAAATGATCCTGCTTTTGACATGATTTTAACAGGAAATGAAAAAAGAGCCTGGGAAGCCTTTAAGGGAGTTGTACATGGGTTTTTAGGTAACAAAAGAGATGATAACTTCACAGCATTGGTTAAAGAGCTTCTTCAAGCTTACCACCAACTTGGATGCAACATGTCCTTAAAAATTCATTTTCTTCACTCTCATCTTAATTTCTTCCCACAAAACTGTGGAGCTGTGAGTGACGAACATGGAGAAAGATTCCATCAAGACATTGCCTTAATGGAACAGAGATATCAGGGCCGTTGGAATGAAGCAATGCTTGCAGACTACTGCTGGTCTGTGTGTAGGGATGCTCCAGAAGTGTTTTATAAAAGACAAGCTAAACGACAGCGATCTTACAATACATCGGATTGACTTAATTGAAATTTGGTGGTACAAACCTCTAACACTAAGAATAATGTTTTTTTTAATCAATTTTGTACTTAAAATATTCTAAAAGAAACATAACAATATTGTTTTTTGTACTTTCACTTTTCACATACAGTATAACTACTCTTTAAGATTAAGTGCTGTATATCTCAAAACCAGAGCTAATAAAAATTTTTCAATGTTATTTTCGTTTTTATCACCCCAAAATTAGTAGAAATAGACTAATTTAGTGTAGGAAACATTCAAAAAATATTTTTTTGTTGTGCAGTGTTATTAATTACTTATGAGATGGACGTTACTATTCAAGTTATAATGCAATTTTTAAAAATTAAGACTGCTGAAGTTTATGAAATGTTTTTATTCAAATTCAGGTTGATTTCTGAGGAATTGGCTTAGAACTCACAGTGCTCTGTTCGAGACTGACAATGCTGATGCCGTGATTTTGAATTCCACCTTAGATATGCTCTTATAGAGATTTAAAAATGGGACAGCAGGGAGGGATTTAAATATGGTGGCTATCAGCAGTTCCTATTCCTAGAAACCCAAATGATTGAAAGAGAGATTAAAAAAAAAATACACCTTTTATACAATTAATTAATTATTAACACTTAAATTGGAATGATGATTTCGAGACTAAATATAGAATTTTATTCCGTTTAAATAAAAAGTATGCCCGGAAGGAGATAATTATTTCCAGGTTTCAAAATACATTTTATAATTTAATTACATTAAAGTGTAGTTAACCTATATTCTTAATAATACTTTTCCAGGCAAACAGGTGATTGTTATTTTAAAGTAAGTCTCTTTAAATACATCTAAGCCAGCATATAAATTTTCATAATCAAATTGTGGAGTAAAAAGTTTAATTATCGAGTTCGGTTTCTATTTCTTTAAAAATTTGAGGGCCCGCCTAACATTCAAAATTACATTTTCAAATATCTTCCTTAATATCCTTCTTTTTTTTTATTTAGGTTTTATATTATTGCTATAAAATTATATTCTACGCCTATTAAATATTATACAATTTTTTTATGATGGTAATAATAACAAAGATAATACAATTTTAAATTTTGGTCCTTTCTAATCCCCTTTGATCAATTTCAGCCATTAACAAAGTTATCCAAGTTAAAACAGCTTGCAAAAATATTAGCAAATACTGAATTAGATTTCTACATTTAAAAAATTGAGGATGATATAGCATATGTATGAATACATATATATTAGCAGACCTGGACACAAGTTGCTTTGTCTACATCAATACAACAATGAAAACGTTGCAGCCAGTTAAAAAACCCAGGAGAATGAAATACTAACTTAAGGTTATTAAGGAAACAATTTATGAAATTTTTCATTAAGTTAATTACTAAGTAGCAATTAATACAATATTTTTGACTTAGCGTTTTATTTATCTCACATTCAAGTAAAGTTTGTAATAAATGATTTTACAAAAAAGTATTTGCAGTTTTTTATTACCAATAATTATAAATTTAAATTTATTTAAGAGCTAATAGATACTCAATATTGTTAGTTAACCTTTCTCTTGCTAATATATAAATAGGATGGCTATCCTACACATATATTGCAGAGAACAGCACCTGGACTATACAAGTTAGCTAAGCTAAGGAGTAGCTAAGGCTAAGGTGTAGCTAGCTAAGGTTAAGCAACTCTTAACACCTCACTGATAAAGGGCGATAAATCTCCCCTAAAGTTTACTTAGTGTAATTTTTTTTTAATGTTTCACAACACTCTTTCAATGTAATTCTCTTTTTATTATATATATATATATATATATATATATATAATATGTACACTAAAATATACTTAGTTGGTACATGTATACACTGGTAATGAAACAGTAGTGTAGCAACAGAAACTCAATATTTTTTACCAGTATGGTAGTCTTCAGACAATTCCAGGTAAATAAACATCTGATATGAACAGGTATCTAGAATTTTTAATAAACCAATGCGTTTCATACTTTTAAATTATATATGTTTTCAAGATTATTTACACAAAGGAAATAAAAGAAGAAGTAAATATTTTGTCAATAAAAATATTTTGACACAGCATATAAAATTTATACAGAAAATTAATGAAATCAGAAAAAATAAATTAAAGAAATATGACCTTAAAACCTAAAGATCATGCAGTTTTGCAGGGACAGCTGTCTGTAAACTGACACCAATAAATATTTCATTATTGCAAAACTGTTCTTCTAATCAGAATTGTTAATAGTAAGGGAATACATTTCTAGTAATCAAGAAAATAATTGTGATAAATGTAATGACCTGATTCTTTTCCACGTGTTAAGAAATTTTAACTAACCCTCATTTCATGTTTCACTCTCTAATATATTTCCTTATTTTATGACAATTCAGTCAAAAATAAATATTGTTTGTTATGATAAAACACAAATTCAGAATAAAAAATATTATAAAATTAGCAGAAGACATTGCACGATTTTAATTAAATTTGCTGTTAAAAAAATATAAAAATAAACACAATTGAAGTTGACACAATTGAGGTTAAAAATATTGTGATAAATCGACCATTTGTGTTTTAAGAACATTTTTTCATCTATTAAGCTCATAATTCATACTGAGAATCATTAAAATTTCATAAAAGAAAAAATCTAGAAATTTTCAAGGAAAGGTGTTATCACAAACTACTTTACTGTTTTATGAGAAATAAATAAATGCAATTTAAATAATAAAATAAATTAAAATAAGGGGATACAAATAATTAACATTGGAACTTCCATTTCTATGGTGTGATTATTTTTTAAATGAATCTTTATTTATTACATTCTGTTACTTAACATCTTGTAATTTAATGTATGGATACTAAANAATATAAATAAAATAGAAGAAAAAGATATAAAATAAAAAGAAAATTAACAATAAAAAAAATAAATGGTCATCACTGTGCAGGGAAGGGGCCCATCGACTCCACTCCTAATAAGTTTAGGCAGTAAGACCCAGGAGGTCCCGAGGCCATCTCCGTTTTAGTCGCCGGGGAGGCTTGTGAGGATTTGAGTCCAACGACAGGGATTGGGCATATGGATTAGGATGAAATTGGAGTTTACTATGAAAGAGCTTAAAGAGGGTGGAGATAAGGTCTTTGACAAAGAAATATTAAAGTCGTGATGAAGGGCAGTGTTGGTCTCATAATATGGAGCGTTAGCAATTATTATGAGAATTTCGGACTGAATTGATAGTATTGGTTGTATATTGGAAGGCTTAACGGCACCCCTCAGTTCTGCACCGTAGGTCCAGATTGGTTGTATTATGGTCTTGTAGAGGGTAAGTTTGTTTTCTAAAGTGAGCTGTGAGCTCCTATTTATAAGGCTGTATAAGAGTCCGTGGTGTCTGTTGAGTTCTTGTCGCTAGATTTTAGTAAGTTCATTCCAGTTAAGTTATGAGTCAAGGTGGAACCCAAGGTAACGGACTGAATCAGAGAGAGGTACAGGGATGATATTGTATGTAACATTATCAGGAGAATCTTTTCTTAGTTGAAAATTTTTCTGTACGCATCTGGACTCATTTATTTTAATTCTCCATTTTTTCCAGCTTTTAATGACAAAAATATTCCTCCCTCTAAAAAAATATTAATTTTTTTTTATGTACAATTCTGAATTGATTTATTACATTATAATAAATATTATGCCCACTCCAAAAAAAAAAAAAAAAAAAACTTTTGTGCTCGCACTTAATATTTCAGGTAATCCATAATCATATTTTACAGTTAGACTTAATAATAAATTTAGCCTTTTGTTTTGCATTTAAAAGCTTTAAATTAGTAGTGGGCAAAGTAGATCATTTTGGTGAACCATTCTTTTATAGGGAGCTGAATTCATGTAAACTAGTTCAATAATGTCTATGTTCACTTGATAATTAAGGTTACTCAAAAACATCTTTAAAAATATAAAACTATAATGCAAAACATAACTGCCTTCACAAAAAAGTGTAATTTGAGAATAAACAGAATCCAAATTTGATAGTGAAGAGCTATCTAATTTTACTTTCCATAAAGAACTAGATTAAGACTGTTCTTCTTAAATGGAAGGCAAATTTGGATGGAATGTGTGTACTATAGTTCATTTTTTAAGACTTCACTTTTACATAATTGTTGAAATCTATTCCACTAGCTTTTTTAATTTTTATTTTCTTCATAGCAGTATTAGCTGATTTTTATTTATATTATATGGTCTAATGAGGCATTTTCCTTCGTTCCCCACTCTAAGTCCAAGTAGAACATCCTAAGAAGCATTTCCTTCCCATCTCTAAAAATTCCTCTTTTCCCTGGGTTTCCTGATGACTTCAACTCTCATTTTACATCCTCCTCACTGTTTCATAGTTCTCCTTATTCTATTTCCTTACCAAGCTCCCCTGATTTTAACCCAAACTATTTCAATTTCTCAAAACATTACTCCTGAAGCTATATCAAATACAAAAACAAATGCAGTTGGCTATGATCACATTCTTATAAAACTCCTCAAAGCCACCTTTCCCAGGAACTTCCTATCCTCCTACACATATACAACTTTTCCCTTCAGTACTTAAGTCTTTCCTAATTCCTGGAAACAAGCAATAGTTAAACCTTTAAATAAAATTTCACATCCATCTTCCTTGAATAATTTCCATTCTATATCTATTCAACAATCCCTACAAAACCCTTAGAAAAGTTGGTCTAGTAACAAATGTCCTCTTTTCTAGAAAATTCAAAACTCCTTGATACTGTTTTTGCCATGGCTTTTCTACACAGACCGCTCTTCTGAAAATACCTCTGACATTAAAAGTGCAATTGATCAATGGACAATCCTTGTACTCCTTGGTTTCACTAAGGCTTTTGATATGATTGATCAATCCCGTCTACTTTCCAAACTTGAATACCTTTCCTTCTCTGGTTTCATTTATATTAAATAAATAAAATCAGTCAGGCTGATCCCAAGTTGTTTTTATTCCTGAAGCTCCTTTATCTTCCCCTCATCCTATCACACCTGGTCTTCCGCAGGGCTCTAACATCTCTGCCATACTATTCTTGCCTATATTAATGATCTCCATTAGATACTGATCTTATCACCTTTAAGCTGATATTTACCAGTCCTTCCCTCCAGAATTATAAACTACAATAATAAAAATTCTAGATGTTCCTGAACTTTGATGAACAAGCTTTTTTGAATGTCAGAAAACCTCAGTTTATGGGTAAAGATCCTTGCTTCAATCACTTTCTCTTATTTCTTCCTTCACAATTAATCAGTGTCCAATTCCTTTTCACTCCTCAATCAAAAACTCTCAGTATTATCCTAGACCAAACCCTTTCTTGGAAAGCTTATATTTCACTGATTTTCTGTCATTGTTTTTCCACTCTCCATTAATTCCAGTGTTCTAGTCATCTCCTGCAACATAAAATTACTTATATTCCATTTGGACTATGATTGTTCAGTTTATGTAGGCCTGACCAGAGAACTAGAGGATGGACTTAAGCTTTTGTTAAATCGTTTAACCAAGTTTGTCTTGGGTTCTCCAAGGAATGCCCACGTAATTGAGCTGTACTCAGATTTAGAATGGTTAAACCTATATTTCTGTCGGCAATGTTTCCTTGGTTCTCTCCTTTGTCAAATCATATTTTCCCATTTCCCTACCTATATCTATGACTTTTTAACTTTTAAATCTTCCATACTTAGCTGTCATAGGTTATTTATGATATTAAAAAGCTTCTGTAGCTATCAACTTTGTCAAGCATAAAATATTGTCAGCCATTCTCAAATATAGGTAGTTCTTGGTAAATATGGTAGGGGATAGTAGTTACCGGAAATAACATCACAAAGGTTGCAATTATGGGGAAGGTTGTGTTTGACTATGCATATGGGAAAAGATCCAATAACATATCACTTTCTTAATAACAAACAGATTGCATTTAATCATCTGCAGCTGAAGCCCAATACCTCTTGATAAGTATAACATTGATTTCTAAAAAATATTGTTAAAGATATAAAAAGATGCAAAACCCTTGTCTTTCTTCAGGAGGACAATACACTATGGGGAATAATGTGTAATAACAATAACACAAAGGAGAGAATAATAATGTATGGGAGAGGAAAAATAAGAAAATGGTTGTTGGAACTCTCTTGATAACTCAAAATAAAGTCTCGAAAAAGTAAAATATTCCTAAATGCAGTAATTAAAACTACTACTCTTTTTGTCACAGTAAACTTTTGTAGAGAACATATTTCATAATGGAAGATGGCAAATATGATTTCTTTAGCAGGGCATCCATATCAGAAGTACCTTAAAATCACTACTAAAACGTGCAATACGTTCATTTGTCATGAGTTTAAGGGATCTGTATCCCACAAGTTAATGGAACTTACCTTAATATTTAGAGGGAAATAAATTAAATATAACACTAGATAGTGCCAACATAAATTGATGTAAGTACCACTAATTAACAAAAAACCAATTTTTTAGATACAGATGTGAAAACTGTCATCCCTTGTAAAATATGAACCGTAGAAACTATTACGAATCACAAAACAACTTGAAAGAAATAGAGGATAACTGCACAGAATGCAACTTAGTCCCCTCCCCTGATGTGCCATATGGATTTGGAGTGCGCTTGCGCTTACAGCTCGCTGTCAAATGGATAGCGCAAGCCAAGGTAACACTAAACTAAGCTCCGCCCCCTGGATGTAACGTGCAAGCTGATTGGCTAGCCTTCACCCCTCCCTTCTACCCTAAACAACGTTTTATTTAGCTTTCTTATAATAGTTTCACTTTAAAGGCTTCTGAATCGTTCAGGCTCTTCTAAATTTATTATACTCAGACCAGAGAGCACGTGCGGATTCTGCAAAATCAAGAAATTTTTTTTTCAATACAGTAAAATTGTTCTAATTAGTGTTTTTACGGCAGAACGTATCGTTTATCCTCACTTTCTTCAACTACAAAAATAATAAAAATATCAAAGAATGACATAAATAAACCACATTCCTGAGCTACTTTTTTAAGACATCAAACCTCCCTCCCCCCACCCCCTTTTACTTTATAGATTGAATGTAATGACGTCACGGCCAATGGTGTGTGTTGTTCCTGTATTTACATGGAGTGATCCCACCGGATATTGGTTTGTTACCAGAGGGGTAAGTGTAGTGATTAACCTTGTACTATATCTCCTAATATGATTGCCTTTATTCAACGTATGCATTTATAAGACATTATCTCCTTAAAACAATATTTATATACACAATCATTCAGAGGGATCACTGGGATGATTGATTAGCGCGTCAAGGTTAGGCTTGGCTCGGTTTAATTGTTATTATTGAGTGGGTTATGATTTTGTTTTATCCGCATGTTTTAATAGTAATTAAAAAGCAAGGGAGCGTACTCGTTCACTACAAAGAACTGGAACTGAACTGGGACTGAATTCCATCCCCTCTTTGCTTATCCCCCCCCTTTCCTCTTCTACGTTCTCCTTCCCCTCCCTTCATTACCTGCTTCATCCAATCTCCCTTCTCCCTCTTCTACATGCCATACTTTGTCATAAAAAGAGGAAAAGAAATCTTTTCAGGGATGTCTTTTTTATGTTGGGCTATATATTTTATGGAAATTATTATTAACTCGTGATTTTTATGAATTAATCTTAATTCCTCTTATATTAATTATTATGCCAAATTTCTGCCATTTCAACAATGAATTTCAACTATATATTACCATTTGTTTATTGCCAATTGCTGAAGATAACTTCTTTTAACAAGCCTCATTATTCAGATGTTAGTATTGATTTGTTTGACAATGAATGATGACGTCTTAGAGGATGCCACTTAAGTGCTAAATGGACTATTTAAAAAAATTATAATATTATTTTATCATTATTATAATTCATTAATTAACCTTATTATTTGGATAGGTATTAAATTAAAAAAGAAAAAAGAAGTGACATGTCAATAACCTCATTTCGATCAAGGTTGGCTTGATCTTTTATAAACAGTGGCTTTGATGGTGGTAACATTGTATTAGTAATGGAAATGGCCGTTTACAATAATTCGGAGAACAAAACATAGACACATTTTATGGTGTTTACGTTTTTTTTTTTTTTTTAATCTAGAGGGAAATATGTAGCCAAATGTGAAATTAAATTTATAGCTGTGCCATTTGTTTTAACGATGCGGTTTCTTTTTTCTGTTATGTGTAAATCTCAGGATGGAAATATATGAATGTATTGTGGAACCTGGTGGGTTTTAAAAAAAAAAAATTCTGCTCAAATTTGCTGAGATTGTCCTTCTCTGTTGAATAATGACAGACTAACAGGTATGTTGAAATTGAAATTGTTTGTTTATGTTTTTAGGTTAACAGAGTTCTATGAGTCTAATGCCTATTATAGAAATAAGTTTTCTGTATTACAGTAAATTGGGGCTCCAGTATTCCTGCCATCCAGTGCTGGGGCTGTAAGTATTTTTCATACTTATTTTAAAATATTTAATTTTATTGTCAACTTCATTTTTGTTTTATGTGGTCAGGGATGTGTTTTATATATTAGGTGTATATTAAATTTACTTGTTCTCTACTCTGTCTTTTGTTTGTTTATCAACTTATACTTGGTAGTTATCTGTTAATGTTTGATGAGTTTATTTTGGCTAGAGGTTGTGGCAAAGGAAGGCATCGTGGACTCAATACCTCAACCACTGCTAGAGGGGCGCCCCGCCGGCTCTCTACTCGTAACGCCACAACAGGTATACATTTTAAGTTCAATTTTATTCTAGCTTTATAATTATTTAATATCCTACTGGGAAAGACTACCGAGTCTGAAACTAAGTTGGATCTTTTGTAACTTAGTGAAATTATGATGTTCACGTAAGCTTCTACCTTTTAAAATCATGTTACCAGTTACTATAAATGTAGTTATTAGCATTGATTTTATTTTATTCTTTTAAAATTGTTAATAAAGTTATACTAAGATAATAAAAATTATTGATTTAATAATTCTAGTTGGCTTGACTGAAGTGAACCGTAAATATTAGGAGACATAGTTTGCTAATCTTCAGTCCATTAACTGTGCATATAAAGGGCTTTATTATTGTTAATGACCTTGACTTATTTTGTTTTCTTTTTGAAGGTTATATTAAGTTTTGATTTAAGTAAATAAAAAAGTGAACGCTTATTTTATTTTTGAGCTTATTCTATATTTATGTGTGTTAAATTGTAGTTTTAGTTGTGTTTCTACTCAATTATAGCCAGTTTAATTTATTTTTGAGTTTTACTGTTCTTTGGATGTCATAGTGAGTTCACCAAGTCTTATTTTAACTGATGTGTCTTATATTTACTAGAAAAAATATATTTCTAAAATATTTGTTTGAAGTCTGTCAGTTTTTATATAAGCTTTTACCAAAACTAATATGTAATTGTCCTACATTTTCGTTAATATGTTTGAAATAATTATGCGGTGTGTTTATCAATCATCTTGCATTACCAAGTTGTACCAAATTTTTCCAAAAGTTGGTAATTTATAAATTATTATTATTATATGTAAACAAAACTAGCTTATAATATTTAGCAGTATTTTTGTTGATTGTATCCCCCCCCACTCCAACATATAAGATAGTTTAACTTCTCTTTCCACATTTTCTTTACTATCATATATCCATGATAATAATATATCTATAATGGAATTCATATCACATTCTTTGATTAAGAATTGCATAATTTTTTATTTGTACTCAAGTTAATATATTTCATGGTTGATAATTCTAAATATTTAGTACTATACTAAAACATTGTGAGGCATTGTTGTTGCCCTCTTTTCCGGTAAGCTTGTTCATAATTTCAGAAAAATCACTTCATCTTATTCATATCATGTATCATGAAGATAGTCTCTCGCAGCATATACTGCGATCCTTTTCTTTATCTTGTCTTCTCTATTATCTCTATTACTTAAATACAGTTACTTTATTGGTATTTAAAGTAGGAACTTCAGTATCATTGTTTTGTGTCGTATATAGTAGTTTGCTTGTGCAATATAGTTAGTATTATCATATTTTTCTTCACAGGTTATCGTTTGTTAAATAAAAAAAAGAAAAAGAAGTGAGAGAGTTGTTTGTTTGATACAGTGAAGTTTTATTAGATGAGTCATTCAAATGACCTATGGCTCATTGGGGTCGTAAATAAATGCTTGTTTGATAAAAATGTTATTTTAACTTAAAATATTTATTTTCCTAAGAATTAACTTGTAGCAAATTTCCCATAGGAAAATCAAGCTATTCATATTAATTCCATAACATGAGATCTTCACCAATCCTACATAAATATGTTATGTTCAAAATTTATTTTATACATTTGTCTTACACGCTCTAGTGTCCATAGTTTTTAAAAATAATGAAACTAAATTTGCTATTAATGCTTGTAATCCATTAAATGTGTTCATTAATGGCTGTAATCCGTCAGAGAGAAGGGGGAAGTTTTGAGGGAACCAAATTAAAAATCTTAATTACTTCGTGACTAGCATAATAGAAAAAATTTATAGAACAAAATAGGTTTAAATTATAATTTGTTTACGTTCTAGATATTTTTATCGAAACCCACTTTTTAAGTACGATATTTAGGAAAGTAATTTTTAGTGTTGGATATGCCCACTTATTTTTATAAAATTTGCAAAAACTTGTAACCATGATCTATATTTAGGCTTTCTACTGCTAACTGTTAAATTAATTTTTTTTTTTTTTAATTAGTGGAGGGTTTAGAGGAACACGAAAATTTATAATATTGATGTCTTCTTTTTATTTGAGTTGTAAAAAATTTTGAGCTTATGAATTATGGTCAATAAATTTTATGGTTATGGAGAGGCAAGTTGGGTTTTTCTCCTAATGTGTGGGAGGACTTGATAGAATGTCTCACATCCCTTGTTTTTAAAGAAATTTAAGGATTAACTTAATGGCTAAGTTTCTTAATGGCTAAAAAAATAGCTTTTTTATTTTTTGCATAACATAAGTATATTATAATATAGAATAAATTGATGACCATAAAGTTTTTTGAGGAGTGGGTTGTCGGGAATGAGAACAGTCATGATGTAGATTCAGTTGAGCACGAGTCTCTCTCTCTCTCTCTCTCTCTCTGCCCTGATGAAGGCCTGAAACGTTGGCTAAAAAAAAAACTTTTTTGATTACTAATTAATTTTTAATCAACTACTATGACCAAATCCCGACAATCTTCTCTTCATAAGTATATTTTGATTAAAACCTTCAAAGTAATTTAAGTAGAGCCAAGACTTTGTATAGATGAAAAATTTTTTTTTTCTTCAATATATACTGATTATAATTTAATCAGTATATATTCTTTAAAATAAATTAAATATTATGTCTGTAGAGGTGAATAGAGCCATTTAGCTCGAGGGAAAGGGACCAGGCTTAGCTTATTTTGAAAATTTCTATTGGCTGGTATACTAAACTAATTTGAATGAACTGATCATGGAGCCAAAAATAGACCATAGTAATGATGAATGATGGGTAGGTGTGTGTGTGTGTATGTATACGTATATTATATGTATATCTATATATATATATATATATATATATATATACTGCT
>KZ807198.1:399610-420092 GCA_000696205.2 Oncopeltus fasciatus | reverse complement strand
ATTGATTTTTTTTTTTTTTTTTTTGCAACTTAGCGTTATTGGCCAAGGAAAGTTTTAAAAAAATACAGACAGCATGTAAATTAAAACAGCAGTTTAAAAAAATATATTTTGTCCCCATTACTATTTTAAGTGAACAATAAATATTTCAAAACTAATTTAATTATATATTATTAAAGCTTAATTAATACTGTATTATTTTAAATAAATTATTAATTGAATATAATTTGAGTTTTAATGCATTAAAATAGAAGATAGTAGGAATAGAATATTATATATATTACGTATATAGAATAATAGAATATTTTTCATACTGAATTAGTACCAAGTGAGGTTGATATTATTATTTATTTTTATTTGTTACATAAGAAGTTATTATTTATATTCTTTGATCAAATTAATCAATTACCCTTTGTGTACTCAAAGGTATTGATGAAGAAGATGTGAGCCCAGTGGTGAGTCAGAGCAATCCCCAGATTGCTCAAGGGACTGTATTAAGGAATAAGAGTCCTCCTCACTCTTCATCACCAAAACTGCAACAAACAACCCATCATCAGCCTCATCAACAACCTCAGCAACAGCACCATCAGATCCATCACATCCAGTCACAACAGCAACAGGCGAAGCACCAATTTAACACCTCACAACTACTTGCCCAGCTTCAGTCTCCTGCACAGGTAAAAAAAAGAGAAGAAAAATGGAAATTTGACTTCAACTTATTAATACTATTATTAATTAATTAATAAAATACAGTCTAGGTCTTAAGTTGGTTTTCTAAGTGAGGACTGCCCATAAGTTCAGATACTTAAATTATTTTATTTTTTGGATGTTATTTAGATTGTTAAGCCATCTTTGACTTCATCGTGTATTGTTTATTTGGAAATTAATTTTAATTTTTATGTTAATCTTCAATTTTTAATTTTGGGCTTAGCTCAGTTTAGTTAAACAGGCTGAAAAATTATACTTGTATAAAAACCTTGATACTATATGTTACTCTATCTACTCTATTTCTGTATTAATTTTCTTTATCTTTATCATGGTTGTTCTTTGATCTATATTTATCAGATCTCTGATATTTTATTTATTACTCTCTTTACTTATCACAATTTTCTTTTCATTACTCTTTATGTTTATGATTCACTTCTATCTCCTATTTTTATACTACTTTCATCTGCTAGAAGAATTTACCAGCTTATAATGATACAGTTTTTTTCATGATTTATTCAGATTTTGAGACTACTTTATCAAAAAATTCATATTTTTAAATTTAATATTTTTTTAGTTCAACATTTCTAACTAGAAAGTTAAAGAATTACATAAGTGTTATAGAAACTGTAGTTATAATTTTTTTGTAATAAAAAAATTTTTTTTTTAAAGTATTGGTATAAAATTGTCTTACTTATATAAAAAAAATTGGAACCACCACCATTAAGTATTCCTTCCAAGATCAACGCTTCTTGTAAGACCAATCGTTTCAATGCTTTGTTAAATTTTTCCTTTTACTAAGTTGTATTCTTCTTTTTACCTCATTCTCCTTGTGCAATATTATTATAAAATTTTCTAAGTTATAAAACTAAAATTTTTGTTTCTTTTCTAAAACAAAACTAAATTTTAATATTCAGGTTGGAGGAGGATTACGGCTGTCTGTTGGAGAGGATGGGACTATGGTTGTACATCAAACTGATCATCAGGTAGGTTATTTATACATTGCTTTATAGATTTATTCTTAAATAATGAATAATTGTGTTTAAGATTGTTTTTTTTCTCGTGCAAAAAACTATTCTACTCTAATTCATTTTCCCCGTCTTTATTTATTTTAAAATTTAGTTAAAATAGTAATGAAAACCTCGTCATTTTTTTAAAATTGTATTATTGGTTTAAGAAAAAAAAAAAAAAAACTGACATATAGGAGCTAGTTTGCTCATATCTAAAAGTAAAGAAGGCTATTGATGAATAATCAAATTGATCTACCTCTAAACCCCCTCTCCCTTTCCACCACCCATTAATGAACTCATTCAATAGTTTGTAATTGCATATTTACACATCGTATTCGTTCATGTTACTATTGTGCATAGTTTAATTTCCTAACAAGAAACTTGCTAATAGTGCAATAAATGCTTATAGCTGTAAAAGAGATAAAAACACTCTCTCTGGTGTCATAAAATTTGGTATTTTTCTATGTAAGTACATATTACAAAAAAAAAACTACCACTTCTAAGTTTTGTCTATTTTTTATACTTACTTGAAATAAATAATCTAAAAGGTTATTTCCACCACCAATTAATATAGAACTGTCATACCTTCCATTGTCCGTCTTCATTGGTTTCTGCAAACCATTTGTTGGCGAGCGCTTTGGAACATTGTCCATCTTCTGGCTGAATACATGTGTTCACTGTCACTGTCTGTATTCAACTGCGTTTGTATTCTTTGAGTTATGTATTTACCATTTCATCTTCCGGGTTGGACCGAGTCAAATTGTTGTTATTTGCCGAGCTTTCGCACATCATGTGATGGCTTCTTCAGGGCTGAAAAGAGAATGAGAGTTGTAAAGAGAGATTTTTAAAAATCCAGATGGTATATATTTACCATGTTTTATACACCAGGTGGTGTATAATCCCGGCGCGGTCTTGTCCTTGGGCGAAGTCTGCCTTCCCATTGGTTGATACTGTGTTCTNAACTAATCCCTGTCCAACCAATACCTGGAATAATGGACTCTGACCCTTATAACTCGCACGTGTGAAAGACCTTATCGCCGACAAAGCAACCGTTACAGCAATACCTGACACAGACAACTAACTCACAGAATACAAACGCAGTTGAATACAGACAGTGACAGTGAACGCATTATTCAGCCAGAAGATGGACAATGTCCGAAAGCGCTCGCCAACAGATGGTTTGCAGAAACCAATGAAGACGGACAATGGAAGGTATGACAGAGGGTAACTTGATTGCAGAAGCAGCAGCGAGCTATGTGGGGTTGAAGACAGTATTATAAATGCCATACTCTTTACAGAGAGAGACATTTTTCTCCCTTCAGCATTTCTCGATGAATAATCAGGAATTTAGAATTTCTCTTTAACTTTCTATATCCGAGTACAATTATCAGTTTATTTACGCAGTTTTCGTGATGCCTCTACACACCCAACTAACTCACAGAATACAAACGCAGTTGAATACAGACAGTGACAGTGAACGCATGTATTCGGCCAGAAGATGGACAATGTCCGAAAGCGCTCGCCAACAGATGGTTTGCAGAAACCAATGAAGACGGACAATGGAAGGTATGACAGTTACTTGAAATACCTTAATTAAAATTTATTATTTTTAATTTAATAATATTAACGTTAGAGTTAACTAGTTGTAAAAGTTCTTATCTTAACCTTTTTTCTTTTTTAATTTATTCTGTTATAAACAATATATTCATGATGGAGCTCATTAAAAAAAAAAAAACTAGTCCTAGAAGTGTTAGTCATGTTTCTCAATTAAAGATATAAGTATGTGTAATATGTAACTTATTTAAAATTGTATATAACTAAAACCCATCATGCAAAATAAATAAAACCCAGCAAAGCTTTCGAAGTTCTGACTCAAGTTTTGTTCTTGCATCCTGATGATCTCTCTTCTGAATAATCCAAACACCATATCTAAAAGCCTGCAAAATGTGGGACAGTAATAATTCTAAATGTTCACTGTTCATAGTTTAATTTTTAAAATATAAGCTTTCTTTTATTTTATTTTTAGCTTATATGGAAGTCAGTGGATTCTTTCAATTTTACAGAACTTTTCTAAATATATTTATAATTTAATTTTCATAATGTAGCACTAATTGACACAAAGAGTATAGTAAGTAGCCTAAAATTTCCAGGCTATGCCATTAGTGAAAAGATATATTTTGTGAATGAATAACTAATGAATTTTAATTTTGTGAAAAAATCACCTTCTGCCTAATATTATATTCCATATTATGATAATTCATTATTTGCAGTAAACAATAAGCTTGTTAAATACTGATAATTTGAGGGTTATGTATCTTTCCTTTACTTTATTTTAATAAAGTAATTTTATTAAAATTACTTTATTACAAATTTTATTTTCTGGTTTTCATTTAATCATTTTAAATAAATCTTGAATATTTTTATTCTTATTTACATAGTTAATTATTTAAGATTATATATTTTGTTTTCAGACTAATACAGTTACTCCAAGTATAGCCGCTGCTGCTCAATCACAACTTGCACAACTATTAGCAGAACATGGTGGACAGATATTACAGGTGAGGAAATTCATTATGTAAAAATATCCAGTAATTAAACTTGTTTAGTTAGTGCTCTTAATGGTTTTGTTTGTTCTTTTTCAGTTTAACAGTTTTTTTTTTAATTTAGTGTAGATTTTCTTCTTTAGTTGTTTTTTGTTTGTCTTTTTTTATTTAAGTAATATAAGTTTTGAATTTTGGTTAGAAGTGATTAATTGAGCAAAATTAGCAGAGACCCAACATATAAAGAAAGCAAATTATTTTGATCTCATGAAATTCATATCTACTACTAACTGCATGATTAAGTAGATTTTCCATATTTCATTACATACAGATATTAATAAGAGTAAATGACAAAATTTATCTTACAAGCCAGAGGAAACAATGAGTGTAAAAGGTATGACCAATAAGCTTTGTTTTAGCCGAGGCAGGTGGAAAGAATTGGAAAAGTAGTCACATTCATTTATATCTTCCTTAATAAGTGTTTTTCATAAAAATGTTTTAAAACTTGATCATTAAAAAATTTAATTCTANTTTTCGTGAAGATCAGAGTAATATTCAAATTGTGAATGCATTAGTGAATAGTGAAAAATCGACTAGCCCTAATGAAAGTGTAGTGCGTAATTGTGAAGGGACAGATAATAGTAACGTTATTTGTATTTATCAATATTCGATACTTGATGCCGAACAATTCAAATTAAATTAGGAATAAAATTATCAACTATAAAATAAACTTGCTGATATCAATTTTAAATATTTTATTCAGTTTTCAATACTAAATAAATAATATTTTAATAAAATTATCTTCATTCATTGGTTGTTCTGGAAAAAATGTTTTCTCTATTGAAAAAATTCTAGTTCAGGCCTATTGTACGAATCGTATCTATTGTCTATCCACCAGTTCAGTAATTTCTTTAGGACCACTTCTGTTGTGAAGCTATACTGCAATTATTTGTTGTTTATCTTTTGGACACATTGAGGGACATATTTTTTTTTTTTTTTTTTGTAGATTTTTATAAGCTAATTTTTTATACCCCTCAAGTAATTTAACTGAAATTTTTCGACTATTTTAAGATGAAATTGTATTTTAATAATTGCTTTACTTCAATTATTGAGTAATTTTTTCTATTTCATAATTGTTATATTTTTTCTTTTAGCTTAGTAATAAAACTATGTTGAAATACAATACCTCGTATTATTTGTTTAGCTATTCATGTGTAATTTTGAATATTTATTACAAATTTAATCTGTCAATGATTTATTTTTGCTTCTTTATTATTGAGTATGCACAGATTTGTATAGATTACAGCAAGATGGCAATTCTTCCTTTTCTCCCCTACATAGCTTGTTATATTTTAATAGTTTCTTTAGTTCTCGTTTTTCTTTGTTTCTTTTTCAGGCTAATGCATCGGGCTTATCTAATAGTGCTTCTAAAGAAACATCTTTTGTTCAGTCTCTACAGGTAACTTATTAGCCAAATTCTTGATAAATTCTCATTCTCTCCATTATTCAATTTTTAGAGGGATTCCTTAGTATACAATATACGTGAATATGAATCTTAACTTAGCATTGATATTCCAATAATAATTACAAATTTTTTACCTGCTAGAGTAGGTAGGATTGTGTATAGTGTTAGGGGAATCTAAATAAATACTTATTTTTTAATACTTGCTCTAATTATTATATTTTTTTTTAAATATGTTCAATTAAATACAATAAACAAAAATAATATACTTACATACATAGCTCTCTAAGAAAAAAATGTATAAGATTAAACCAATGTGTGTAATCTCTGAAATTATAATTTCTAATGTACCACAGAAGTAAATTAAGAATATTTATTAATTTTATCTACTAAAATGTTTACTAATTCTTCAGGATGTTATATTTTCAAATTATATGTGGTCTCATGATTTCTCTCCTATTGATATTAAAAGAGAGGCCAAACTTATTTGTGTTTTCGTAAGATGTGCATGTGCATGAATTTGTAATGCTTTGAAACTTGCTACTCATATGTTTAATATGAAATTGAGCATTTGATTTTCTCTTAGTTAAACCAAAAATTATTTCATTAATAGTTTAAATTGGATACTAGGTAGAAGGGCTTAGGAGAGCATCATCTGCTAAGGAAACTATGACTATCTAGTTGTTATTGACACATATATCATGGGGTTGTTATTGTTATGAAACATCTACCATGGGAAGTTATTTTTTAATTTTCACTTAGTTATGTTCTTAACATATTATTACTATCCTGAGGAATACAATTATTTTGTATTTTGTTTTATGAATTTTATTTGGGTATTTCTAACTTTGTCATCTATGTAAGATATTAATTCATCCATCATTTAAAAAAAAATGCATTGTCATAAAATACTATCATACTTTCTTGGGGGCTACTGACACAAATAAAAGATACCATTTAGATATATTCACACATTACTGCCCATTTCTCCTATTAAAATAACCTCTTTTTATTTATTTTTTTTTATTTCCAGTTATAAAAAAATAAAAAGAGGTTATTTTAAAATCTATTTAAGTCAAGAAATGAATTATTCAATGCCTTCTTGTTGCTTTATTTACAAGGATTATCCTGTAAAATTTGGTCAATAGTATAACCCTATTCAAGATTCCTCCCTGGAGTTATGGTCAGAGTGGCTCTCTATCATATATATATAATAGGATGTGTGTATGTATGTAAAGTATGGACTTTAAAACGGCTGGGCCGATTTTGATGAAATTTTCAGGGAATCCTCAGAATATTCAGGCGGGTGATATTGGGAAGTCTGATTTTTTATTTTTGGTCTGCGGACGGAGGAGCGTGTCAAAATCAAATTTTAATTTCCAATTTGCCTTAAATACATGTGTTTCTTTCTTTATTGAGCCCATATCTACACTATATGTATATTATTTTACATAAACATTACAACACAAATGTTTGCTTATGGCAGCAACGCCCTAAAATAAAATAAAAATTAAAAAAATGGCAAAACGAAGTTTGCCGGGTCTGCTAGTTATTATTTAAAATTTACACACTAGAGGACGAATAATTCAAATTTCAACACAATTGCCTATCTATTCATCTCCATTAAAAAATATATAAAATAAATTTGAAAAGAGAAAAAGATTAATTAAAAATTTGAAAAGTTGTTTCTTAAGCAAAACCTGGTAAAAAAAAGCTAACATTAAAAAAAAAACAAGAATATTTTAAAAATATTTACGATNTGTGACTAGCGCTGAATTAAAACTGGCTACAACTAGCTATGTAGCACTCTCCCTTCTGATGTATTGAAGAATCTGATTTTAGTGGTTGGCATTTCCTCTGCTGCTCGCTGACCATGAGAATATTCTATTCTTTTATAAGAATTTAATTGCTCTCCTTTCTAAAGAATTTCTTCCTCACGACATTCTACTGCTTACTTACCCGCTCCCAATTTACATATAGGTGAAAGATAGTTGTGCTGGATACCTCCTATTATTTTTTGTGTGGTCCAAGGTCACCAGCATGTTACACACACACTCACGCACACACCTATTATTTTTTGTGAGGCTCCAAGTTCACCAGCATGTTAGCCTCAGCTTAAGTTCTAAGCAGTGAATTCTATCTGACTCATAGTTTGTTATTGTATTTCACGATCAAGCTCTCTGCCATATTTGATCACTAACCTTATTTTTTATATTCTCTTCTTTATATATACATATAAAGCATTTAGATTAATTTTAGGTTGTTTCATTTTTAACATTCTTCTCCCATTGTCTCATAAATTTAATTTCTTTCTTTTTTCATTCTCTCTTTTTTATTCATTTTTTATCAATTGATTAAATAGGGGGGAACCAATTAGTCTCAATAGCTAAAGTTTATATTTATCTCTTAAATATAAATTTTTGGCCTACTTGAGTGACCAAATTCTAAAATTTTAACAAGCATTCTAACTACAAATAACTAATATTTCCAAAATATTAATTGAAACTATAATTAGTTATTATTTATATAGATCAATTTATATTTAAAAAATATATTGCAGTATAACTACTCATATGTGAATCTTTTCCTTCAAACGAGTATATTATTTGGGGATAATAAGTCCATGTCATTTAAAATATAATATGATGAATACAATACGAATGAATCATTCCAATAACTAGTATTTTTTTCTTAAAATAAGACTTTTTTTTTTCATCATTTTTACTATTATTTTTTAAGCCATATCCATCTGACAAAGAGCAAAGCATACACCTAACTCATATTGCCCATCTCATCCAAAACAGACCATCTCATACTTCCATCAAATTATAAACCATGCATGATGAGCAAAATCCAGTCACACATTATGCAATCAACCAAGCTAAGCAGTCAAAAGATATAGGATATGAAATAATTACAAAATCATTCCTTACTCAACTACTAATCTACACCTATCAAACCTAAACCTCCAAAATTAGGTTAATAAATGACATTTATATTCATAATAATATGTTTATTTAATTTTTCACAATTATGTTAAAAAATTTCAATTTGGGTGATGTTAAATATTCCTTCTCATTAGAATTTAAACTTGGATGAAGAACACTGAATGTTTACTCTCGGCAGGAAATTTAAGTCTCTTATAACCTGTCAAGTTAAAATGTATATCTATCTATGTGGACTATTAACTGTTAAGTTATCTTCTTGCTGCCTGATAATTTCATTCCCTCATAGAATAGGTATCTCAGGTCTTTCTCTTCTCAATGTAGTCCTTTGTCACTTGTAGGTCTTTATTTTGAGATAAATTTCTCATTCTCTTCACCAAATACCCAATAGTTGTCCTTTGCTTCATTTTATTTTGTCTCCATAAAATTCAGTATTTGAAAAATTATTTTATAATCTATCTAAAGTTCTTCTAGAACCCTTCTCCTAAAAATATTTCTCACAGTTTTTGCTGTAGAAAGTAAATGTAAGAACTGATAAATTTACAGATAATTAAATGTAAGTAAATTCTTTTTTTTTTTCTCTCTAACAATGCTCATCAGAATTATTTCTAATCTTCAGTACTTAATCTATTTATCATCTCTCTTTATTGTAACTTATAAATTTCATTCTGTTACATCAAACTGGTATCACTATTAAAATAGTGACATACCTATCTAGCATGGCATTATTACATATCTAGGACTCTCCCTCAATTCTTCAACATTTTCCAATTTCCCCATTTTCACTATTAGTTATGGATGATAAAGGAAGTATTCCTTCTTTAGGCAATGGCCATACTAACATAGCCTTATCTTTCCTATCCATGTCAAAACTGTCTCCACCATTCCAAGTCTCTCTGAGACCACTTGATTCCTCAATTGATTCCACTGGTTACCTTTAGACAGTCCGTCTAGTCCGTTTAGTTAAAATTGTATATTCAAATATTTCTCTTTCTGAAGAACAAAGTAGATTATGAATTTTAAGCACAATTCCTTCTCCCTGAGCGTAGCAGATTTTATTCTGCAAAGAATTAATCCTTGTATTTGAAAGTTACATATCTAAGATAACTGGAAACTAATATGATGAATATTGACAGAAGATACACTAATATGTTTTTGAAAATTTTTATGACTTGCATTTTTTTGTGTCTAGTGGGTAGAAATAGAGAATTCATAAGATAAAATAAATGAATAAAAAACTGTCTTGAGAACAACCTCAATGACTATCTACATTCCTGTCATTCACTAATCAAATTAAATTATATCTGGAAGCCTGGAGCTGTCTTATACCTGGCGCCCCAATATGTTCCCAGCCTATTGATGGGGCTGCCACCTTTGTATGTGTCTAACTGATGTCAATCCTTAGTGGCTATCTATGGGTAATATAAATGTATTTGGCATTTGTTAAACTATACACACATATAACTTTATATGTGTCTGACTTTTATCTGTATTCGGGGGGTATGTTTAGTATTCTTCATGTGGGCACTGAGTGAATGTTTTGTAATTTTTCTTCTAAGCGTGAAGAATAATTGCAGGTGGCTTATTTGTATTTCAGGATTATGTAATGTAATTATCACATCCCAAGGAATTTTATTATTATATTATAGCATAAACTGTGAGTATTTTCAATTGACTAGTAAAAAATTAAATTTATTTGTAACATGTTTGTTCCAGACAGCAGTTTTACATCTGAGTGGATCTGGTGGCCCTGATGGAGGTATGGTGATGAAAAGCAGCCCAGTGGTTGTGGGGACTAGTACAGGAGGAGTGAGGAGAACCAGTGGTGTGGTTGTCACCCCTCAGAATGGAGTTCGTCTCGTAGCTGATCTCAATGGCCTTCCTGCCGCCTTGTCTGAGCACAATCGCCTCATTGTATCTGGCTTTGACCAAAGCCGTGTTCAATTGGTAGCGGGCCCAACTCCTCCAGTTCTACAGCAGGGCCGTGTCCTGGTGTCAACTGGTTCTTTAGACCAACAGAACCGATTACAGATTGTTACTAGCAATTCAAGTGCTCTCTCTCTCACTGAACAGAACAGGGTTATTGTCTCAAACGTTCCATCTAATGTTTCACTTGAACAGCAGAACAGACTACAGATTCTCTCTGGGATCCCAAGTTCTAATGTCTCTCTCACGGAACAAAATCGACTTCAGATAGTACAAAACTCATTGACTGAACAGCAAAACAGAGTTATATTGTCTAGTGTACAGAACTCAAATATGTCTTTGGAACAGCAAAATAGAGTTCAATTAGTTTCAGGCAGTCATAGTACTGGAACAATGGCTCTAGAGCAGAATCGAGTAGAAATAATGTCTGGAGTTCAGAGTTCCTTAACAGAGCAGCAAAATAGAGTTCAAATTGTTTCAGGCGTTCCAAATTCTAATACACTTTCACTTTCTGAACAGAATCGTGTGTTTTTGTCTAGCCTCCCTAATACAAACACACTTTCTCTATCAGAAAAGCAAAATTTAGTTCAAATTGTAAATTCTAATATTTCCCTTTCTGAAGAACAAAATAGATTACAAATTTTAAGTACAATGCCCAATCAACCTCTCACTGAGCAAAGCAGATTGCAAATAGTAAATAATATACCTAACTCAAATAGTTTATCTTTATCTGAACAAAATCGAGTTTTAGTTTCTAATGTTCCTACTTCTACAAATTCATTTTCTTATGCTGATAGCAATCATGTACAAATAATTACTACTGTTCCTAGCTCCATGTCAGAGCCACCTAGAATACAATTTTCTTCCCCTATGCAAAATTCAAGCCAAATTGGCCTTTCAGAACAGAGTAGAGTTCAGATTGTAACTTCTGTTCGAAATTCTTTGTCTTTAGGGGATTCTAATAGACTGCAAGTTGTTACAAGCTTACCAAACACTATTAGTCAACAAGAATCCCAAAATAAAGTTCAAGTTGTTCCAAATTCTATTTCGAGTAATGTAATTAGAGACACTAGGCCGAAATGCATTACATCTAGTTTTCGTGAAGATCAGAGTAATATTCAAATTGTGAATGCATTAGTGAATAGTGAAAAATCGACTAGCCCTAATGAAAGTGTAGTGCGTAATTGTGAAGGGACAGGTGTTGCTATTAAATTCCAGCATTATATTAAGCCTACAGAACGTCGAATCATCACCCCTAATACTCATAAAGAGAAGGAATTTTTAAGAATTGATGAAAAAGAAGAAAAGCAAGTGTCTTCATCTAGTGATGAAGTGGTGAATTGTGATCGGGTGCAGTTTTCTAGTGATGAACCAAAAATTCAGTTGGTAACTGCCAATAATCACACATGTGCCGTATCTCAAAGCAATCATATTCGGACTCATTCATATTCTCAAGAATCCAAAAGCCCTTCACAATATGTGTCTCCAGCTCCCATGAATTCCCCTCCTACTACTCCTTTCAACAACAGGCCAAATCTTACAGTTGTGCCTCAGCCTCAAAGGAGTCAACCTGAACATGCCATTGTGAATAGTGTTCAGTCAAATGTTTCTTCTTCAACTATTACTAGTGTTTCTCCTCACATTAGCCAAAGTAAAATTGAAACCTCTCCTGTCTTAAACAAAACCAACCCCCAAACAAACAGAAGAACTTATGACAATGCATTTTTAGATAGTATTGCGCAGTCACATCCTAGTCTTGTTATTAACAAATCTCCATCCATGCCCCCTTGTGCAAAATTAATGAAAACTAAAAAGCCTATTAAGAAAGCTGCTCTTGTTAAACCAATGATGGCTGAAGACAGAGGCATGACAGAAAAGGAAGAGCCTCCAAATCTTGTTCCTATTAACGTTACAAATGATCACTCTGTTGTGTCTCGGGTACAGACTATTCAGCTGACACCCCAAAAGCAGCAGGTATGATATTTATATCCTCACAACTCTTAATGCATGCATCCATCATTTTATTATACTTTGTATACTTACAAGATCTATTTGTTTGCATGCTTTTTAAAATCTTTTACTAACACTTAGATACTTTATATTAACTATTAACTTTTCATATTGTAGCAACTAAAGCAAATCCAGGCCCAAGTAACTGCTCTTAGTAACAATAAATTTAGAACAGCTTCTGAGCAAGCTGCATTACAAAGACTGATCTCCGAGCAGCATAAAATTCTCTTAGGGGGGAAAATAGTTCCTACTGTCCCTGGGCAACATGCTCAAGGCGTTGCTTTTGTAAGTAGGAATTTTCAACCAAATTATGCATGGTAATTTATAAATAGGTCAAAATTAGTTCCAATAGAATAATTTAAATCTATCCCTAAGTTATTGATCCGAAAGTTGCATACTGCTAGTGAAGTAATATAAAGTAAAATCATTTTAATTTAATATGTATTTTTTTTTTGTTATTGATGTCAGTATTATAGAAACCTTGAATACTTAAATTGATTTATCTATTTTTCATGGTTCATACAAACAGGATAACTTCCTAAAAATTAAGCATTAGTTTTTAAAGTGTTCAATTATTCCAAGGTCATTAGTTTTCTTTAATTTTGTTTGGTTCTTATTCGTAATTAATTTCAGGTACAATGATAGTAAATGTCACTGTCTTTTGTCTTGGATTATTGGAAGCGTATACACATTGAAAAAATATACTTATAAAATTATAATATNATAATATAAAAATAATAAGTTTAATAAATGCAATAATTTAAATAAAATGATACATAAATAAAACATTTAAATTACTGTGATTACCATGATTGTTTTAAAATTTTGTTATTTGAGAATTACATCCTCTGGTCTTTCCCAAATTCAGGATATTCCCAACATTAATAAATGTAAGGTTCACTCCTTAGAGCAAATATATCTATAAAATCAAGTTGAGCTTGTCTTTGTTTCACTCTATTCATTAGATTGCACAGATTTTAGTTAAAGCTTTGAATTAATTTATTTTTTTCAGTTTTTAGTTTATTTCACTCTCAAATAATTCCACAAACATAACACATCTATTAGCTTATTTTTTGATATGTTAGTAATAAATGGTATATGGAATATTAGCACTTGCCCATTTCAGAATCCGGTTTTGTTTTTTTCAATATAATATTGAAATTTTCTTTTATTTTTTCAAATTTGATTATTTAAATACAATTATTCTTGAACTCAGAGGGTACAATTGTATTTTTTTTAAACTAAAGTGAATCAAGTCTATCTTATATTTACAGAAATAAGAATTATAAATTTAGGGACGGAGGTAGTCTTTCTTGTTTCATATACTTTTATTAGTGACTGGTTTCGGTGTCAAAACACCATCTTCAGGCACTACAGCGTATCGCAAGATAGGGTTCTCCCCTCAGTATCCTGTAGTGACTGAAGATGGTGTATTGACACTGAAACTGGCTGCTAATAAAATTATTTGAAACAGGAAAGACTATATCTCTTTCATCCCTAAAGTGAGCAATATTCCTGTTATCTCCCCAAAAAAAAAAAAAAAAAAAAAAAAAAAAAAAGAAGAAGAATTATAAAAAAAAAAACAAGAGGAAAGGTAACCTTACTAAGTCTGGTTTTAGGCTACTGGGAGTACAAGTAAAATAGGTAGAAAAAGGAGCTCCTGAACAATCTAGTTACATTCTTGATTAGCTCCCTTATATATGTTTCTTTGTAAAGATGTCATTAAATTTTGTTTGGAAGTTACATTTATCTATATCTATTATGTTCTGTAAATGTTTTTCATAAAATTTAGTAATAATAGCAGTAATCAAATTCATTAAAATTCAAGAACTTATATCTTAGGTATTTTAGTATTTTATTAATAATGTCAAAAACTCTTACTTTCCTAAGTCATAGCTGTAGCGAAAACTGTGACTAAAATCTGTTGAATTTGTACTAAATTGAGCTGATACTGAGAACACTTCTCATTCGTAGTAATGTCATATGTCTTTATGTGCATAATTTTAAAACGCACAAATTTTTGTTGTTGTTTTTTAAATTATAAGTTGATTGGTTATAAATTGCTAATTGTAGTTATATTGTTTCTAAAAATATATAATTTATTGAAAATGTTATGCCATTCATCTTTGTTTTGGTTTAGTGCTAAATTTTCTTGTTTAATTAATATTATATATATCCAGCTAAGCCCCCTTAAGGAGGTTGATTGTGGATCCCTTAAGCAGGCTGTCAAACTCAGAAATAGCTAAATCTTGCTAATTTTTAGTAAAAGAGACGGAATAAAAATCTAACTGTCCCAGCCAGGACCCGAACCTGGATCTCCTGCTATCCGGGCCAGTGAATTTACTAATTATGCTACCAGGAGAGGTATGATAAATTATTAAATTCCTCGCACAGTGCCGAGAGTCTAACCTCCAAGGCCGATAAATATATCGTCTTATGCTTGACAATGTCAGCTCCTCCAAGCATATTCGTTGGCCTCGGATGTTAGACTCTCGACACTAGTGCCGGGAATATTTTAACTTATCAGACTTGTCCTAGTAGCATAATTGGTAAATGCACCGGCCCGGATAGCAAGTGATCCAGGTTCGTGTCCTGGCTGGGACACTTAGGTTTTTTATTCTGTTCCCTTGCACTAAAAATTGTTAACATTTACATGGGATTAAATACTACAAAAAAAAAATTTTTTTAAGTTAAATCTTGCTTGCAATTTCTGCTATAATTTTTTTTGTTTTGTGGACAAATGATTTGTGTTTAATTACACAGAAGGCATTGGTTAATTGTATCAGTTCACTCTGACTTTTATCAAGTTGTATGCCTACAAAAAAATTGGTATGGACGGAAATTTTTTTCTTTTCAACCAAATTATTTCTGTATTATAGTAGGGTATCTGCCTCAATTTAACAACTTAAATTTTTAGAGAACAGCTCTTGTATACTAAATTTACTGAATTCTATCCTATTTAAATTGTAATTTTTACATTTTCTTATAACATTTTTACAGTAGCATGAATCATGTTTATGAATCATTGATATACTGTGCAATAATGAATACCTCGCATCTGAATCTTAGCTATTCCTATTTCCCCCATTCTTATTAATTAACTAGGGAGTGAAAGATAAAGAAATTTTATTTGTTCCTCTTGACTTATAATATTCATAGTTCTGATAAATAAGCAGTCTGGAAATCTTAAAAACTAAATAGCTCCTGTAAGATTTTACAGATCATTACGAGGGCGGGTCAATAAGTGTGTGACTTTTAAAATGAAACAAAGGTTTTTTGATAAAAAGTAATTTTATTTTTCAACATAGTCTCCTTTGAGCTCTATACACTTCGTCCATTTCTCCAATTTTTTTATCCCTTCCAAAAAATAAGATTTCTCGAGCTCCTCAAAATATGTATTTGTTTGTGAGATGATTTGATCTTTGGAATAAAATCTCTTTCCGCCAAGCCATTTCTTAAGGTTCGGAAACAAGAAATAGTCTCTCGGGGCTAAATCCGGAGAATACGGCTGATGAGGGAGCAATTCATAGCGTAATTCTTGAAATTTTGCCATGGAAACAACACACGTATGGACTCTTGCATTGTCTTGATGGAAAAGAACTTTTTTCTTGGCAAATGCGGTCGTTTTTTCTTTAAATCCTCATTAAATTGGTCCAATAAGTTGGTATAATATTCGCCATTGATTGTTCTTCCCTTCTGAAGGTAATCTATGTGGATTACACCGCGTGCATCCATAACTAGTAGTTATTCTTAACAAATCACTCTTGGATGATCAATATTTTTACCCTTAAGTTTTCTTTAATGTTGGGATCATTATATAGATGTAAGAAATTTGCAGTAATTATCATTTCATTTCTTTTATGATTAAATCAGCAACAATTTGTGTCNGATTGCGTTTATGGTCGATTGTTAGCAAACGCGGCACCCATCTTGCGGATAGCTTTTTTAGACCCAAGTGATCATTCAAAATCGAAACCACTGACCCATGTGATATGCCTATGGCTTCCACAATCTCCCGCACTTTCAATCTCCGATCGGCCAACACCATATCGTGAATTTTTTCAATTGTTTCGGGTCAGCGACTTCTACTGCTTGTACGGCCACAACGAAATTCTGTAAACCACTTTTTTACCATTGATATCAATGGTGCAGAGTCCCCATAGTATTTATCAAGCTTAGCCTTTGTTTCAGTGATGGTTTTTTTCCGCAAAAAATAATGCTTGATGAACACACGTTATTCACTTTTCTCCATTTTCTCCACAATTCACGAAGTTGTTTGTCTTTAAAGACTATCAAACACAAACTAAAAGACCCAGCGTGTTCAAACTTTTACAGAAGTTTGCTGATAGATGCTTGCTTGTTGACAGGAGCAGTGTTGCCAACCTAATTATAAGGCGGGAAATTCAAAAAGTCACGCACTTAATGACCCGCCCTCGTATTTAATCCAAGGGAAATAAAATTGTATGTTATATTTTCACATTCTCTTACAATGTCTAAGTTTTGCAACCCTTTTTGACTAGTAGTTATTCTTAACAAATCACTCTTGGATGATCAATATTTTTACCCTTAAGTTTTCTTTAATGTTGGGATCATTATATAGATGTAAGAAATTTGCAGTAATTATCATTTCATTTCTTTTATGATTAAATCAGCAACAATTTGTGTCTGTCATTTATGAATAACTCTATATTTCCTAATAGCTTATTTTATGAAAGAGGGTCTATAAAAAAAAAACCGTTTTTTAAAAACTAAATATTGATATTATTATATGTTTGATATAAATACAATTAGTGTTCTAAGTATAGTCCATTATGTCTACCATCATTAGCCATCTGCTAGTCAATTGTTCGATCCTATGCTGATACCCTTCCTTGGGATGGTTGTCAAAGAACTCTTAGACCACAATTTCAACTTCATATGGTGGGTGAGACAGAAGTTCGAACCTATAAAGTTTTTTAAAATTTGTCTTTGATTCAACAGGAATTGCAAGGATGAGCATTATTTTGTTGGAATAAAACTTCTTTTTGGTTGATCAAAGTAGGAGCAAATTTGTAATAAATAACAACTTCATAATTCAAAAAAAAATAAATAAATAAAATTAAGCAATGGGGAAATCAGTTTAACCATGATCTAGCCTTTGGACCCTTCGTATTTAATAATTTCATGGGTTGCTTCTGTGGCTGTAAAAGCTTTTCCCCCTGTAATGCCTTAAAATTACAAACATTTTGTGGGTCTCTATCATGTTCCTTCTTTAAAACAAATGATTAAACTGAGACTTTTTTTTTTTTTTTTGCAAAAGTCAAATGGAATTTAACAAGCTTAGATAATAAGGGGTTATTAAGTATTGGTAAATATTAAATAGGATTAAAACATTTACAGTCCTTTGAATTTGATAAAATGGTCATTTTTTTTATTTATTTTTTTTATGCACCCCTTTTATTTAAAGTCTGGTCAAACTATAAAACTAGTTTTATAGCATTAGGGTTTGTTTTAATTGTAAAATATAAAATTGTCCTCTTAATAGTGATTTAGACTGATGTCCCAATAGTAGTGAATCCTTTCTGCATTATCACTGGTAGTGTTGAGGCACCTTCCACATTCACGAAGTGTGTGGACCCTCACATTTTTGCTACTTTAACAATGACTGTTGCTTATCCACATCTTTACCCTCAATCTCATCTTCCCCCTTCTTTTGTCTTCTCTTTTTAACTATTGCTATGTTATTTCTTTTAATATTTAATTATTCTTTATATTGTTAATTGATTGAATGTGGTGGGCTAATATGAAAGTAATTTTTTCTTTATATATTTCAGTTTTTCTTTTTTTTTCAATGGTAATCCATTTATATGTGGTTCGGTGTTCAGCATGCTACTTTCAAAGCTTTCTACTCCTTTTTTTTTTTCTTACATGATTTTATTTTTATATCATCTTTATTTTTGTTAGACAACAAATTACTAAGTTAGTTAGATATGGCTAATCTTTCAGTGCAAAATGTTTTCTTTTATATTTCTCTAATTATACTAGTTATATACAAGAAAATGTAGACAAACATTCGTAAGTAATGTATATATAAAGAAATTAAGTTATAAATAGATAAATATTGAATAATCTTGTTGATATATTAGGAAAGAGGGAAGTTATGTTTGTTTATTTGAACCAAAATATTTTTTATTCCTATTTAAATGAACTCTAGTGCAAGTGTGCAGTCTTCTGTGATGTGTGTGTGTGTATGAGAAATAGAGATAGTTGGTGTGTCACCTTTGAATATTTGTAATTTTTTCAAAAATTCAGAGAATCTTATCTTAGTTCAATTATATATTTGCTTCATTTTTCATTTAAAAATTAATTTTTTTTTGTTACTTTGAAAAGCCTTATGCTTATTAATCAAACAGTAAAAAATTAACTGCATGCCTTGTTTTACCAAGGCTTGATGTTTCTTGAATTATTTTAGAGTTTACCAACTTAGTGTACTTGAAGTAACTCATTAAGGTAATATTATAAATTAAAATAATTTTATAAATGATTTTATGAAATTACTTTTTTTTTGTAATTTGTTATAATTTACCATTTGTTGGGGCCCTTATTTATAGTTTGATTTCATTATTATGCTCAAATAATCTGGGCAAAAAACACAAATATTTCATATAAAAAAGGCATATTTTCTCGTTTTACCAATAATTTAAAAATAATAAATTCATGTTTTGGATTAAGAAAATTCCAGAAATTCATCCAGAACAAAAAAGAATAATTTATGTATTCCACTCAGTAATTATATTTTATGAGAAGAGAATTTGTTGGCGTTCAGTTAAGATTGGAACCAATCTTATCCGAATCCCCACAGTCAAAAACTCCATTTCAATTATATTTCATGTGTTTTGTTAAATGTCTTGTTACATTATTTTTTTTATCACTCAGCAGGTATCTTCAAACTCTGGCTCTTCTTCAGTGCGTTTGATTCCTGTTACTAATTCAAGATCATGTAGCACTCAAGAACAGCAAACATCACCTACACAGCCTCAATCCCAAGCAACTCATGCCAACAAAGCCACTTCTCCAATTCCTATTCAGGTTTGTTATATTTGTTTATATTCAAAGCTATTGAAAAAAAGTTCCATAAATTGTCCTTAAAGATGATAACTCAACAAAGTGTTATAAGTTTGTAAATTATACTAATTTAAACTATTAGTAGTGCGAGTTTTTTGTTGTTGTTTTCTTGTTTTTTTTTTCATAATTTTTCATGGGAAAATGGGGGTCTTCTGCAAATTCGTACCTTGGATGCATATGATTCGCTTATGCACAATCTAAGAACAAGTCAAACATTCTGATACTAAGGTCACGGCCAAGGAAATGCATTTAAGCTTTCTTAAAATAAACCTATGTGCGAGTGTGTTAAGTTAGAATTTTACATTTGCATACATTTTAAATATTTTTTATTTATTTTTTATATGCAGCAAGCATCAACACAGACTCCTTCTTCACTCTTGTCTCCCCCTCCTCCGATGTTTTCCAAGGCCAAGAGGGCATCATTGTAAGTTTCTTTCATATTTATTTGTATTAATTAGTTTTAATATTTAGACTTTTAAAAATTACTTCTTTTTGCTTAATCACTTTACAAGTCATAGGTGAAGGGTTAATTATGTGTAGAAAACATCCCTATTCTAATCACCTGTTCCTCTGAGCATACTTTTGTTTCTCAATAATTGTCTGGCCACCACAGTGAGGATTGATTTTGTTATGCCAGAATATTTGATTCTATTCACATTCATATGAAAATCATGTCAGTTTTCTCGTATCAACCATTATAACTGATGTTATTCTATTGGTTTACAAGTTTTTTTTTTTTTTTTTTTTTTTTTTTTTTTTTTTTTTTTTTTTTTTTTTTTTTTT
>KZ807198.1:352778-364936 GCA_000696205.2 Oncopeltus fasciatus | reverse complement strand
AGATTACTCCGATTTCTACCAAGTGGAAGCGGTAGTTCCTCAAGGTAGTGTGCTTGGACCTATCCTATTTATCCTGTACATTGCTGACATCCCTACCCATCCAGGTACCCTTTTAGCTCTATTTGTGGAAACAAATCACATCCAACTGTGGAAAAAAGACTTCCCTGAATTTATGAAACAGTTCTTTACTATAAAGATTCAGCAATGTCTTGGACTCAACTGCAATGAACATACTAAAATCAAAAGGCAAGAACTCAACAGACGCCACGGACTCTTATACAGCCTTATAAATAGGCGCTCGCACCTCACAATAGAAAATAAACTAACCATCTACAAGACTATAATACGACCAATCTGGACCTACGGTGCAGAACTGTGGGGTGTCGCTAAGCCTTCCAATATCCAATGAACACAATCCTTTCAGTCCAAAATTCTCAGAATAATTGCTAATGCTCCATATTATGTGTCCAACTCTACCCTTCATCACGACTTTAATATTCCTTTTGTCAAAGACCTTATCTTCACCCGCTTCAAGATCTTCCATAGTAAACTCCAATTTCATCCCAATCACTGTCGTCGGACTCCAATCCTCCCTGGCGACTAAAACAGAGATGGTCTTAATGCCTAAACTTATTGGGAGTGAGGTCGATGGATCCCTTCTCCCTGCACAGGGATGATCATTTATTTGTTTTATTGTTGATTTTAATTTATTATATTTTTTTAAAGTTTATTTATTGTAACCATCATCAAATTACAAGATGTTAAGTAACAGAATGTAATAAATAAAGATTTATTTAAAAAAATATATATTCTAGAGGAAACTGCTTTGAAATATCTTCGGACCTATCCGTGAAGGAGAGACCTGGAGGCAACGGACTAATGTAGAGCTAGACTAGCAGTACTATGAAGTCTGGGCAATAAGAATCAGCTCTTAGATGAGCTTGTCACCTCGCAAGAATGGGCAAGAGTGATATTCCCAGGAGATCACTGGAAGAGCAGATGTATGGCAAGCGACGAGTGGGCAGACCGAAATGAGATGGCAAGATAACGTTAAAACTGATGAAAGAGTACTCCTGGCCGACAAGGATTGGAAAATGGCAACGCAAAAGAGAGAAGGCCAGGACGATGATGATGATATTACAATAGTTGTAAAAAGTAAATGTCTAACAATTATTATAGATAACATTCCATACATTTTTTCTCTTATTACAACGAAGATTTTTAAAGAATTTTGAATTTGGTTCTTCTGAACTCACCTCCCCTCTCCTTGTCCATGTATGTTGTTCACCATTACGAACTCTACAAATGGTTTTAGAAAGCAACTTTAATACCGAATTATGTTTCGTTATTTCATTTCATTTTTTGTGTATTATGTTTTATACATATATAAATCAAGAATGATAATAATTCCAAATGGTGGGAAGTGGGCAGAATGTGAGAAAGATGACAAAGGCATATTAGGGAAAATATTCAGTAGTAAAAGTTCCAGGGTTGGAAGATATTCTTTATTTTGTAAGTATAAAACCCAAAATCTGTTTTTAGTATTTCTATTGAAAATTGTTGAATTAGATACTTTTTGGCTGAAATCGGATCAATTGGAANGAAAAGGAAGGCCAAACTGATTAATCTTAAATTTCTTTGTTATTATTTTCGTTGTGACTAAAAGTTATAGAATTAAGTCGCAGATAAAAAATTTTTTTGTTGTCATTTATGTCCTATATTATTTTTATGAAAATTGTATATTAATGGAGCTATTTAAGAATATATATATAAATGTTGAGTGCTTCCTCAACTCTTACCTTCCCTAACGCTGATCTGTACAGCACGCTTTCTTTGTTGAAAAAAAGGGAAATCTGCTTAGTTGACACATCTGCGTGACAAGTACCAGCGATGGGATTAATTTAACGTAAGGCTGGTTGAATAACTTTAAGGGGGTTAAATTAAGATAAAATTGTAAAATAACTTGCAGTTTTCCATTCTTAAAAATGTATTTGGATCTACATTGTTTGTTCTCATTGCCGTCAATAAATTCATAAATAAGACAAGTTAATACTAAAAATTTCCACTTTTCCTCCATCGAAATTAAAAATGGTCAAATATGCTTTGGTCACGAGCTCTCTTATGATGGCTAAGTTAAGACTTTTCCCTCCGCCACGGAATTCTCTATTTCCAACTCCTCTTAGTCGACGTATGTTTCTTCTGTCGAATAAATAAGTTTCAATTTGAGGAAAAGTTATAGACCTTTATAAATCAAATTTTAATACTTCAGAAGTTTGCCAATGTTCTTAAATACACCATAAACAAAGAATAGCTTTTATTTTACTATGCATAGGGATATGAAGTGTACTTTATGATCTGGTGAATAATATTTCTTCTACACTCTTCTCCCAAGTGAGTTGACACTTTCCCTCGGCAGGAGTGGGGAAGCGATCATGATGTTTCTGAGGCAGTGCGTTGGCGTGTGAGGTGATGAGCTCCCAGGCCCGCTGGACGTCCTGTGGGCCCATCAGCCTGCTGCAGATAGCGTACCGCAGGAAGTAGATGCCCCGGAAGGTCGCCTGATTCAGGTAGAGCTCCTTTTTCTCAGTTATCGCTCGTAAAAGTTCTCTCGTCTTCTCCGCGTCACCCTGGAATTGGAATGACAGTTAGTTTGCTGCTAGAAGTATGGATTTTCACCGATCTCACATGAGGAAATTGCACAAGCTAGCCATAATTTTTACACACACACATTAAGTACTTCCATTAAAACGTTTAATTGTAGTTTCTGACTTTTTGTATGATTCACTCATTAAAGATGTGTTTACTTGGTCTGCTGTGAGCAATATTAATAATCATTTTTGCCATAAAACGCTCGTAAAGCATCTAAGTCGAACCAAAAAGGCAAATTCAAGGTGTAACCTCTTTTAGCTAACATCTTCACTTCTGGAGTTTCGTCTTTACTGTTTCAATGTTGCTCAAAAATAAATTGCACCAATAGTTCTAGTTATTTAATTCTCCTTAAATATAAAGTCACAATTAGCAAGCAAAACCCTTCGTTAGATTTCAGGAATTTAAATGTAAAAGGTACAAGTTGGCCGAAAGCTCTATGCGTTAATTCCCAACTTGTGGTAAGGGACCGACATAACGATGTAAATTAGCATTTTTTTAACTTTTTAAATATTACAGGCTATGGGTAACTAATAATTTAAAGACCAGAAATAAATATAAGTTAATTTATCATCAAAAATAATTAAATTTACTAATTGCAATATAATCTTAAAATCTACTATCCTTACTTACTAATACATACATAAATAAATATAAATGTATAAAATTAAATTACTTACGGCTAATTAATTAATTAATATGTACAAATAAATTGAATATGCTTATTTACTAAGAGGCCTCCAGATAATTTGTTAATCACTGTCACCGGGACTTCCAGCCCGGCAGGCGGAACATGCGATCTGCCACAGACGGAGACTAACTTATCACTGACTTGGGGGGCCGCCAGTGAGCTGCTTAAAAGCAAATGCTCTGTGGAAGTGCGAGAAGTCACGAAAAAGGGCTGAAAAATTCTCACCTAAAATTCCCAGTAAGCCGACTTCTCTTACCAAGGCAGAGGAAGCAGCTGTTATACTTCAATTGCCGCCTTCTGTGTAGGACTGTTCCACACACAACCTTCTTCCCTAGTCTTTAACAATATTAAGTCACAATTAGCAAGCAAAACTCTCCGTCGTATTTCGGGAATTTAGACATAAAATGTACAAATTGGCCAAAAACTCTGTTTGTTAATGCCATACTCGAGGTAAGGGGCCTACATAGTTTTATATGAACATTTTTTAACTCAATTTACACTGACTACTAATTGCTATAGATTTAACAAGAAGTAACTTGCGTTCGGGATGATTTACAGATCTTTTGAAGGATCGCTTTATTTCCTTCAGGAATATCTGCTTAAAGAAAATAATAAGCAATAAATAATTATATTTTTTTCGGAGGGTGCAAATGTCTGTGATGTATTAGAAGAGAATGAATCTAAAAATAAGATTAACGAGTCTCAATAAAATATTGATTTTTCATTGCTCCATTGCAAACTTAGTATCTCTTTTGTTGAGTTATGAAATATACTTTTTATGTTGAACACTTTTTACTGGAAATATGTTTTGCAAAGTAAGATGGAAATGATGTGAGTATAAGTGACAAATACCTTTAGTCTGAAGCAGACCAGCCCCATGGACACTGGAGCCACTATCTCGAATCTGGAGTCCTGCTTGACGAATGCCTCGAACTGTTTAGCAAGATCTACTTGAGTCCGTATGAATTCTTGCAGTCCGCTCTCACCATACAGGCGCATAGTGATCCACAACTTGAGTGCTCTGAACCTTCTACCCAGAGGGATTTCCCAGTTCTGTAAAAAGTACATTACTTAATCACCTTTAAAAAAAAAAAAAATTAAATTTGCACTACATAATCCGGATTTGTTCCTAATTATTCATTATAGAAATTCTAAAAGGAAATTTAATAACAAATTAGATCCCATTTGCATTATAGCATCATTCATTTACTCATTAAAGATATTCCTCACTACTACTCTTATGATACAATTTAAGGGAACATGAACATCTATAAATTAAACCAAGGTTTTAAAATAAGTTGTAGAAACTAATATAGTAAAATGTCAACCCATCTCTCCCCCTTCTGCTTGTAAATTTGTAAAAACAATTTTTATTAATTCTTGTGCAAATTACTAGTGAGAAGCAATTAGCAATTTTTTTTTTTTTTTTTTTCTCTGAAGTGCAATACCATTGAACTATTATTAGTACTAATATTACTATTTCTCAGAAAGTTGTAGAAGTGGTTATCTGCTCTAAATGCTCTCTGTTGCTGTCTGCCATATTTTATGACAGCTGTTAATGTAGGTGAGATACACAGCTCAGTCTCTTTCCTAATATAAGAACAACTTTCCAATATGTTAGGACATCACAAATATTCTGACTGACAGTCCAGAAGTCCACCTAGATGATTCAGAACAGGAACATTAGCCCATTTTACAATTCAGAACATTAGCTTTCTCCTTTACCATGCTGGATAAAAGATAAGGGACAATAGAAAAGTCTTTTGGCAATAACGTTCTCTTTAGAGCAATTTTAAAAATTGAATTCCTGAAATTATTCTTTGCTCAACTTCATTTTGTGTCTGTCATTGGATTTCAGTCACTTCATTCCTACTATGGTGACTTAAAACTTTTTATTTTTAATTTTCTTCAGCCCCTACTTTTCCCACTGTCGCTTGCCTACAATTTACAGCAAACATTAGTTTTCCATTTTCTAGGACTCTCTAGGGGATTGAGGAGTTTCTGGACACGGTGTTAAGAAAGAAACTGTTAAATCAAGTCCTCCGAGGTTAAGGATATTACTTCTCATGTACATTGAAGATATTCAGATTTAGTTGTATTAATATGTTGTATCGGGGAATTACAAATGCTGATGTCGAAATTGTTATCCATTTTTGATATTAATATGACGTAACTCGGTCTTTTAAATGCTTTAATTTCTTCATTTTCCAAAAAGAAAAAGGTTATTGTTCCTTTATATTTTCATGTTATTAATTTTCATTATAGTTTCTTTCGTTTAAAATAATTTAAACCATTCTCTTATTTTCTCATAAATTACTAACCTATACATTTAGTTTGTCCATCTGAGATACTTGAAATACCGTAGCGCTTGCATAGGGAACACTCAGTCGTTCTTTAGAGATTGGTAGGTCTCAGTAGTGGGGAAACCAGTTACTTCACTGCCTAGCAGCTGATCCAGAAATAAAACAGCATTTTGATGGGCTCCTAAAATTTAAATTTCAATAATTTAAAAATTTCTGGCTTTTACTTGGTCAAAAATAATTATCTCTACATTATTATGTAATTATTGAAGCTTTTTTGAAATATATTTTTAAANCTTTCTAATAACACTTACCTTATCCTTTAAGTCTTACTTATCCAACTGTTTCTTTTGGGTTCAGCAAGGATTAGATTACTCCGATTTCTATTAAGTGGATGAAGTGGATGTTTAACAAGCAATACCAATACTGCTTTATCCTCTTCTTAAATTTAATTTAATTTTTATCTTTTCAATTTCCCTCCATTTGGCTAATCTAGTCTTTTTTTCTTGTTATAATTTAAGTACAGTATGTAAGGCTTCCAATACCTTATTATTTTGTACATATTTTACTTTAGTATTAATATTAATAATATATTTCATCTGGATGTATTTATTGATACATTCCTGTGAGTTCATCCTGACAATTTATTTGATAAATTTTTGTGTATATTTTTTTGTTGATAAGTTCCTAGTTAAGACACTGCTTTAAAAATGTATTCAGAATACTACCATGTGAATTCCTATGTTTCTGTGACAGGGTTTTTAGAAAAGAAAAAATTATATATATATATATATCCCACTGTAGAGCACACACATGAACACAGTTGTTTATATTTTATCTGATAAAGTAGAAAATACAGTNTTATTAGTACTAATATTACTATTTCTCAGAAAGTTGTAGAAGTGGTTATCTGCTCTAAATGCTCTCTGTTGCTGTCTGCCATATTTTATGACAGCTGTTAATGTAGGTGAGATACACAGCTCAGTCTCTTTCCTAATATAAGAACAACTTTCCAATATGTTAGGACATCACAAATATTCTGACTGACAGTCCAGAAGTCCACCTAGATGATTCAGAACAGGAACATTAGCCCATTTTACAATTCAGAACATTAGCTTTCTCCTTTACCATGCTGGATAAAAGATAAGGGACAATAGAAAAGTCTTTTGGCAATAACGTTCTCTTTAGAGCAATTTTAAAAATTGAATTCCTGAAATTATTCTTTGCTCAACTTCATTTTGTGTCTGTCATTGGATTTCAGTCACTTCATTCCTACTATGGTGACTTAAAACTTTTTATTTTTAATTTTCTTCAGCCCCTACTTTTCCCACTGTCGCTTGCCTACAATTTACAGCAAACATTAGTTTTCCATTTTCTAGGACTCTCTAGGGGATTGAGGAGTTTCTGGACACGGTGTTAAGAAAGAAACTGTTAAATCAAGTCCTCCGAGGTTAAGGATATTACTTCTCATGTACATTGAAGATATTCAGATTTAGTTGTATTAATATGTTGTATCGGGGAATTACAAATGCTGATGTCGAAATTGTTATCCATTTTTGATATTAATATGACGTAACTCGGTCTTTTAAATGCTTTAATTTCTTCATTTTCCAAAAAGAAAAAGGTTATTGTTCCTTTATATTTTCATGTTATTAATTTTCATTATAGTTTCTTTCGTTTAAAATAATTTAAACCATTCTCTTATTTTCTCATAAATTACTAACCTATACATTTAGTTTGTCCATCTGAGATACTTGAAATACCGTAGCGCTTGCATAGGGAACACTCAGTCGTTCTTTAGAGATTGGTAGGTCTCAGTAGTGGGGAAACCAGTTACTTCACTGCCTAGCAGCTGATCCAGAAATAAAACAGCATTTTGATGGGCTCCTAAAATTTAAATTTCAATAATTTAAAAATTTCTGGCTTTTACTTGGTCAAAAATAATTATCTCTACATTATTATGTAATTATTGAAGCTTTTTTGAAATATATTTTTAAAAATTAAACTTTAATTCCATATTCCAATTTTTATGTTTTGTTGGGAAAATAGAAGATTATTATGAGGTAACCAGATAACTATAATATTTATATGAGTATAATATCTCTTATTCAAAAATAATTAATAAAAATACAAAAGTTATTTTTGTGAAAAAGATTAAATAAAATTCCTCACCCTATATTCCGGTGCCCATTTGTCCTGAGGACAGTCTTTTCCTCTTAGGTAGATGCGATCCACGGAAAATGGATCAAGTAGATGTCTCCTATCTTTAATCCTAGAAAATTGACACTAGTTATTTACATAATTGTATGAATCTTATCAAACATGTTCTTTAACTGAAGTAAGAAGTATGAAGTTATATGATGAATACAATAACTATGAAATAAAACAAATATTTCAAACCTAATAAACCTTTATAATTTTTCACCTTAGAAGTTTATACAAATTTTCTAAACTATACTATATTTGAGGGTTTCAAGAAGACTTGAATGCTTCTAAAACTTAATAGTAAAAATAATTTTTACAGCGGTAAAATAAAATACTTTTGTTGACACATTTTTAACTAAGAAACTGCTAGAAAAATTATGTCTACATAAGCTAAACTCAATGTTAATGAAGATTAATAAATTCAGCCTAGGGAATGTAAATTTAAAAAAAAAAAAGGAGTATTAGGCAAAAGTTATTGACTTTTAATTGTTTAATTTAAGAGCTTCAAAAGAAACTCAGCAACATCAACAATGTTAGAAACTAAGCAGTTCTAAACAATGTCCAGCGGTTATTACACACCAATTTTTCACTGCGTAAGTACTGTATGCTTAGAATGAGAAAGAATTTCTTTTGCGAATTCTTTTAAATTAATTTGTACGCTCTTAATTAATTTTCGTATTATGAAAATATTTACAAACCAAGTAAAATTTAATTTTTTATTATTTGTAACATTAATATAACACATAATGTAACATTTATTTAGATGAAATTAATTTTCAGAGTAAGAAAGATGTTTAAGACAGTAACTAGATAGTTTTAGCCTCTTTCTTATTCTGAAATATCATATGTGGTATTTAAGCTGCATTCTTCAAACTGTTGGATGAGTTTGTTATTTGTTGTAATTAATAGGAATGGAGAATTGGAACACAGTAAATTAAATATATCAGTTAAATTCAGACCAAATCTAAAATATCCAGTCAAAATTTTTGGTGTTATCAAGAACAAAGTTATTCATATAACTTAATAAGTACAAGGGAAGTTTTCAAGAAAATAAATTGTAGGAAGATATTAAAGAATCAATATTTTTAAGCCCTGTATATTTGGAACATGGAAAAATGCATACTTTCATAAATTGTTTTAAATCGGTTAAAAAAATTTAGGATATGTATTGTTAATTATTTGAAAGAATCATGTTTAGTGTCCTAACAGACATTTTGGTGAAATCTAGTAACATTTTTCATTCAGGTTATTTAAATGCAGTAAGGTTTCAGTTTAAATTTCATTACACATTGTTAAAGAGAAGGGATAAGATTTAAATATATTTACAAGTAACCTTCTTCTTTCTAAAAAGAGAAAAAATTAAGCAGTTACTTTGGTAAATGACATTTTCATTTTTTATCAATCCTAAACCTAGAAAAACAATAAATAATGCTCCATTTTACACGCACACACACACATATATCAATTTTTAGAAATCTTGAATGATTTGTCCTTACCTCCTTCAAAGCCAATTTTATTAATTACCATAGATGTCACTTTGTTATACACATCAATTCCCACTTCCGAAGAGCTTGAGTCCCTCAAATATTTTCTTGACCAGCGGCCCCCACTCAGTGCCCCCTCCACTGAGTTTCTAATTGGTCTTGCAAAACTAGTCTTGACCAAAAACGCCTTCACCTTTAATGGTGATACCTATTTACAAATTGGAGGTACAGCGATGGGTACTAAAATGGCCCCTCCTTATGCCAGTTTATACATTGGCCAACGTGAACAAATGTTCTTGGCCTCCCGCCCTTTGCAACCCCTCGTCTGGAAAAGATATCTGGATGGTATTTTTATGTTTTGGACCTACGAACAGGAGTCCCTATCCTCATTCCTAGAGGACCTTAATAAGTCTTTTTCCATAAAGTTCACATGGAATATATCCAAAGACGAACTTTTTTTAGTCCTCTTCATCACTGGTGTTCACATCAAGCCCACTAGCACCCAGCAGTATTTATATTATTCCAGCTGCCACCCTCCTCACACCAAAAGGTCCTTACCTTACTCTCTCTCCTTTTGGGGCCACCACATCTGTAATTCTCAAGAAACATTTAGAATTACTTAGGATCCCTAAAAGAATCTCTTCTTCAAAGGGATTATCCACCTCAACTCCTCAACAGAAAAATCCTACCTCGAAACCGAACCTTCTATCCTAAACCTAGATTCCTAGTGCTCAAACTCCTAACCCTGACTAAATATTTCCCCGCGGTAGAAGGTATCAAGACCAAGATACACGAAGCCCTCTCTATAATTCAGAACAATCCATCCACCAGCTCCCTACTACCACAAAAACCTGGCATTACGTACAGGAAATCCCCCACCCTCCAAGATATACTAAAATGGAAAAAAAACCCTCACAAATTCACCAAAACAAGGTACTTGGCCTTGTAACAAAAGCAGATGCTTATCCTGTCCAATTTTAAAACGCAACGCGTTCTCCACCCACTTGTCAACACCCACTTAACTTATAAGATCCTATCCTCATCAACATGCACATCCAAAAATTGTGTATACCTGCTTCAACACAAAATTACGTTGTCCTGCTTTTTACGTAGGAAAATGTGCTACGCCCCTAAACCTCAGAATTAATAATCACAGATCATCCTGTTCAGAACCACAGTCCCCTCTTTCCATTGCAAGGCATGCTCTGCGTCATTTAACGACGTTCTCCAAGCTCAAATGATTGAACAACTTCCCAACACGGCTTCAGATTTGCACTGAAGGCAAGAGAGTGCGCCTATATCCACTTTCTCAAAGCCACTTTAAGACCTGGTATCAATTGCTAACAATAAGAGGACTAGGGAATACCCAATCGACTTTCCCTTCCTTTGAGTCCCTTCCGCTACACAAGTCCCACAGCCTAGTATCTCTTCACTTCTCACTGATGAAGGGCGAGAGATCCCCGAAAGTTTTCCTCATGTGTGTGCACTGCACTCCCTACCCGACCTGTTCTTGATTGCTATATATATATATATATCTCTTCACTTCTCACTGATGAAGGGCGAGAGATCCCCGAAAGTTTTCCTCATTGTGATATTTTTTTGTGTGTGCACTGCACTCCCTACCCGACCTGTTCTTGATATATATATATACATATACATATATTATTAACAAGATAAAGGGGAGAGGTATATGAGAAAAGACCACTATTATCTTAATTGTTATTATTCTTGTTATGAAGAATATTTATGAGACAAATAAAATGTAGTATTATTTTCTGGTCTGTACTGTGTATAAAAAAAGAATAAAATTATTTTCCCAAGCTTTTACAATTCTTAAAAATATTGAAAAGATATATGTCTGTTTCTTGACTCAACCCAACCCAAAAGAAAAATCTCTAATCAATTCTTACTACATAAACATGTAAATGTAATTAATTTTCTTTTGTAATATTTTTACGAGAAATTCGGCTAAATATTAAGTCGTTTAAGGCAATAACTAGATTGCTTGTGCGTACCTCCCCTTATTAAACTGAAAATCAAAAGTGTTATTAAATTTGTTTGTTATTTATTGTTTTTACACAATTGAGCCAGGCAGTTGAATGTCACATAAACCGCTCAAAAAGTTATAACCCACAATCTACCAACATATTTAAGAATTTAATTAGTCATTTAATCATTTATCTTGATAGACATAAAGAATCTCCTTACTTCAACCTGCTGACGGATTTCACTACTTTTGTTCTAAGCTTTTCTTTCTTTACTTCAGAGATATTTGTTACCATAAGAAACATAGATAGCTGCTGCATTTCTTTTTATGTAAGAAAACATAGATGAAATTACCAAAAAACTGAGCAGTCAAAGTTCACAAGGAGCCATTTATGGGGGTTCATGTTGATACTGTCCGCCCAGTCGATTCCTCTCATAAGATGCCTATATTCTGGGCAAATAAAGGCCGCTCCTGTCAACAAGGAATATTTGTTACTCACCGCCAGCTAACCTCCTGTAAATAATATTTGTTGTATTTATGAACAATAGTTATTATTAATTGTTGATTACTTGACTTTATTAAAAAGCAAAGTAATCAACAAATTGATGATTAGTTGAGAATTGTATCAAGCTATCCTTCAGTAGTTATTTAATCTCTGTTCCCCCCCAAGTAATACTTTTTTAAAGAATCTAACATATGTTCACGTAGGCTTCGTCGGTCGTCAGATGTATTTACCATTTCATCTTCCGGGTTGGACCGAGTCAAATTGTTGTTATTTGCCGAGCTTTCGCACATCATGTGATGGCTTCTTCAGGGCTGAAAAGAGAATGAGAGTTGTAAAGAGA
>KZ807198.1:275261-290993 GCA_000696205.2 Oncopeltus fasciatus | reverse complement strand
TATATATAGATATATATAGGAAAATGGGAGCAAATGAGGGTAAAATCGGTACGATTTTCCAAAAAAGAATTCTCTCAAGCAGCTCATTACATTTTTGTTGTTTTGACATTGTTCCTGAACGATTAAATCAATAAATATTTTAACATTTCACTAACGCATCTGTATATAGGCGTTAAGCTGTACGAAAATCACAGCCCTCCATGACTAGTGGGCCTGAAGTGGTTTATTCATTGGCGGAAAAATTTATTTAATTACAAAGCTAATAAATTGTGCTACCGAGACAAGCTTGTAAGTTATTAAATTTCCTGCACGAGTGTCAAGAGTCTAACCCCCGAGGCCGACGAATATATCGTCTTATGCTTAGACTCTCGAAACTAGTGCGGAGAATTTAATAACTTATCAGACTGGTCCCGGTAGCATAATTGGTAAATACACCGGCCCGGGTAGCAGGAGATCCTTTGAGTACTGGCTGGGACAGTTAGATTTTTTATTCTGTTCCCTTGCACTAAAAATTAGAAAAGTCGAAATGATCCACAAATATCGTAGGCCCATACCTAAGATGGCCTCGAAAACGGTGAAGTAGTCAATCGATGTTTGACCACATTTTACGTTAGAGGAATGTACTGTTCTGCTGGCACAGCATTCTTATAATGCAGTTGCGTTTTGAACTCTTTAGCCTGACAAAATATTATAAATTAGTATTATGCTCATTGCATTAAAATNTATATATATATAGGAAGATGGGAGCGAATGAGGGTAAAATCGATACGATTTCCAAAAAAGAATTTCTCAAGCAGCTCATTACATTTTGACATGCTTATGCTTTGTTATTGTTCCTAAACGATTAAATCAATAAATATTTTAACATTTCACTAACGCATCTGTATATAGGCGTTAATCTGTACGAAAATCACAGCCCTCCACGAGTAGTGGGTCTGAAGTGATTTATTCATTGGCGGAAAAATTCATTTAATTACAAAGCTAATAAATAATGCCATCGGTACCAGTCTGATAATTTATTAAATTCCCCGCAAGGTTTCGAGAGTCTAACCCCCGAGGCCGACGAATATATCGTCTTATGCATAGACTCTCGACACTAGTGCGGAGAATTTAATAACTTATCAGACTGGTCCCGGTAGCATAATTGGTAAATGCACCGGCCCGGGTAGCAGGAGATCCAGGTTTGAGTACTGGCTGGGACAGTTAGATTTTTTATTCTGTTCCCTTGCACTAAAAATGAGAAAACTCGAAATGATCCACAAATATCGTAGGCCCATACCTAAGATGGCCTCGAAAACGGTGAAGTAGTCAATCGATGTTTGACCACAATTTACGTTAGAGGAATGTACTGTTCTGCTGGCACAGCATTCTTATAATGCAGTTGCGTTTTGAACACTTTAGCCTGACAAAATATTATAAATTAGCATTGCATTAAAATGATGTATTAAAGCAATAGAAATTAATCTTTGTACTAGGTAAGAAATTATTAGGAAAGCAGAATTTAGTTTCACGATTCACAAATATTAACTAGTCATAGTAATATCATCAGATTTGCGCCTATGTCCTCATCCTCAAAGCCACTTTATGACCTCGCATCAATTGCCAACGATAAGAGGATTGGGGAAGACCCAATTGCCTTTCTCTTCCTTTGAGTCCCTTACGCTACACAATTCACACAGCCTTCGTATCTCTTCACTCCTCACTGACGAAAGTCGAGAGATCCTCGAAAATTTTCCTCCTTGGGGTTATTTCTTTTTGTGTGTGCACTGCACTCTCTGTACCACCACAGTGTTACTACATATCACTATGTTTCACTATACACTACTACTAGCCACGAATGTTTCATTATACATATATATATATTGTAATTTTATTTATCACGTTATTCGGCCATATTTTGGGTAGGGTCTGGATTCCCTGCATANTTGTACTAGGTTGCTAAGAAATTATTAGGAAAGCAGAATTTAGTTTCACGATTCACAAATATTAACTAGTCATAGTAATATCATCAGATTTGCGCCTATGTCCTCATTCTCAAAGCCACTTTATGACCTCGCATCAATTGCCAACAATAAGAGGATTGGGGAAGACCCAATTGCCTTTCTCTTCCTTTGAGTCCCTTCCGCTACACAATTCACACAGCCTTCGTATCTCCTCACTGACGAAGGTCGAGAGATCCCCGAAAATTTTCCTCCTTGGGGTTATTTCTTTTTGTGTGTGCACTGCACTCTCTGTGCCACCACAGTGTTACTACATATCGCAGCCACGAATGTTTCATTATAAATACATATACATATACCCATCTTTTGGTTAGGGTCTGGATTCCCTGCATATTAAAACTAGATGGCTTGTTAGTGTTGTGCCTCAGAAGGGTGGTATGTTAAATGCAAGAAGAATGCCGGGGGAGGGGGGACTCTCTCACCCCATTGGGAGTGGACCGGCAGTGGCCCCCCGCGCTGGAATCTCCCGGCCTTGACCTCCGTCCTGGGGAAAGTCCCTCCACAGTGGGCTCGCCCTCCTCAAGGCCTCTTGTCCGCTTTTTCACCAATCTCTTTGGGGAAGGATTCCTCAAGATCTTTTCCCCTGCCACAGAGGATTCCCCCAAGATTTTTTCATCTGCCTTCTACTCTCCGCGGGTTTAAGAAGCGGCTATGCATCATTTACTTTTTCTTTGACAGTCAGATTTTTCCTCGGTGAAAACCGATAACTAGGTATCTGGAACGTCCTATAAAAAGCGATAGTGAATTAATAATATAGAACTTGAGAATCCCTTCTGTGGCCATAATACATTTCTATTTCTAAAAATGGTTTAATTTATTTTTCAAGTATTTAATATACTTAATTTTTATTCTAACTCCATTGTATTTCTTGTATAAAAAAAAATTAACTTGTGATTAAATACCACAACTAAAATCATTATTTAATTTCATAATATTTTTTGCATCTGGATTTATTTATTATAGAAGTTAAATGAAATATTCTTTAAGTATTGAAGAAACGGTAAAGACTTCTGACGACCGTCGAAGTCTACGTGAATATTGAATTTATGTTATAATTTTTAAATAATTTCTCTATATGCCATTTTTTCGGAGTTATGCTATTAATTTGTCCATTAAGGATGTTATTTACACTTTTTTTTTTTACACAATGAGAATAATTTAATATTTATTGTTATTATTGGTTTAGTGAAATCTCTAAAACGATTAAGAATATGAGAAAGGGCTACAGAAGCCGGAAACATGGATTAGGCACAGTCAAATTTCTAGTTGCCTCTCTCATTGAACTGCCTGAACGTTTGTCTTGCTTATGTCTCACTTTTTGTGCGTCTGTCAGCACAGCCGTTTTCATGGAATTCATTTTCATGAACTGTAGTTATCCGTTTTTCCTGTTGAATTTCGGCAAGAACATGGAAGTCGGCAGTCCGTTTTCTGCTGCAGAACTATAGTCTGTGTTCTTCACAGAGTTATCAGTATGGGTGGGTGATTAAGTGATATACACAGTGGGAGTAAAAAACGGTTTCTAGATGTAGCCTGCATAATCTGTTCCCTTGCACTAAAAATNGGCTGGCGTGCTTTATTATACAGTTCTTTGAGAGCTGTGAAAGTTGGCCATCAGTCACAGTCCAAGTTAAGTGAGGACTGCCGTGGGGGAGTGACGAGTTGTCGGCGCCACTGTCGCTGGTGACAGGCCAGCTGTGTGATGTCTCGTCCAGATAGCAGTCGTACTGGTGAGTTGTTAGCGCTCCTTGTCCGCCCCAACCCGAGCTACACGTGTATGTCGGCTTGCTGCTCGTAGCCTGCAACCTCATTCACAGTAGGCTTGTGCAGGCGTTAGAATCCGCCTACCTGACCGGTATACAACTCCACATACGAAAAGCATGTTTCCATGTCATCTCGCTTCCAGGAAAAAGTACGGAAGTATTTTTTTTAAATGAATACGAAAATCCACACGTATGTTATATTTAATCCCAGATTAATTTTTAACAATAAATGCAAGGGAGTTATAATTTAAAAAATCTTATTACCTCAGCCGGGACTCGAACCCAGGTCTCCTGCTATCCGGGCAAGTATGCTGGCTACTACAGCTCCGAGGCTAGCTAGATAATCTCTCCAACTCCCTGCACTTTACTCCGGGTCTAAACCCCCTAGTAAGACGATATATCGTCTCATGCTCGAAGGAGCTATCGGCTATTTGTTAGACTCGTTTTTTTTCCTATGTTTTTTTTTTTAAATAATCATTTTAGTTGTGTTATTTAATCCCACGTTAAATTTTATACAAGAAATGTAAGGGAGTTAAAATTAAAGAAATCTTACTACCTCAGACGGGACACGAACCCGGGTCCCATGCTTTTTATTCTAATTCCCTTGCATTTTTTGTATAAAATTGAACGTGGGTTCAATTACCACAACTAAAATTATTATTTAAATATTCTATTTTATTTTTTTGCAAATGAAAATGCCATATATTACATTAATGTTTTAAATGCTGAAAGATTAAAAATTATTGCTGTAGGAAGAAGTTTTTCCATTCCTCTTTGCAATGATGCATGTAAGTAGTAGTAGGATCATAATGGAGGGCAATCAACTTCTAGGTTATTAAGCCCTATAAATACCCTATAATATATTTACTTTAACAACATAAATATAAGAAAGTTAACCTAAATTAATGGATTAATTGATAATGTTAGCATTTTTTTCCCCTCTCTTTTCATCTCTTTTTTTCTACAAAAATCCATTAAACAATAGCTAGTAATAATTTACCAAATAACGCCCAGCAATCTGCTATAACATTTTGTTGTTTGATGCATGTAAGTAGTAGTAGGATACAAAGCTAATTCGATGTCAATCCATCATTCAACACCATGAAGGATTGACATGTCTTACAGGTTATGTAAGGTAAACTCCACTCCACCCTTGGAACCATTTTCCAGGGGTTTTTTTCTCGTACGGTTTATGTAAGCCCATAGGGGCGTTTTTTTCCTTACAAGAGTATCTCTGTAATCAGAGAAAGTCGAATAGGTCACCACCAAATTACACTGCATTGAAAAGTTCGGCAGTGGTCTTTGTATTAGCGAATTCCGAAGGGATGTAGCAAGCAATTGAGGCTATTAAATTACTTTACCAGCCCTAGAACAATATTAGGGGTGGTGGTTAACCTAAAATAGCTATAACGCATAACGTGCTTATTTTCATTGATAGAAAAATGAATATTTTATTAAAGAACTAAATTTTAAGTTAATGATACAAAGTCGAAATTTTTATTATTAAGCTTTTGAAATTTACACAGAGTATTTATTTTAAAAATAATAAATCTATCTTTAAGGAGTTAAATTATAACAGTTGGAGTTGAATAACGAAAGAAGTGTGATTAAGATGAAAAAATTACTTTACTTCATTATTTTTTAGTCTTAAACTTAGCTGTGAGATTTTTTTAAATTATCTATAAAAAAAAAATATACTAATCAAGTACAAAAATGGAATTGTTAATCCTGAAGTTATTCAACAATTATTTTCACAGAAAGTACTTATATAGAAATTTGAAGTGAGTTATTAAAATATTTGCCTTGATACTACAACAAACAGAATTTGCGTAAAACAATTTTTAAAACTCTATAGATGGCAGAATTTTAGAATCGCGAAAAGGGCGATAACGAGGAAGGATAGTGGACTGGAAGGACACAAAAGAAAAACAGTCTTAACAAATAGGATTAAGAGAGACTGGGTCTGTGATGTCGTCAGTAGAGTGAGTGACCTTTCACCGTGTGTTTGCGCAAGGTGGAGGCGAACGTACCACGGCGGCCAGATGTGGCGAAGCTTTGGAAATCATTCCTCGAGATCTCTCTGGAATGACGATGAAGACGTGATCCGCCCTTAGAGAACTTCCACTGCCTTCATACTAATAGCGGTCCACATAGATGACCTCCAAATGTGACGCACGAGCGTGAAGCAGGCAGAGCGATAATGGGGAGGCGGAAAAGTGGGTTCGCGTCCCCGTGCGCCTTCCAGACAGTGCCTGGATAATAGAGGTTCCCTTCTAGCCCGGCGTACAACTTGCCAAGTACAACTAGCAAACATAACTAAAACAGATACTACAACAGGAGTGGAATTGAACACATAAAATATTTGCAGAAATCTTGCAACTGTCAATGGAATAGTATATTCCCAAAATGATTCTCTACCTGAGAAAATTCTGTACATGGTATATGTTTATCCCATGAAATATTCAATCATCCTGACACACGTAGAACAGACAACAAACAAACAGCTTTGCGGCGACTATAGAAGTGAAAACATCAAAATAAATATCTAATTATATTTAGTTATTTTCTGGAGAAAGTTCCCACTTATATGTAAATTCCTTTTTTTAAAGAAAGTTGGAACATCAATTAACTTCCCACTTATGAAAGGTATCTAGTTACTGCTGCAACTTGAAAATTGGTATTTTAATCGACAGTCATTGAATTGGAAAACGAATTATGGAATGAAAGAAACTCAATCAGTCTTCATGAAAATATTTTTAAGAAGAAGTTATTGACTTTGTATTTATTTATTCAATCAGTCTACACAGCAGTAGATTCATGAAAATATTCTTAAGAAGAAGTTATTGACTTAGTATTTATTTATTCAATCAGCCTTAACAGCAGTACAGTCATGAAAATATACCTAAGTAGCAGTTATTGACTTTATATTTCTTTATTCAATCAGTCTTAACAGCAGTACACTCACGAAAATACACCTAAGTAGCAGTTATTGACTTTGTATTAGTTTATTCAATCAGTCTTAACATCAGTGCAGTCATGAAAATATCCCTAAGAAGTCGTTATTGACTTTGTATTTATTTAATCAAGCAGTCTTCAGTGCATTCTTGAAAATATTCCTAAGAAGCTGTTGTTAACTTTACATTTATTTAGTAAATATTTTTAATTTTATGTATTGAAATCTAGTTCATTTATTAACTATAAGCGCTTTTACATTTACAAATCCTGAAAGTTACTAATACTGTTCTAATATTATAATAATAGAATAAAATAATACTAATAGAATGAATGAAGATGTAAGGGACTATCCCAAAATAAAAAACGAAATCCTGTTAATGACGAAAGAAGAAGGAAATAAAAATAAAAATAAACTTATGAGTCTCTCTTAGGAGCATTATATATCAAAAAAGGCTTCAAATTTGAATGCTCAAGTTACCAATTGTGACTATTTTTCAATGTGATACATTTTCAAATTTGAAGATGTCTGACATAAAACATTGGATCTAATCTATCTCGGTTTTACAATGACTTTTGAATAATACCATATAAACAGGTGCATTTAGTCAACCCAACTGTTGGACAAAAATTATTGCACATGTACTTACATAATCATTATAAAGTTTAAAATCAAGTTATGCTGCACTTTAATGGAAAACCCTATCACAAAAGTCATAAAAATAATTCCAATCAAGAGTCAGTTTATGGATAGCCCAGTTCCAGACGCTCTGAATCTCCTGGTAACTAGAATATGGCCGCTAGAGTTTTGAAAGTTTTTTAATGGATAGCCATTTTTCGGGTCAACTCCCCACTCAAAATGAAGTGGTTTTACTGATTTACAATAAACACAATGCAATCATTATTGAAATGTTACATGTCAAATTTCGCGTTTTTTTTTAGAACAATTAGCCCAATTTTTGTGTTTTGTTGTAAAAAGTGGATTCAACTAAATCCCCCACTGTAAATTTCACTAATTGATCTCTGTAAATAAAAATCAAAATAATACATATATCTCTAAATGAATTTTGCGAGTTTTACACTAATGATAATTTGAAGTTTCATCCTCTAAAGCCCTCATATAAGTCATATACCTATATGTGATAAGTGTATGTTGGACATTGTGATGTTACGTTACATTATACAAATGTGTCATATTTATAATGTGTGTTGTGATAAGCTAAGTTGCATAAGTGATATTATGTGTATGGTGTAACATGATATAATATTAAAATACACATGTATCCATATTGTTTGTCTTACATTTTTGATAAAGTTGATAAATGATGTTTTAGTGATAATGATGCAAAAATAATACATATATAATTAACCCACTAATTTCGCGTAATACTTGACGTATCCATATTTTAATGTATATTTAGTTCTCTGGTAGTAAATGTTCTATTTATTCTATTCCTCACTAGCCCTGAAGATAAATATAATATAATAAAATATTGGCGTAGTTTCAGTATAAAGGCATTGGTAACATATGAAGGATCGAAAAAAAAAAAATGTAATGCTCTAATTTTTCTAAAATAAAAATAAAATACGTCATTGATGTTTTCAATGTTTGTTTTCTCTCCCAGGGGAATTTCTCTTTCTCACCTACCATTCAAGTCTCTTCAATAAGTCTTCTTTCTCTCCTACTGTTAAAGTTACCACACATATCAACTGTGAAAACTTTACTTAAAAACGGCTGATTAAATGTACTCTAAGTATGCCTAAATATTGCGAGTTACAATAAAAATATTGGTTTTTAAGATTTTATACACATATTTACTAAAAAACAATCAAAAGAAAAATAAACAGATACACCTCTAGCCGTGACTGTTTTGGCAACCGACTCTGAAGCCTAAAAGTCTGTCACAAACGTATGCGTAAGAAACAACCCCAACCCAAGATATTTAAAAAGTGGCCCTCCAGTATCCATCAGGTAACCCGCCTGAACAGCTTGTCTTTCCGAAATTGGTTAATCATGCTTACTCCATGTCCAACAGGGAAATACATGTTGAGGATGTATTTATTCTCAAACCACGACCCATTTGAGAAGGCACACCGTTTTGGCCGCCAGATTTTTTCCAATTTAATGAAGAAGGGATTAAAATTAGGACTGGATGTTCTCTAGGAGCACACCAGGAATGCTCTGAATCATTACAAACAGATGCACAGAAAGAAAAAAAAGAAACAACCGAGGAATGTGTGGAATGAACCTGGGACCTTTGACTAAGGATTTCAGTACCTAAAACATCAGATCAACATGCCCCATAAAGGACGAAAATATAACCTCAGTAAAATTTATAAAACGGGGAAGTACAACGGATGTTTCAAATGAAAAATAACAAATACAACGCTTTAAAAAAATGAAATTACCTAACGTTTCCAGAAATTTATTAACCGAAAAAAGTTTAACAAGAGAAATATTAAAAATGGATCCCTTTCTTCATCACCTGGCGATCTATGTGTATTATAATTTACTCTTAATTTATTTTCTCTCTTTTCAGGAAATATTTCTACNCTCGTTATTTACTTTTAAATTTTAATTTTATAAATATTATTTTTTTTCCACGTTAATTTTAACAATTTTTAGTGCAAGGGAACATATTTTTTTAGATAGAATTTTTATTCTGTTCCCTTGCACTGAAAATTGTTAAAATATACTTTAATTTATCTAATTTAGTTTAATTACTTAACATATTTTTCTCGGTAGCATAAATGGTAAATGCACCGGCCCGGATAGCAGGAGATCCTGGTTCGAGTCCTGGCTGGGACAGTTAGATTTTTATTCTATTCCCTCGCATTAATTGTTTCCAATTTACGTGGGATTAAAGTCTTTTCGTTACATCGGGTGTAATATTTAGTACAAAAAGACTCAATACAGATTTTTTTTATTAATAAAATTTATTGAATACCTGTTACATTAATTTGTATTTAAACTTCTTTTTGCCTATCTGGAAAGCATTGGTTGAGTGGGAGTGTCCCAGATTGTCGGATATTCCGCAGTAGCATTCCGTGAGGAGCTGGCTGGCGTGCTTTATTATACAGTTCTTTGAGAGCTGTGAAAGTCGGCCATCAGTCACAGTCCAAGTTAAGTGAGGACTGCCGTGGGGGAGTGACGAGTTGTCGGCGCCACTGTCGCTGGTGACAGGCCAGCTGTGTGATGTCTCGTCCAGATAGCAGTCGTACTGGTGAGTTGTTAGCGCTCCTTGTCCGCCCCAACCCGAGCTACACGTGTATGTCGGCTTGCTGCTCGTAGCCTGCAACCTCATGCTTGTGCCGGCGTTAGAAACCGCCTACCTGACCAGTAACTCCAGATACAAAAAGCATGTTTCCATGTCAACTCGCTGCCAGGAAAAAGTACTGAAGTATTTTTTAAAAATAATGAATACGAAAATCCACACGTTTGTTATATTTAATCCCAGATTAATTTTTAACAATAAATGCAAGGGAGTTATAATTTAAAAAATCTTATAGCCGGGACTCGAACCCAGGTCTCCTGCTATCCGGGCAAGTATGCTGGCCACTACAGCTCCGAGGCTAGCTAGATAATCTCTTTCACTCCCCGCACTTTACTCCGGATCTAAACCCCCTAGTAAGACGATCATATCGTCTTATGCTCGAAGGAGCTATCGGCTATTTGTTAGACTCGTTTTTTCCTGTATTTACGTTGTGGTATTTAATCCCACGTTAAATTTTATACAAGAAATGCAAGGGAGTTACAAGTAAAAAAAAAATATATTTCTTGTATTTTCTGCTAAAGTATTTCTTGCAAATTCAGTCTTAATAATCACTGTAAACTGGCTTGTCGTTTGTGGGAAAAGTATTATTGCACATATATGCCCCTACATAGCTGTAAACGTAATGCCAGAATTGACGGTACAAACCTAGTGCACTTTTTTTTGTTGAAAATATTAGTCAATCTTAATAACGTAATATAATAAAGATAACGTAATATAATAAAGATATGTAAATTATTCATTTATGCTAACTTAATTTTTGAAGTAGTGGAATCAAATTCGTGAATTTGTCTTCTTTTGTTAACTGCTTAAATAATTAACTAAATTTTGTCTAAACTCGGATGAGACGGACATGGAGTTTGCTGAAAAAACAAATAGTCTCGTTATTATTATAATATTACAAAAATTATACATTTTAGCTTTCTAACAATTATGTTCTCACAATAAAGCATATTAAATAGTTATTAGAGAATTTCTTGGGGTTCAGTCATTAAGGTTGATAAAAAAAAATATAATCTACAAAAATGTATTTTTTTATAATCTGTCAACGTTTCGGCTTACATCATAATCCATCTTCAGTGCTGTCATGAAGGTGAGAGGAGAAGTGTTTCACCTCGATCAAATGTTCATGACGTAATGCATGACTCCAAACCTCCCCATCTCCCCCCTCCCCCTCCCCAGTTGTCGCTTGCAAGCGAGACTATCTCTCGTTACGGGAGCTAATGGGGCCGTGTCTGATCCCAGCGTTATTGGTACACATTCCTCCTCGGCTCGCTCTCCCCTCGCCCGCCCATTCCCTCGACTGCTGCTGGGTTCACCTCTGTTCCGTTAGTGTGAAACTCTTAACTCTGGTATTTATAGCAATCCCACCCAATACTGTAGAAAACTGGGGAGGTTCTCCGTGTTACATTAGAGATAGACAACAGTGTATGGGACTACTGTGGTGTTACAAGCCGGAAAGAGCAACGAGGAAATCACTTTGCTAAGGCTGGATCCGAACCGACCTGTAATGAAGAGTAGGAAGGGAGGAGTCGGCTCAACATTCTTAATTTCTTACTTATTGTGTGTATTGCGAACAAATACAGATTTTACAAATTATGTAATTTATAAATATTTATTTGGTTGTGGTTTATTATCCCTCGTAAATTTTAAACAATTTTATTGTGGTGGGAATTTAATAAGTTATCTAGCTCGTCCCGGTGGTGCAATAGATAGCATATTGGCCCGGCAAGCAGGAGATCCAGGTTCAAGTCCTGGCTGGGATAGATAGATTTTTTTTTCTATTCCTTTTCATTGATTGTTTAAATATATGAAATTTATTATTAGATTTAGATTTATTATTAGTAAACTTGTTACAGCAAGATTCTACACTTTTACTCATGTGATAAAACATAAATACTAGAAAATTACGTTTTCGAATTATTATGTTCTATGTTCTTTTAACTCAATCGAGAACAAGGCTTTAATCGATTTTTCATTTAGGTCTTACTGTATCCCTCTCCCCCCTCTTGACCGATTTTGGCTTTTAACAACCTCACCAAACTTTGTCCTAAAATGACTTCATGTACTTAAATTACTTATTGTATCTGCGAATGCGCGTTAAGATAAATCATATGTTTAAAAAAATTTCGAGCGGTCCAATTTTTTAGTTTATAAGTAGAATCGGTGAAGAATTGAGGAAATCGTGGTATAAACGTTAAAAGACTCATTTAATTTATGGGACAATTATTAAAGTGCCTATACTGAAAATCGTAGCCACATTTATCTCATCATTTTCAGAAAGTTACTCATGCACTTGTGGAACAATAATTGTGGAGTTAAGGGAGGAGATAAGATAAGACTAAATTTGAGAAGCCTTGATGCCCTTCAAATAGTTTTTCCTTGGGGAAACAATTTTTACTCACTTTCCAAAACGTGCTGATCGAGAAAGTGCTTATTCAATATAGCAATTTAGGAGATTGGCTTAAATAAGCTTCCTTACTTAAGCTGTAAGTTCAATCCTAATGTCTAAATTCTTTCAGAAAGAGGGCTGGACTTTAGAAGAAATAAAAGATCTTTTGACCAAATGTGTATATATATATATACACACACACACACATACATATGGATAGGTATGTAAGACCTCAGGGTCACTTCATGCAATTTTTTAGTGACCGAATATTTCTTTTCTAATTCAGAGTTATTTTCTTTCAAATGCTTGCCATCACAAACAGCTTAATTTCTCATGAAAGAACAGCAAAGGATTAATATTAACCTATGGACGAACTAAATAAAAAATCTGAACTATTCCGGGGATCCATTACATTGGGTATTATAATAGCAACAATTTCTGTATAAATTTGGCCCCTTTGCTTTAACTGTTTACATTTTGGATTGACACGAGCTCTTGCTTGTCGGAGGAGAGAAAGGTAGGGGGGCCTCTGGGTTGTTTGTTTTGGCGGGAACAGGTTTCCTTGTGGAATCTCTCTTGCTTTCGGCTCTCAGTGAAAGTGGCCCGCTTGACTTTCTTTCTATAAGTTTTGTCATACATCGTCTCCACTTAGTTGTATTTCACTCTGATTGGTAGCATTTCATTACCAGCTTCACCCATACTGTGTTTTGCTATCGCCATGTCAGTCAGCTTCCAATCTTAAGGCATCAGCTGTTTCCCATAAGGTTGGTGATGTTTTCTATTTTCTTTTAGTCCTATGAGACCTTCTTTCCCCTTTATCGGTCCACGATATGAGGACCTTGAAAGCATAAAGGTATAACTTCTACCTGGTGTATCGCAGGCTGCAATTCGCTGTGAGGAAAGTCCTTCAGAAGTCGTACAAGGAATTCCTGTTACTGAGGGGGACTGGCGTATCTGTCTTCATTCCCTTCCTGGCGGCTTTAGACTTGGCTTGTCAGTTAAGGGAATGGTTGGGCGAAGTCACCTTGTCCAAGATCAGAAAGACACAAGTAATGTAAAGGATTCTCAAAATCTTTGCATTCCATCTCTACAAAGGATATGACTTACTCCAATAGGTTCGATATAAAGCTGCCTACTCTTAAACAATAACTTTTACTAGTATATAAGGTATGAACTACTTAACTCTAGTTAAGCGCTTGTCAAGTCTATTCCTTTTGCCCTATAGTATTCAATCCCATAGGAGCATGGTTTACATTAAACCCCTGTGGTTTTTGTACATCAAGTGCATGAGTGAACTAAAATGTTTTGTAATAGTCTTGTCAGCATAGGCTTTCAAGTAGGTTGTCAATTGTAATTTTTAAATGTTCTTAAGGCTTTTGATTTCAAAAGTGTTAAATAATTTCTTACTTTCCTTCAATTTCAAATATTATATATTTGATTGTTATAAATATTATAAGACTTGGCTGTCCATGTTGATTCTGAGATCTGAGATGTACGTAGAGACTATGTCTGAGCTGGATTTGTGTTTTGCTCAAGAGGAAATGAGAGTAACACTCTCACATGGCTTGCCTCCATCCACGTGGTAGTTGAGGCCACTGTTGGGAGATGGCCTGACGGCAGACAGATGGAAAACGGTGTCTGGGGTGGGGCAGCCTAATGGCCCGGTCTCGGCCAACCCTGCACCTACTTCCGACACAACACGTTCCTCCCCACTTCAGCTTTCCCTCACCCCCATCCCAGCAGGGAATCAGTTTTGAAAATAGTAGTTGCTAGTCCGTTGATATTTGTCTGCAGCGATCAAGTGTCCGCAATTTATAAAATGATAAGATGCCAAATTCATTACGTAATTTTTGTAAACTTAATAAATTTTAAAAATGTAAAATGATACCTTAACATTTTACAAGTTATTCAATTAGTTAAAATTTTAAAGCGGGTTTTATGGAATGAGCAAAATGAAGAGCTGTCAATATCTTCATTACCGTTAAGGATAGGAACAAATATGCAGAACAGTGGGTGTAAAATGTAATTCCCTAATATTTTCACGAAAGAAAAATGTTTGATAATGTAATTTCGAGTGTTCGAGGTGGGCACTCTTAATTTTTTTAAAATATAGAATCCAAATTCATTATTTGGGCTCCCTATTGCAAACCCCTGAATGAATTATTTGTTGGTATCATTCAGATGAGATGGTGGGAGAGGGGGCATTGTCAGTATTTATTTGAGTAACGAAATAGTTTCTGAAACATAATCGGTGCAATATCGAGTTTCCTAATATCTTCTGTAATATATATATATATATTGAAAACGCTTATTAAGTAAGATCTTTACAGATATCCTCTTCTTCTTTTCTTATCCTGACTATAATAATCATTTATGCTCATTTTTACTCTTATTTTTGTCCATATTGAATGGAATCTGGAAAAAATGCGAATTATACACTATATATCACTATACTGGTGATAGAACTCCTTGTATTCAGAACAATTTTTATTAATATTTTTTGTGTCTAGTTGTTCATATTTTTTTTTTTTTGCATTTATATCTTACTTGAGTGAATGATGACTTAGAAATTTTGTTACGATACTAATACGGTAAAATTGTGCAGGACTCAGTCAATTTTAGCCTCCATTACAAGAAGAAAACCATCGAGGTCAGGGATAAGAAATGAAATTGTTCTACAGTATTGTTCTATTTAAAAGAGAAATGTATTTGTTTGTAAGCGCTTCAATAGACTAGGATTTAACGTTGTTGCTGTATCCCCAACACCATTCTAGTTTGATTGTGCATCACATTTGTGTTAATGGCGGCGTTATAAATTGCTAAATGACTCTGACACTTTAATTAGTACTATTTTTTATTTTTGTTGTGGCATTTAATCTCACATTAATTTTAAACAATTAATGCGAGGGGATATAATATAAAATCTATCTGTCTCAGCCAGGACACGAATCTGGATCTCCTGCTATCCGGGCCGGTGCATTTTCATTCACGGTACCGAGACAAGTCTGATAAGTTATTAAATTCCCAGCACTCATGTCGAGAGTCTAACCTTCGAGAAAGACGAATACATCGTCTTATGCTCTAAGGAGCTGACATTGTCATGCTATATTTATTTTATTTCTTTTTTGCTGTGTTAGCCTCCCTTGCAACCACTTAGGGTCATTGGAGGGAGGGGCTACAGGTTGCCACCTCTTTTTAAACACCCATGGCTCAGGACAAGCTTCTACATTATAAATAAAAGATTGACCTGGGCGGGATTTGAACCCGCGGCGTCAGGATTGGGAGACCCTTACGGATCCCCTCAGCTAGCCTGGCGCCCCTTTGTCATGCTATTTAAATGACTCTCGTTTTTTTTT
>KZ807198.1:256590-270080 GCA_000696205.2 Oncopeltus fasciatus | reverse complement strand
GGTTGTGGTTTATTATCCCACGTAAATTTTAAACAATTAATGAGAGGGAATAAAATAAGTTGTGGTCGGAATTTAATAAGTTATCTAGCTCGTCCCGGTGGTGCAATAGATAGCATATTGGCCCGGCAAGCAGGAGATCCAGGTTCAAGTCCTGGCTGGGATAGATAGATTTTTTTTTCTATTCCTTTTCATTGATTGTTTAAATATATGAAATGTATTATTAAATTTAGATTTATTATTAGTAAACTTGTTACAGCAAGATTCTACACTTTTACTCATGTGATAAAACATAAATACTAGAAAATTACGTTTTCGAATTATTATGTTCTATGTTCTTTTAACTCAATCGAGAACAAGGCTTTAATCGATTTTTCATTTAGGTCTTACTGTATCCCTCTCCCCCCTCTTGACCGATTTTGGCTTTTAACAACCTCACCAAACTTTGTCCTAAAATGACTTCATGTACTTAAATTACTTATTGTATCTGCGAATGCGCGTTAAGATAAATCATATGTTTAAAAAAATTTCGAGCGGTCCAATTTTTTAGTTTATAAGTAGAATCGGTGAAGAATTGAAGAAATCGTGGTATAAACGTTAAAAGACTCATTTAATTTATGGGACAATTATTAAAGTGCCTATACTGAAAATCGTAGCCACATTTATCTCATCATTTTCAGAAAGTTACTCATGCACTTGTGGAACAATAATTGTGGAGTTAAGGGAGGAGATAAGATAAGACTAAATTTGAGAAGCCTTGATGCCCTTCAAATAGTTTTTCCTTGGGGAAACAATTTTTACTCACTTTCCAAAACGTGCTGATCGAGAAAGTGCTTATTCAATAATGCAATTTAGGAGATTGGCTTAAATAAGTTTCCTTACTTAAGCTGTAAGTTCAATCCTAATGTCTAAATTCTTTCAGAAAGAGGGCTGGACTTTAGAAGAAATAAAAGATCTTTTGACCAAATGTGTATATATATATATACACACACACACACATACATATGGATAGGTATGTAAGACCTCAGGGTCACTTCATGCAATTTTTTAGTGACCGAATATTTCTTTTCTAATTCAGAGTTATTTTCTTTCAAATGCTTGCCATCACAAACAGCTTAATTTCTCATGAAAGAACAGCAAAGGATTAATATTAACCTATGGACGAACTAAATAAAAAATCTGAACTATTCCGGGGATCCATTACATTGGGTATTATAATAGCAACAATTTCTGTATAAATTTGGCCCCTTTGCTTTAACTGTTTACATTTTGGATTGACACGAGCTCTTGCTTGTCGGAGGAGAGAAAGGTAGGGAGGCCTCTGGGTTGTTTGTTTTGGCGGGAACAGGTTTCCTTGTGGAATCTCTCTTGCTTTCGGCTCTCAGTGAAAGTGGCCCGCTTGACTTTCTTTCTATAAGTTTTGTCATACATCGTCTCCACTTAGTTGTATTTCACTCTGATTGGTAGCATTTCATTACCAGCTTCACCCATACTGAGTTTTGCGATCGCCATGTCAGTCAGCTTCCAATCTTAAGGCATCAGCTGTTTCCCATAAGGTTGGTGATGTTTTCTATTTTCTTTTAGTCCTATGAGACCTTCTTTCCCCTTTATCGGTCCACGATATGAGGACCTTGAAAGCATAAAGGTATAACTTCTACCTGGTGTATCGCAAGCTGCAATTCGCTGTGAGAAAAGTCCTTCAGAAGTCGTACAAGGAATTCCTGTTACTGAGGGGGACTGGCGTATCTGTCTTCATTCCCTTCCTGGCGGCTTTAGACTTGGCTTGTCAGTTAAGGGAATGGTTGGGCGAAGTCACCTTGTCCAAGATCAGAAAGACACAAGTAATGTAAAGGATTCTCAAAATCTTTGCATTCCATCTCTACAAAGGATATGACTTACTCCAATAGGTTCAATATAAAACTGCCTACTCTTAAACAATAACTTTTACTAGTATATAAGGTATGAACTACTTAACTCTAGTTAAGCGCTTGTCAAGTCTATTCCTTTTGCTCTATAGTATTCAATCCCATAGGAGCATGGTTTACATTAAACCCCTGTGGTTTTTGTACATCAAGTGCATGAGTGAACTAAAATGTTTTGTAATAGTCTTGTCAGCATAGGCTTTCAAGTAGGTTGTCAATTGTAATTTTTAAATGTTCTTAAGGCTTTTGATTTCAAAAGTGTTAAATAATTTCTTACTTTCCTTCAATTTCAAATATTATATATTTGATTGTTATAAATATTATAAGACTTGGCTGTCCATGTTGATTCTGAGATCTGAGATGTACGTAGAGACTATGTCTGAGCTGGATTTGTGTTTTGCTCAAGAGGAAATGAGAGTAACACTCTCACATGCCTTGCCTCTATCCACGTGGAGTTGAGGCCACTGTTGGGAGATGGCCTGACGGCAGACAGATGGAAAACGGTGTCTGGGGTGGGGCAGCCTACTGGCCCGGTCTCGGCCAGCCCTGCACCTACTTCCGACACAACACGTTCCTCCCCACTTCTGCTTTCCCTCACCCCCATTCTTTGCCGAAGTAAATTTTACCCCTCAGCAGGGAATCCCCCCTCAGCGATCAAGTGTCCGCAATTTATAAAATGATAAGATACCAAATTCGTTACGTAACTTTTGTAAACTTACTCAATTTTAAAACCCTAAAATGATATAAAGGGTTATTATTATTTCTACCACCAATGAATATAGAACTCTCTTACCTTCTATTCTCCGTCTTCATTGGTTTCTGTACACCATATGTATTCGGCCAGAAGATGGACAATGTCCGAAAGCCCTCGCCAACGGGAGATGGTTTGCATAAATCAATGAAGACGGATAATAGAAGGTATGAGAGCCCTAAAATGATACCTTAAAATTTTACAAAATTATTCAATTAGTTAAAATTTTAAAGCGGGTTTTATGGAATGAGCAAAATGAAGAGCTGTCAATATCTTCATTACTGTTAATTATGGGGACAAATATGTAGAACAGTGGGTGTAAAATGTAATTCTCTAATATTTACTTCTATAATATTTTCACGAAAGAAAAATGTTTGATAATGTAATTTCGTGTGTTCGAGGTGGACACTCTCAATTTTTTAAAATGTAGAATCCAAATTCTTTATTTGCAAACCCTTGAATGAATTATTTGTTGGTATAATTCAGATGAGATGGTGGGAGAGGGGGCATTGTCAGTATTTATTTGAGTGACGAAATAGTTTCTGAAACATAATTTCCTAATATCTTCTTTAATATATTTATTGAAAACGCTTATTAAGTAAGATATTTACAAATATCCTCTTCTTCTTTTCTTATCCAAACTATAATAATCATTTCATTTAAGCTCATTTTTACTCTTATTTTTGTCCATATTGAATGGAATCTGGAAAATCTGTGAATTATACACTATTCCTGGTGATAGAACTTCTTTGTATTCAGAACAATTTTTATTAATATTTTTTGTGTCTAGTTGTTCATATTTTTTTTTTTTTGCATTTATATCTTACTTGAGTGAATGATGACTTAGAAATTTTGTTACGATACTAATACGGTAAAATTGTGCAGGACTCAGTCAATTTTAGCCTCCATTACAAGAAGAAAACCATCGAGGTCAGGGATAAGAAATGAAATTGTTCTACAGTATTGTTCTATTTAAAAGAGAAATGTATTTGTTTGTAAGCGCTTCAATAGACTAGGATTTAACGTTGTTGCTGTATCCCCAACACCATTCAAGTTTGATTGTGCATCACATTTGTGTTAATGGCGGCGTTATAAATTGCTAAATGACTCTGACACTTTAATTGGTACTATTTTTTATTTTTGTTGTGGCATTTAATCTCACATTAATTTTAAACAATTAATGCGAGGGGATATAATAAAAAATCTACCTGTCTCAGCCAGGACACGAATCTGGATCTCCTGCTATCCGGGCCGGTGCATTTTCATTCACGCTACCGAGACAAGTGTGATAAGTTATTAAATTCCCAGCACTAGTGTCGAGAGTCTAACCTTCGAGAAAGACGAATACATCGTCTTATGCTCTAAGGAGCTGACATTGTCATGCTATATTTATTTTATTTCTTTTTTGCTGTGTTAGCCTCCCTTGCAACCACTTAGGGTCATTGGAGGGAGGGGCTACAGGTTGCCACCTCTTTTTAAACACCCATGGCTCAGGACAAGCTTCTACATTATAAATAAAAGATTGACCTGGGCGGGATTTGAACCCGCGGCGTCAGGATTGCGAGACCNAATCTATCTGTATTTGATATTATTCATTGGTGTTTAGATGCAGCCGTGCACACACACGCCATTCAACATTCATATAGTCCTATCGCTTAATATTATAAAGCTTAAAATAAACAAATAATTACTAATAAATGAAATTTCTTTATCAAAATATTCCCGATTACTGGCAGTTAACTCTTCCCTATGTAATCGAAACATTTCTGTCTTTATTATGCCGGCATCCAAAAGGTTTAGCTTTGAGTAACAGAAGTCCATCATTGTGGAGTATACTTCTGCAGTGATATTCTGACCTTGATTCAGAATCTCGAAATAGTATTAACAAAGCATTCTTCTACTTCTTTCTTTGGTTGGAGAACAGATTTTGGAAAATTTATATGAACGTCTAAAATTGTTGTACTAATTCCATTTTTCCTTGCAGAAAATGGTTTGGAGTCAGGGGACTATTTTGAATGACTTCGGAATCTATGGAGATGCTTTGACGGAGAATGTACCATAAATTATTCTTTAACCAATTATTTTTGAATAATATTAATATTAAGAAGATTATACAGGATTATATGATTTCATATTTATGATTGATAATAACTGGCAAATTAAGAAATAATTTATATATATGTTTGTGCATTTCAATTTTTGATTTTAAATATTTGATTTTTTTTAATTTATTCTTAAATGACGAAACCATAAATAAATCTGCCTCTATTTATCTTTATCGCAACTCTACATCCATATTTATCGCTCCAATCATATAAACAAGTTGCGCTGGGCCAGAATGATCTACTTTATTGCTGGCTTCAGAATTGATGACGCCTCTGCTAGTCTACTGCGTCTCTCCATCAATTCTAATTAAGTTTTTTCTCGTCTCGCAACAAACTCACCACTGTTTGGTTTCCATTGTTGTTCGTTCATTTTTGTATTGTGATTTGTCGTTTCTTTACTCTCCTCAGCGTGTGAGTTTGTAAGAGTGACAGTCAATTATATTTGCTAAAAAGTGCCTATCACACCAGAGTACATAACTTGTCGCAAGATTCATTATTAATTTCTCCAATTTAGGCAGTTTAATTTTTAAATATTTGAATTGAATTAAACATGAATTTTAATTCTCTTTCATAATAAAGGACTGCAAAATTCTAAATTGTTATTATACTCTGTCCTTTAAGTAAGTAATAGTTAGCTATTCTCATTTTTATATACTTTTTTTACTCATCAACAGTAAATTTCCTTGAAAATATTGGGACCGTTTTAAAGTCTAATTTGTTTTAAGGATACTACAGTTCATTAAGTTACGATGCTTGTACTACATTTGCCATGATGTGTCAAGATACAACTTATCCCAGGGCGGTTGGTACAATCCTCAATCAATAATGGTCGGGGTTTCTGCCTTTTTAAATGCAGGTATTCGCTTCAGTCAGACAGTAACTCCTTGTGGGTTATTTCTTCTACTGCAAGTAATGTCTGCATAAGTGATTAACGCATTTCTTTCCGTGCTAAATACATCGGAATTCCTAGTTGAAGTTTTTCTCTATACTAGCTCTGTACTGTAAGTTCCACTGGTAAAATATTTATTAATTATTTTTAATGAGTCTATTGTTAAAATTAATAATTATGATTAATTTATAATACAATGGTTAATAAGTATTTGACTAAGTCATCAAGAAGGCATCTGAATGTTTCATTTATCTCCTGTTCTCCTTATTTCTTATTCTTTTTGATGTGTTCTTAAACAACATGTTATCTTATATAAATCGCGGAAAAGCCATATCTTTATCAAAGTGTAATTTCATTTCATTTTTATATTATAACATTTTTCAAAAAAGGCATTTTATGAAATATATTAAAAATATAATTTCGAGTGTTGGGCTTTTTAATAGTAAACCTTTGGAAGATTTTTTTTGGGTGGTTGAGGGAAGAGAGGAGGGCATTAAAGAGAGAGAAATAAAATAATGGTAATTTTTTGAGTTACTGAAAAGTTTATAGAATATAACAGGGGTTCATGTTAATCTCTAGCGTTTATGTTCTATAGCGTTTACGGACGAAATTTATGAATTACTAAAAATGGTTTTGCGCTTCCCATACTGTTTCTTTTCGGTCAATCAGGAGTAGAACTTTAAGGCCATACCTTTAACGGTCTTCGTCCTCTCCGGCTAGTGCATTAAATTTTGATTTTTACTCTTGTTTACAACGTACGTCCTTAATGAATCATGGGAAATCTGCATAAAATAAACAACTCCTACATGACGATTATATATAAAATTTATTAATTTTAATTTAACTTTGAAATAGTTATAGATTTTGGTGGGGTAATTTAAAAGTTTTAGTAGCAATGTAAAAAGTGTGGCCCTTCTGAGCGTTATAAAGGCGAAGGTGGGTGGTGGGATATCGGTCGGTATAGCTTGGCGTAGGCCGGGCTCTGAGGCTCGCTACCTCGCCTACATGGAGATCATTCCCTTCCCTGTGGGGCAGTCTAAGGCGTACACAATTCTGTCGTAAATAACAAACTATGGCCTGTCCTACGTCTGAATATTTCATGCGTATCCCATATTGAGTGGGGGGATTTTATTTGTTTAGGGGCTATGAGCACCCCACACCTAATCTTCCTGAGTGCTGCTGGTTAATAGTTTAGCCCGAAGGCGAAGAAGACAATCAATACGTAAGCCTCCCGATTTGGGAGTACTTCCTTAGTTGTCCGATTGCAGGGACGATCGGTAGAAAAGAAGGTCAACTAAACCTAAGAAACTTGCTTGTTAAACAACTTTGTTGCATTACATATATAGCCGACGTATTGCCTTCACCTTACATTGAGATATATATCAACCTCTCTCTTCCTCCCTCACACACGTGCGCGCGCAAGCACACCTCACACTCTTGGATACAGGATCGGGTACTTCTTCTGGGAGCAGAGTGATCAGCCCAGCTGGAAAGCCTCGCTAACCTTGGAGTGCCTGTTTTTCTATAGGGGTGCTTTTCCATAGTCAGTCCTCCTTCTGACTTAAAGCGAATCCTGGTGGAGAACTTTTTAACTAGTAGGTACATTTTATAGGTTTTTTATTCTTTAAATATCTCTTAGTCCTCTGTAATAACTATAATATTAGCAAATTTGTAGTTTTAGTATTTTATCTTCAGTTACTAGACAAATTTTCCCCGGTCCTCTGGGCATTGGACCACCGTTGCCCTGTATATATAATCCAGTACATTACTTCTTTTTATTTTTACTTACGAAACTTTTAGACTTAAAGCTTTCCAGTTGTGATTGCTATTTTAGTCAGGAAGTCTGTGAGTGTGTCAGCGCTGAAATGGGTTGTGTACCTGCAAGACCGCGCCTATCGTTCGTACCTTGGTGTCACCGAGAGCTTACTCAGCTGAGACTTTTAGGGAGAATAGGTCTTCAGTCTTAGAGATATTTATAATAAGTTATAGTCGGAAATATTAGGCCACATTACGATGATAAAACCAAAATAGAAAGATAGTGGTTCNATATATATATTCTGTATTTACTTTATTAATCTATCTGTATTTGATATTATTCATTGGTGTTTAGATGCAGCCGTGCACACACACGCCATTCAACATTCATATAGTCCTATCGCTTAATATTATAAAGCTTAAAATAAACAAATAATTACTAATAAATGAAATTTCTTTATCAAAATATTCCCGATTACTGGCAGTTAACTCTTCCCTATGTAATCGAAACATTTCTGTCTTTATTATGCCGGCATCCAAAAGGTTTAGCTTTGAGTAACAGAAGTCCATCATTGTGGAGTATACTTCTGCAGTGATATTCTGACCTTGATTCAGAATCTCGAAATAGTATTAACAAAGCATTCTTCTACTTCTTTCTTTGGTTGGAGAACAGATTTTGGAAAATTTATATGAACGTCTAAAATTGTTGTACTAATTCCATTTTTCCTTGCAGAAAATGGTTTGGAGTCAGGGGACTATTTTGAATGACTTCGGAATCTATGGAGATGCTTTGACGGAGAATGTACCATAAATTATTCTTTAACCAATTATTTTTGAATAATATTAATATTAAGAAGATTATACAGGATTATATGATTTCATATTTATGATTGATAATAACTGGCAAATTAAGAAATAATTTATATATATGTTTGTGCATTTCAATTTTTGATTTTAAATATTTGATTTTTTTTAATTTATTCTTAAATGACGAAACCATAAATAAATCTGCCTCTATTTATCTTTATCGCAACTCTACATCCATATTTATCGCTCCAATCATATAAACAAGTTGCGCTGGGCCAGAATGATCTACTTTATTGCTGGCTTCAGAATTGATGACGCCTCTGCTAGTCTACTGCGTCTCTCCATCAATTCTAATTAAGTTTTTTCTCGTCTCGCAACAAACTCACCACTGTTTGGTTTCCATTGTTGTTCGTTCATTTTTGTATTGTGATTTGTTGTTTCTTTACTCTCCTCAGCGTGTGAGTTTGTAAGAGTGACAGTCAATTATATTTGCTAAAAAGTGCCTATCACACCAGAGTACATAACTTGTCGCAAGATTCATTATTAATTTCTCCAATTTAGGCAGTTTAATTTTTAAATATTTGAATTGAATTAAACATGAATTTTAATTCTCTTTCATAATAAAGGACTGCAAAATTCTAAATTGTTATTATACTCTGTCCTTTAAGTAAGTAATAGTTAGCTATTCTCATGTTTCGAAAGTTTTGTGCAGAACCTAATAAGTTGGGTATGTCGGAAATTATATGAGCATTATATATTTTTGATACATTTAAAGGCCCTACAGGTCTTTATTATCAATTGTGTTCGTGATATTTTATATTTTGCTACTAAATGCAATACAAAATGCTCAGTTCGTTATTGTACAAAATCGGACACTGAGGAGTGGGGGCTTTCATGATTTGAAAAACGTTTATATTAAAGCTCAAATCATGATGATAATTTTGGTAAAGTAATCCCACATTTCATTATTAATTTGACTTGTAAAGAGAGACAGAAAACAAAACTCTCCCTCAGCCGGAGTTCGAACACGGATCCCCCACTTTCCGGGCAGCTACGCTAACCAATTAAACCACCCAGGGAGATGAGAATAATTTCTAGTTCCGCGCACTTAATTTTCACAAGTGGGGGACCCGGGTTCGATTCCCAGCTGAGGTATAGTATTTTTTTCTAGCTCCCCATACTATTCAAATTCATATTGAAACATTCATACGGTTGAAGTACGATGTTAACGAATGAGCTAAGTCTATGAAATACGTGCGAGTGTGCGAAGGATTTCTATATTGGTTGTGATTGCTTTTAATTATTTATTTACTTTACAATAACTTACTTTATATTATAGCAAAATGTATTTAAATGTGTTCTTTTGTTTCAGGTGAGTTTCTTAATGTTTAAAATGTAGAATATTTTTAAGGTAAGAATTATTTTTGTTTTAATTTTTTTTTAACTTAATGTAATTTTTATGTTGTTTGACTCTTTTTTATTTGAGACTTCATAAATTAATAGAATAAGTGGTGTAATAATTTTATNAGAAATAATAATTCTTAAATAATAATAATTTTTCCTCTATAAACTTATAGATAGAGGCAAGATAATTTTCAAATCATATTTTTTTTAAAGAATAGAATAAAAACTTTCAGGTGTTGTAGGAGATGAGACTTCTTGCTATAGCCGCTAGGTGGATCTGTTATTCGATGATTTATTTTATTTGTTTTAATAGTAGTATAGATTCCAGTAATCCTGCAAATTATTCTTGTAAATAAAATATTATATTTAATAAATATATAAAAATAGTACCTAAAAGTAAAAAAGTATTTCGACTTAGTTGTATCAAATGTAATAAGTAAAATTTTCAAATTTTACTTTAATTGAAGTAAAACCTACTAAATTAAATCCAAATGTACAAACTATTAAAAGGATGTTGCAAATAATTTAATAATCTTGTTTAAAATAGAAACGATATGTAGGTTTTAAACGGATATATACTGTAACTAGTTATTAAATTAATGATTTAAAAATTGACTTTTTTCATGTATTTTCTATTTATCCGATCTTATGCTTAAATATTTTAATCAGGTAAGTTAGCATACCCTCAAAATTAAAATAAATTTTTTAAATTTATCTAGTGCTTTTTCCAAATTTTTAGTTGTTAAAAACCGCTTCTATCTTTCATAATTTTGGTCTTTCTGGTATCATAGTAGTTTTAAAATTTTTGTGAACCTCTTCCTTCCCCGATTCTATGCCCAGAACTGATTTACATTGGTATGGCTGACTTGTATTTAAATATATCCCTCGTTTGTGTCGTAATGGGCCTCTTCCTTGACCTGGCTTGACCATTTCAGTGGGAGTCTTACTTCGATAACCCCACTGCTACGCTAGAAATGGGCGCGCATTTTGCCAGTTCTAGCAGTTATATTTCTGCGGATGGAGAATTGATCTTTCCTGATCGTTGATTGACGGGAATCGAAATAATATCTGTCCTTCGGCACTTTCTCTCTCCTGATTGATGTAGATAGTGGGGAAACGTTGGCTTTCTCTAGTGCCGATCTCAAGGTTAGTGTGCACAGGAGTCTCCCGATCTTCCATCGCCCAAATAATCGCGTCTCTCGTAGTCTTGTGCGACTTCGCCTTCAGCAGAGGTAGAGCAGGGTGGCGAACGATACACAACTGATAGACGTAGTATTATGACGTCATCTATGAGGCAGTATCAGGAGATATCGCTTGGGGCTGTACTGAAACGTGGCTTTTGTGCCATGTAAATAGATCTCCACACTGATTCTATATTTACACACGCATTCTCACATCTACGCTCTCAATTTTAAAATGTTGAAATAAAATTCGGTAATTGAGGAATTTCTAGCAAATTGTTGGATGAATTCATCAATGGCTGAAATCTGTTTAATAATTTATTTTTAGTTGAAATCAAATAGAGAGAAGCCTTGTGAAGAGCAAATTCAATAATTTTCCAATATCTTCGTTGTTATTATTGGGGTTATAAAAAAAAAAAAAAAAAAAAAAAAAATGATGTAGCATATACATAACTATAGATGACAAATTTTCTGCAATTTATTTTTTGCTAATTTTTATTATTGAAAAAGAAGCATAAAGCTTTTTTAAATAATGACTTTAGTTGTGGTATTTAATCCCACGTAAATTTTATACAATAAAAGCAAGGGAATACAATTTATTTATTCAATTCCTTTGCATTTATTATATACAATTATTAAGCATTTATCGTCGATCAATATTAAGCCAGGTTTAGTTGTCTTTCCTTTTATGCACATTACTTTTCCCGGCTTATAGGATATTCGTGGAATAGATTCTCATTTATGTCCTCTTAATAAAGCATGGGAATACTTAGTTTACATGGCTTTTGGCGGACTTTTTATAATTTATGTTCTTTTTATTTTTTAAACCTCTCAATAAGGTAGTAATTTAGGACTGAAAAAGAGGAGGGTTGAGCGTCTCTCCCCACATTCTCTTCCATTCCTGTAAGCACACATGTCCTCTTATCTTTATGACAGGATAAGCCACTTGCTATGTTTTATTTCCAACATCCTTTGAAACAAAGGAAATCGCTTTATTTAGGCAGATGATATTTATCATCATTCGTTGTGTGGTTTATATATTTGTAAATGGGGTTTTTATTTACTTAGCGTGAGAGAAGTTATCCTTTACTGTTATCCGTCAGCTGGGACTAGTGGCATGGCGGCTCCCCCTGGGGAGGGGAGAATTCCCTGGGGTTGGTAGAACGAATCCTCGGGATGTTCCCTCTGCTGACACGAGAGCCCGCAGAGTCACGCTAGCCTTCTTCCCATTATCAGTAGATCAAGTTCGTATCCTCCCCTGTTCTGCTCCTTATCACTCCCATCGGCTTACACTGCTCTAACTTTACCTTCCTACCTCCTTCTTTACATCCGGGGAGCCACCATGATCTAATAAACAGTCAAAATCCACTGCTCGAATTCAGCTTTGTTCGTTATTGTTCCAATTAATATTAATTTTCCTTTTTGCTCTGCTCATTCTAGTAAGTAGTAACCATTAATTTATTTGACAAGAAAGAATATAAATCTTTAGGATGGAGGGGCACCGTTAGAAGGGTCCGTGTGTACCTCTCATGTTTTTCTACGCGCTGTAGGCTCGAGAATGGTTCTGATAATAAACAAACGCCTTAATGTTTGAACAGGGTGTGATTGTCGTATTATTTGAATTTAAGCAATATTTTATCAAACTTTTAATTGTAAAGAATTGGGGATTAGAATTTTCAGAGTTCTTCCTATGCCGAATAGCTACAAATATTAAAGCAAAATTAAATGGTTTAAATTAATATGAGAAGTAATGTGAATTTGAATAAGGTGTAACTTTCTAGAGAGCTGTGTGAAGCAGTAGGAGCCAGTGAAAGGGGTACCGAACCTTTCCCTCCGATCGCTGGAGCGGACTCCGCCGTATAATTACAGGGCTCTGGAAGATGACTGCCATCAGTGTGTCCACGCGGCCACCTCACTTACCGCCTACGCAGAGTCGTTGGGGGGGGGGGGGCTGAGGCGTAACTCGCAGTACCGCAACTTCTTGGTGCCTCGTCTTGGTACTTCTTCTGCATCGCATCCACTCGGGACGGTAAAGAGAGCAGGCATAGATTGTACAGTCGTCAGTCACGGACAGTGCAGTCACTTGCAGTATCACCGAACACAATGTACCGTTTCCACGAGAAATCTCCCGACAAGGAAATTCAAGGGGGTTAAAACTAATACGTGGTAATAGTCCCTTTATTTTGACTACCTCTTAGTAAACCTATAATTCTCTGATTATTTCAACATTTGATAATTACAACTTAATCTCGTCTTTGTAAAGCTGTAAATGTCGTGTCAGGGTAAAATAAAGAAAAATATCCGCTATGTTTAGGTGACACATTACTTTCATGTTTACAAATAGAAACTTTTTTTTGAAAACCATGCAGCCAAAAAATTCAAAATCTGTTCTGAGGATAATAAATATCTAAAGAAATATTCGGCCATTTTAATCTCATTTGCCTACGGTAGCTGTCTTCCATTACCTGAAGCAAGAAAATATGTTATATATATTTATATTCTATTTGTTTTTTTGTGAGACAAATGTGATTTCGCTTTAGAAATTCAACACTAAAATTATAAAAAAGATAAATAAATATGTAAAATTTGGTGAATATTAAGGTAAAGTTTTAATAAATATTATATTTTTTGTGGTATTTAATCCCACATTAATTTTATACAATAAATGCAAGGGAATAG
>KZ807198.1:227111-251088 GCA_000696205.2 Oncopeltus fasciatus | reverse complement strand
AAAAAAACCCTTTTTTCTCTCTCTGCTGCAGTTTAAATAAAAAATTTTCTTACTTATTTGAATGAATATATAGTGTTATGAATTACTTTCATAATCACAACTTACGCTAAAATTTGAAGTGTCAGTTTCTGTTTGCGTGAAATTCTCTTCTTGGCGGCTGAAGGGTGTTTTTTATCACTACTTCTAATTCTCACTAGTTTACTATCTTAAAATAAGATATTTTCTTGCTATAGGCATTTCTTATCCTTTATTTATTTATTTAATCTTTCATTTATATATAGTTGGAGGAGATCTATCTCGGCTATAGCCTCTTGGCATCATCTGTAATTCCTCCTTCCCCAGTTCTAGATCCGTGCGATTGTTCGGCTCCTTCTCATGACCCTGAAGTCCTAACCCCGGCCATCGCTTCCTCTCCCACGATCCACACGTCATTTCACCGGCTATCTTTAGAACGCTAATTATTTACATACTATTCCCTCTATACTGTGTTAAACCTGACATTAGTTTTGGTGATGAGCTGATAAATTTCCTCGTGCAAGAGCTGTCTAAAGCTGCCCCAATAAATATGTGCACTAACAAGAATAAATGACTGATTAGATTTTGAGGGAAAAGTGGAAGATTACGCAGGCTAGCCCTATTGGAGTAGTGGGGCGCTCACTCACCTTCCAAGTTAAATTCTTACATACCTTCTTTAATATGAGTTTTAATTGTAAATATGATAGAGTATACAATAAAGAATAAATTTTCCATCTATAATACTTAATTTTTTTCGTAACTAAAAATAATGAAGTTCTTGACGATTAACTGTATTTTGTCATTTAATTTTAATTCCTCTTTTATTAGTCTGATTTCAGCTGAAAACGAATTCGTTCAAAGGTTTGCAATAATAAATATTTTCTTTAATATTCGTTTTATATAAAAAATCTAATGGAGTATAAATGTTAGAAAATTACATTTTATCCCTATTGTGTATTAGAGATGGTTTCGAAACTTATTAAAACAAAGATAGTACCAATTTCAAGGAAAATTTTGAACGAATCTAATTATAATTTTTCCTCTGCAGGATAGGTTTTTTTTTCTTCAGGGAAAAAATGCTTTTGTGATACTAATTTTGGCAAGCTTAATCAGAAATCTTTGCATTTATTTTAGGTTCATGTGTAATTAATTATGAATTAGAGTTAAGTAAGCCAATAAGAGAAAGAGCTTAGAGGATTGGATTTGAAAAAGTACCAAATCGCCTGGTAGGAGCTTTCCTGTATTTGTGACTCCATCAGTGGAGACGGACGTAGTACCGGGGACCCACTAACTTTCTCACCATATAAGTAGAGGAGCGAGGAGTCCCCCTGCCTGGGCTGCTACAACGCGCATGGCTTACACTTGCTGCGGGGGATATGACGCGCTGTTGGTCTGACGGCAGGATTCCTGTGGGCTTGGGTAACAGCCAGTTGTGGCGCTCTTGACCATCTGCCGCTGCTCTGTGCACTGATGCAATCTCCAGTGCAGAGCTTGGACAGCTGGTGCGTACCCTCCACCGCGGCGACCTTTGTACAAATACCACCCTTTGACTTTTACCCGGGACCCGCCCACTTCCCTACCTCCCCTCTTAGCGAATCTCCTCCTTCCTCAGCCGTCGAGGGGATGGCGGGGGGCAAACTGAAGAATTGTGGGAAATGAGAATAAATGAGCTCTTCTTAAGCTATGAATTGAATTAGATGTAGATTAATTGGCAAATCAATTTATTTTAATTTTAGTATAGGAATATTTTTAGAACTTCATGCTTTAGAGCTTAAATGATGCATTAAGTTTTAAACTCAAAAGTGCACTGCTTCAAGTGGTTTAAAAGTAACTTTTATGTAGGGTAACCTCTATGCCTTTTGGGATTATTACACCATAAATCATAAAATGTTTTCTTTTTTCTTATAGTTTTTATACAGATTTATATTACTATATTATTTTGGTGATATAGCATTAAAAACGAATAAAACAAAACTCTAAGTAGTTTATCTGACATATAAAACGATGCCGAATGCCATTATGAACCATTTGTTTGTGATAGTCTAATATAAAAAAATATTAAATATTAATAAAATGAAAAAGGTATTTATTTTATTATTTATATTACAAAAAAAAANAATTTCTTTATATTACAAAAAAAAAAAAAAAAATTCTTGACATGAGCGCTCACAGACGATAGAACTTGGAATTGACTGATCAATAACGAATAACCAAAGGAACTAGCTATACCTCGTCGACAAAAGACTACTTGTCCATAACTTTGGAGAAGCGAAAATAGACCCTATGGACACGACAGTATATCGTCTCTCACAAGACTCTGACGTCCTGGCTGTGGGCAGAGGATGTCCATTTACGTTGTAGTTGCTCTGAATTAGTTCCTACGGTTTTGCCTGAGACTCATGCCTCGGACCACAATTTCACATCTGAGGAACACGTCTGGCATGTCATTGTTGTGATATGCATTACACCCTGTATTTGTGTGCAGGTGTACTTCTATGTGCATATCCTCTAATCTTTTACTTTAATTTCATTATAATCATTTTTAACTATCGAAAGATTATTAAATTTTTGAATGATTGAATTTTGAAGTTTTAATTATGATGTAGAGATTTTTTTTATTAAGTTAATAATGAATGTTCTACTCATTATTGTTTTGTTATAAATGAGAAAAAAGAAAAAGAAAAAAAAAACTTCTTTAAAAAGTTATTTATCGAAGAAAAAGTTGTAATGAAATAGAATTCCCTCTCCTCTTCTCGGACTACTATTCATTTGTGGTGAAGTTGCCATTGAATTAGAAGTAAATAAATTCCCGGATATTTATTTAAGATGTAAGCGTTATATTCTCCTAATTTAATTCCCATGAATACTCTCAGTTTAAAACAGTGCCAGCTATAAGTTCCTTGTTTGAGGATCAACATGAGCGATGTTATCGTTCACACGAGATGGTCCTGGGCAACAGACTTCATCATGTTGTAAGATTTTGGCTTTCGTCACACCCATAATCTAATTTCATGTTTTAGTCCATGTTTTTTACAGAAGAAAACTATTGTAATTGACCAGAAAAATCAACAACATATCTTTCCCCCTCTAAAAATTTGATTTTGCATAGCTCTTAGTAGAGTATTATAGGAATCATCTGGGAAAGGCTTGGTGCAGTGTTTTATTTAATTATTTAACTACTGATTAAGAAAGTTTAAATAATTCCAGCTCATGAAAAATAAAAGTAAACCTTCGCGAGGAGACAATCATCTTGCGCGGGTTATCTTGAAAGAGACAATCAGATATGTCCTTGCTTGGATGTTCTTATCTACATAGTGCCTTGACCGATTCCTCTACATGCCCTCTGCGATTTGCATTATGATATGCCGTCTTTCATTGGCTCCCCCTAAGCCATTAGTCACTTTCGCCGGTCTTCCTCTCACGCACCATCTGATGTGTATGTTTCACAATTGTATTGATTTCACTTGAAATTCTGAAGATACATTTATGTATGCAGGGAGCCCCAGACTCTTTATTCTACACTTTCTAGAATGACGAAATCCTCTTGGATTTTAAAATCAGTATCATTCATAGGTATTCCCCGATCTCCACGCCCTTCCTGTTTATCTCCCGAGTCCGGTGAATGGTATTTTTTCTGTGGAATTCTTGTACAAAAGTACATCCTTAAATCTTTCTTGGGAGCCACTTTTTTTTTTTTTATGAGACTCTTCCCCGTGTTGAAAAGTCATATTGCTATCATAGAGATAGAAATATTTTCCATACATTTTTTTTTAATGGGGGATTTGGTTGTAATTGAATCTAAGTTCTCTATTTTTCTTTTCAGTTGTAAAATACTATCAAATTTTAACGTATGAACCCTGGTCTTGCAAAGCAACTCGAATTCGGAAATTGAAAATTATTTTGTTTTTTTATTTATTTCAAAAGTCAGATTCTATAAGAAATACTTGTCAAGATTTTAGGAAAATGACCAAAATAATTAATTCTTTAACAACTTATAGAGTTATAGGTTAGTATAGTATGGTATATAGTAATAGGAGAGTTGTAGGTGTTAGATATGGTAAATATTTCAATCGTAGTCATGTATAACTTTTCAGTGATATATCCGTCTCAAAGTTCTTGAATTTGCATCATTTTTTTAATTCTTCGATATAATGCTTTTTAAAGCTTCTGTTTACCTGAAACCTGCATGGGAAAATTTTTCAGATGCCATTTTATATTGCGAAGCGTCGTTAGTGTGTGCGCAAAATCTCAATGGTTTAGGTTACCTAATCTAAGAATTACGTCGGCCAACATTTTGGCTTTGACCTGTTACTCTGTTACTGTACTTTTATGGTTGAATAAAACACTTGACCCCCCCCCCCACCATCTCTCTAAGAAAAATCCAAATATCTTCCATATGTATTTGCGTATTATATGAATATTTTACAGGTTACAATACACATGTTCGTGCCTTTGAACTTTCCTCAAGAAATGCAAGGGAGTAAGCAGGAGTCTGAGTTCGACACTAGTGCTGGGAATATAATAAGCTATCTGGCTAGTCTGGGTGGTGTAATTGGCTAGCACGCCAGCCCGGTTAGCAGGAGATCCAGATTCGTGTCCTGGCTGAGACAGTTAGATTGTGTATCCTATTCCCTTGCATTTATTGTATAAAATTATCGTGGGATTAAATACCACAACTAAAATCTCTTCTTTAAGTTCTTCACATTACATTTGAAAATTTCTTTATGAGACATACATTTGTAATAATCGTTCGTAGATAATATTTTTTACAGTTTTCATAAGTAACGTTTTAAGGTTGTAACCTTTCATGATATAAGTCTGAACTCTTTATTGGAGAATTAAAGTTAGTAACGACTTTATTCGTACTTGCAGCGGAATTCCTCAAGGAGCTTTTCACGATGGCATAAAAATAATTATATGAAGTGTGCTTGTGCGTTTGTGCTTTCTCTTCTAACACTAAATTTTAAGAGGTAAAAAATTGTTATTTTATCATATCCAAGGAATTTCATACCATTAGTACCAAGATTACTCGCTGGGGTTCCTTATCATTACGGCTGGGATGGAGGGAGGGGGGAGGTTTAATACAACTGTTTTTCGAGGGGGGATTAACCTCCCTATTCTAATTACCGTTACTTAGAAGCTGGCTGATAGTGTTGCTGGATATATGATATTTCGTGTTGTATTTTTTTATTCTTTAGGGGGAAAAACAATAGCGGGTTTCATTATTCTGCTTGTAATCAATTGGCAAGTTTATTGACTTATTTTATTTCTTTGTAGAAATGGTTTTCTTTGTAGCTCAAAATACTTCGATTTCTAATTTAATTACTTGTTACTATTTCCTCTTACAAAAACTCGTCAGCACCAAGCAATTATTATTCTTATTAAGCAATACTTTTTTAAAATAGTCAGTTGCTACATTTGACTTCGGGCTTCTGATAGTGTTGCTCTAATATTGCTCTAAAAAACTCTAATTTTCTCATAAAATAAAAACAGCCTAATTCTAAAACAAGTAAGAAACCTTTCAGAAATATAAATAACATGGATCATTAAAATTATTGCCTTATAGCAATGGCAAAGTTAGTCATTCAAATAACATTGTTAAAAAAATAAAAAATACCATAATAGGTTTCCATATTATTGTATTCCTAATAATAATAACAAAAAATATAATTCAAATAAAATTAATTAATCTCAAATAATTAACGCTTTATAAAGCCATTTATTAAGACCAGAACTAAAATCTTAAAAGGCATACAACCTTCCACAATATTTGTTTTAAAAATATACCCAAAATTTTCTGATTTTTAAACTATGTGTGTATGCATATTTAATTTATGTATGCGTATACTTATATATATAGAAAATGAAACACTCGCGGCTGCGATATATAACAATCAAAAACAGGTGGGATAGAGAGTGCAGTGCATACAGAAAAAGAAAAAAATTACAAGGAGTAAAATTGTCAGGGATCTCACGACCTTCGAGAGAGACTCGNAAACACATACACTCATATATATATATATGTATGTATGTATGTATGTATTTATAATTCTAGTAGCAAACTTTATAATATTGTAGATACAGCAAACTTTAAAATATATAGATGCAACTTTATTTTAGTTAATTTATTACAATCAAAACTGTCTATCTTTTTAACTTTGAGTTTCGTCACTTTGGTACAGCTGAGAAAATACATTAGTTTCTATAAATACACCGAAACATACTTGGGACTAAGAGTCTTTAGTTATGTATGGGTGGTTTAAGGATGCTCTAAGTTAATATAATTTGCTGAGTTCTTAATAACTTCTCGGGTAAGGCAATATCCTACTTATAGTGACAGTTGGGAAATAGAAGGTGTAGAGAAGGAGAGTCCCAGCACTACTGTCGACTTGCAGTAATTCGCAGCGCACAGCTCGAGCATTGTGTCGTGTGATATCTGATTCCCGCGACATGACGCCCGTCGTTTGGGCTGTGCGCCACCGGGCTGTAGCGGCTTTATATTAGGCATGGACACGTAGCGAGAGCCACTTGTGGTATACCAATCGACCGTGAGGCCTGGTATGGTCATCTCTATGGGTCTACCCCCGTAGAGATCACATACATGTTTGGATGAGGCTGTCGGCGACCTACCTGGCAGTTGGCATCAATGGTGCTAACTCTAGTGTTGGAGTTGGAGACACACACACAAAGAGCTGCTAGAATTGTTTTATAGGATACTGAATGTTTCCTTACCGTGTTAGATTTGCCGTGTAATCCTCTGGGTAAACAAACGCCAGAAATATCCCGCTCTTTGACGAAATAGATATTATAAAACTGAGCAGATAGTTAATGTAGTTAAGTGATTATTTCTTTTCTCTTTTATCATTGGACAAAAATATGTCGTTTTTTTTCTAAGTGTTAGCCTCCTTTTCAACGACTTAGGATCATGGAGGGAGGGGCCATCTACCAGGAGTGATATTACCACCCCATTCTAAATCCTCATAACTCAGAACAAGCTTTTATTTATAAATATAAGATTACTCTTGAGCGGGATTTAAACCCACAGCGAAAATATGTTTATTAATTACTTACAATGACATATTTGCACTGTTGAAAAAGAGCAGTAATGTATTTCCTTGCGCCCTATTGCTATGTTTACTCATTTATTTAGCAGTCCGATCTCATTAAATGCTATACGTATTCTCACTCTCCCTTCGCTACATGGAGATTGGCCATGAATCGACTAATTGTACGCTTTTGAAGCTGTTATTTCCTCTCTCAGTGAAGAGCAGATTTCACAGTTCGAAATTACATTGCAGGAGAGCTATACGTCTAAAGTAAGTTTAGGATTAGAGGTAACCAATTTCAACCAAGGAGCGAAATGACATAATTCGTGACGTATGAAGATAACCGGTCTGTAGCTCTATTCTCCCTTCTACTACGACTTTGTTGGAAAGCAATTAGTGGCAGCCACCTTCTCTTGTTCTACTTCAACTAATCCCTTTTCTATTATCCAAACAAAAGAAGAAAAAGCAGTGCCTTTCTACTCTTTCTTGATAGCTTTCTAATATTGTTTTATTATGTCTCTAATGCAATGGCATTAAGTGACACCAGATTTCTTTCTCGTCCCGTGTAACGATTGAAACGTACAGTAGTTTTGTTTTCTTTACCTCCACCCTAACTCCTCCCCTCTTATGTTTCTCGCTCTCTCTCTCTCCCCTCTCTCTCTCTCTCTCCCCTCTCTCTCTCTCTCTCTCTTCTCACTCTCTGCTTCTCTTTCTCTCGCTCTCTCTCTCGCTCTCTCTTTCACACACACACACCCTCATTTTTTTAAAACTTTTTTTTTCAGTGCGAATCTAAATACCTAAAGATTCATATTCTTAATTTAGCCTGTTTCCAAAGAAAAATCGTCTTGAGAGTGTAACTATTACTCTACGGTTATTTTAATCCGCATCCTGCACACACCGTAAATTGAACCTTGTAACATCAATTTGAAGGGAGTCCGTTACGCTGAAACTTAGTCGATTTGCCTCGTCTGTGCAAGAGTGCGTTAAGTCTGGCTCCAGCCCGACCGGGAGTAGAAGAGAATCCTTCTGGAGAGAAGAACTTTTGGTTAATTTATTACAATCAAAACTGTCTATCTTTTTAACTTTGAGTTTCGTTACTTTGGTACAGCTGAGAAAATACTTTAGTTTCTATAAATACACCGAAACATACTTGGGACTAAGGAGTCTTTAGTTATATAGATCAGGGAAAACTCAAGATGTTAATTAGGAGCAAAAAAATATTAATTCTTAGTTCCTGAAAAGTGAAGTTGAAATTGTTTCCTGGTAGCGATGTGCTAAACCCTTAATTTTTGTTAGAGTACACAATTGAAATAAAAAAGGGTAATGAAGTGAAGATTTTGGAACATTTTCTAAAATTTACTATAAATTTTTTGTATTTTGTATGTGTTAAGTACTAAGAGCCTCTTAGTTGAGGCTTTTTTCAACTACTGTTGAACGGTTTTCCTACGAATGAGCTGTTGATTCGATTGATATTGGGTTTTTCTGCCCTGAGCTTGCTCAAGGAAAGAAAGGGCGAGGCTTCTTGTGAGTCACACATTCACCGAAAGCCGCATGCTGAGGTTTGCTCAAGCTGGACGCCGGTATGATGCAGAGTTCACGGAGCATGGTTCATCATCCATAGCAATTCGACCGATGCTTTTACTGCTCCCTTCCTTCTTCGACGAGATTGAGGAACATCTATCAACCTTGGTTAGATTGGATGCTGATATGCAGTTCATAGTCTGTCATCAACCATTTGAGCAGGAACCTCTTGCGCGCGATGTTTGAAGGCGGGAAGGAGATAGCATATGAAAATTTGCATAGGATAAGTTCGGTCAGGGAAGATTTAAGAAAGAAAGTCTTATAATTTGAAGAATTGTAATTTTTGTATTCAAAGTTATGGATTTCAATGTTCTTCTGTGCTAATGACCATGGTAGACGGACTATGGTGGAACAACATATCTCTCGTTTGGTCTTATCTTATAGCACCAACCTCAACTTTCTACTAAGATTCATGGAATTAAAAAAATAATACATCTAATGGGGTCAAAAACTTTAAAAACCTGCGTAGCTCTGATCAACTCCCACAGTCCCCTCCAAGATACTGGCAAGTAGCGTCCAAAGACTATTTGAAAATACCTGGCCCCAGTGTGCATACAAATTAGCTAAATACATTATTTATATTAGCTATTGTAAGTTAAGTAGCGGTTCTTGAATGTATTCTAGTATTATAAATTCTAGCAGTAAGTGATTGGGGTCAAGGAAGAGCTGTTCTCTGTGAGACATGCGATCACGGGACACGCGATCTGACCAGTCTGCGTCCGTAGACTTGTTCCCATTCATCCCCCGAGTACTCTCAGCTCTATTTAATTTCTTCTCTTCTTCTTTGGGACTTATCGTGTCACAAAACTTCCGCTCGAATATATTTTCTCTTTTTCCTGAAGAATGAGTGATCTTTCATGAAAGTTTTATCATTTCCTGACTAGACTCGTGCTCAACAGTGTCTGCATCATGACCGAATCAGTCATATGCCATTCATCAGTCATGATGTAGACACTGTATAGCAGGAATCTCTCTCTCCCCATCACCTTATTTGCCTTGATGAAGGCCTGAAATTCAGGCCGAAACATTGACTAAAGGAAAATCTTTCTTTCGTTACAAATTAATTTTTAGTTCTTCAACTTCCATGGCCGAATTCCAGATAATCCCCTCTTCATAAAAATTGACGGTCAACCAATTTACCTAAAAATATTATGATTTCCTTTATCTTTTCTTTTTAAGAATTTTAAATTCCAAATATCATTTAGTGTTAAATTTTCAACCGATTTAAACCTCCTTATATAGAATTGCACTTTTGTAACAGAAAGGCAATGACACTGCATAACCCTCGGTTCTTAGAGAGTTTTTAAGAATTCTTAACGGATTTAGATTATCTATAAAACATTGGCAAACGCGTTCTTTTAATAACGGCGATTCCGCAGTAGGAATTGCAAAAAAGCCTCTTGTTAAGACCAGAAATTGAGGTAGAGTGTTACATCTATTACAGTTATTGAATAACAGATTGGCCATAAGTTTTCAATGATTCTCATAAAGTGCATCGAAAAAATGGAGTGAGAAGATAATTACAATATCGGGATCTCCTTTTTCCTATTTCTTCTCCAGTGAGGTTTTATTTTATTATTACTAGGAAAGCGATTCGTTGATTCGAATGAATTCTTTTTAAAAGAAAATATTGATTTTCTAATAGTCTTCTAGTAATTTAGCTTGTGACCGAATAAGACACTCTGACTAACAATTTTATCCTGGTTTAGTAGCTGAAATCACCTGTTATTCACACTTTTGCACAGTACAAATTTTCTTAAAAACATGTATTAAGAAAAATATTTAATAATGAAATTTCAGATGTTGGCGGGGCCCATTAATAAATATATAGAATCTAAAAACCATATTTTTTCCCTTATTTGTTATTTTCAAGGGGGTTTAGAATTTTATTTTTTCCCTTTAGATTTCATTAAGCCTACGCTTGAGATGTTATCCTCCGAATTCAATTAAATATCATTATGGTTATTCTCTCTAAAATTGAATATATTACTTTCTTATGGTTGGTGATTGGTTGGCCGTGAGTATTATATGTGTGAAATTTATCAGAATTTCGGCCAGGACGGGAAAAATAATGTACTCCCTTACTGAAAAAAGAAATGCTTGAAATTACCCTTTTTTCTATCTTAATGCTCCTTTTATCAAGGACTACCTTCATAATAGTGAATTTTATTGCTCTTTAGGGCAAAAATGACTTTTATATTTCACACGAATTACAAAATGTTTTCGTTTTGATCAGTATAGTTTTAGCTATGAGAATATTTTAGTGGAGTCCCTGGGTTACATTTTTAAAAATTAATTTATCAATTTTTTTTTGTCCCTGCTCTAAAGTGAATAAATTTTCTCACGTATCTCTGATCAAATATTTACTCGTGTTTTGTAGTCGCTGGAGATGGGATCCTTGCGTTACGAGGATTAGGTTGGATGATGTATGCTCTACAATGCTCGTATATCTTGTGCAAACAAAGTTCCTTGCATTGCATTATGGCCCTCGAGGTACAAGTAAATAGTCTTTAATTTATTCTGAGACTTCTACAGGAAACGAGTGCTCCCAACTGCTCGTAAACCTTTGTCAGAAGACATCTAAGTCGCTTAGAGAATTGATAACAGTGTTGTTTTACGCCTGTATATATCTCAGTGAAAATATATCCTTTGTTTTATAAATATTGATTTAGTTGTGGTTTATTATCCCATGTAAATTTTAAACAATTAATGACAGGGAATATAATAAAAAATCTATCTTTCCCAGACAGGACTCGAACCTAGTGCGTTGGGAATTTAATAAGTTATCTAGCTCGTCTCGGTGGTGTAATTGAAGCATACCATTAGATTTTTATTCTATTCCCTCTCATTAATTGTTTATATCCTTTGTTATTTTTAATTTCATTTCATAAGTAACTCTCCAACAAACAAGTAGTACAGGATTGGAAAGAATATGCTTTTTGTTTAACAATAAAATAAACAGAAGCATTCAAATAATCTTTAGGTGCCGACAATATCATTACGTTTTATATAAATAAAATAATAATAGAAACATCATAATATTTCACCAAAATGACCTAATATACTTAGATAGAAAATTGATATACCTATCCTGTATTACACTTATCAACACAATATTATCTGATACAATAATAAAAATACGTTTACAAGTATGAATTATTTTACTAATTTATTTTACTTTTACCTCTGAATATTTAACTATAAATAGAATTAATATATCTGTCCCTTTGTCTATAAACGCATATCACAATATAATAAAATTAATCACAGTTTAATTTTGTAATTCTTATCAATGTTTGTGACACTCAAGCTGTATGAGGTACTAATTACATAATTAGACGGATGTCTTGTATAGCCTACAAGATGTCAGCATATAGCCTACAATTTCGACATGTTTTTCTTGGGAACGACTACTATCTTACATTCCTTGGGAATACATTAATAGCTAGTTTAACTGATTAATCTGTCCGGTACACAGTGATACTGCTCTTGTGTGACGCTGCCGGCACTGACGTCATTCTTCACGCCTCCTGCATATTTTGGAAATGCGGGGCGTTCCTCCGGTCAGGTGTAGGCAGCTGTCAGCCAGTCCTTGGCTCTAGTGTCCCGAGGCCTGGGGTGGGCCGACAGTGGGTGGCTCTCGAGGCTGTCTCCATTCCGACCAACGCCTCCTCACGGAGTCCGCCCTGCAGTGTTTGCCCCATGCACTAGATTTCTTCTCTTCTTCAGCATTTCTTACCAGTTTTTTTTTTTTTTTGTTCAGTCACACAATCCTCTTCTATGGTGAATAAGTGTTTCCCTAGAATTATAAAATACTTGTATTCCACAAAGATGATTGGTCTTGTTTCTTTAATTATTTTTCTTCAGTATCCTCAAACCTCGAAGATTTTCCTTGGACCGAAATAACAGTACGCCCCTGTATATAAGTTAGTATCACCTTGGGCTTTGTCATCTTGGAGTATATCATCGGTAGGCCATTCATATCCCAATTATTTTTTTTGATGGCTGCTCCTTTTAGCGTCTTTTACATCCCTGATACATATAAGTACTTTTCTTATATACCCCTATGTATTTAAAATTTAATTCATTCAACCTTCATTCCGAACATTAAGAAATTATTGGGTTATTATTTTGGAGTATATTATTTTTCTCACCCTGGCTGAAATCCTGACTAATTCCTCCAGCATAATGCTCAACGTTCAACCAACCACCAACCATTTATACTTTACAGTATTAATTTCGGAGTTGCGACACCGGCCATTCTCTCCCTTATGCCGATGCCACTCACAGTTATTGAATAACTTTGTGAGAAATTACAAAATGTAAACTTACAGAATGTAACAACCAAATAAATAAATAGTATTAATAAGATTTTTTAGGTCTAAATTTGGATTCATCCCATTTATTTAAAAAAATAATATTTAATTTGACCTTTAATTGGTTAAACTATATCGATTATTAGTACCAGAAAAGTAAAAATTTCTAATTTAATCTTATGCTCCAAAATAAAGATTTTCAGTTTGGTCAGTCTTCAAAACAAAACTTTCTGCCCATCAATTCTTACTCATTTGACTGGGTACTCATCGTTTGGTTTGAAATAGAAATTTTTTTTTTTTTATTCTTTAAATTACAATCAATATCAGCGAACTGACTATAAATAAAATATCTTTTAACATATCATAATCTGACTGATCCAAATCCAATAGATTCATACATTATGCAATGATACCTACTCTTATACGTTGAATTCTTGGAGGAAAATATTCCAATAAAAAATCTCTCCATTATATAGAGGATAGAGAAGTGGCAGGAAATCACGGCCTTGTTCAGCACATTTATATTTAAGTGCATATTAATTTGAATTTTAAGTAATGCATATACTTATCTATTAATTAAAATTTGCATTATTTGTATTCTGGAATTATATTCCCCTGAAAAAAGGCATGGTACATTATTAGGCCATTACCAAACCCCCAATATTCTTTGAATATAGTAATTGCTATTCTTTATACACCTTACATTTTACCCCTGTTTCACTCCATGTTTCTCCTCATTTCACTGTTATCCTCTATCAGCAGAAATCCTTCAGCCCAATCCCTCACAGTAATTTCCATCATGATTGTTCTTAACTGGGCCTTTGAGATATCCATGGAAAACATAAAGATTTAAGCGAGATATTACTTCCTTACCTGCCTTGCATGTGCCTATATTTTATAACAAATTACATTCTATATATTTCTATAGTTTGATTGCAGTTCTCTGTTAGCTGAGATCTGTAATTAAAGTGAAAGAGGTTATTGAAGAAATATCCGTTCATGTTAATGAATGAAATCTGCGGGGCAGAGAATGTCATAAAAACAGATAAATTGACAAATCACCTTTTATTTATTTTATTTTTTTTTTAAATCCCCGAAGAGATGTTTTGCGGGTAAGCCTAATTCATTGCCAATAATTTTTCCTCGGAGCGTTAGATTCGTCTTGGCGGCGGCGTCCTGTAGAATCGCCGTGACGAGCTGAGCGCCTCACAAGAACATTGTTGTGTGACTGGGCTACCAAGGCCTGACCCACTTGGCATTCGTCATACCAATACCTTTCTCTCTAAACATTACGTAAACGCTGCTTGCAATTCTTAGGGCTCTGTAGGGTAGAATTCTAATTCGTATCTCTTGCAATCTGTATGACTTCTTCAAATTCAAATTTTACCTTTGTAGTGAGAGGGAGAGAGAAACACATATTGCGGTTGTGTTTATTCTTGTCTTGCCTTATGAAAAACATGTGTTTTGGTATCGTTTAGTTGTCTTGATCTTTCATTTTATTAAGAATGATAACGAGTTAGGGCTGGAAGTTTCAGGTGCCATTGAATCTTTATGAACTTGAGAATATAATGAAAAAAACATTGTTCTGTGATTATAGTTATTTGGAGGCGCTTCACACTGTATCATAGCTCAAATGGAGAGTTTTTGTCCATAGAGATTATTAGTAGAGAATTATTTGGGGTTCGGTCAAGGTTGGTAAAAAAAAAAAAATACATATTTTTAAATTGTATTTTTTTTTAATCAACCTTGACCTAACACCAACAGATCTTCTAATTAGAATTGTAGCGCAATAAGCGCTTGGCTTCTCTAACTTATGCGACAGGAATTATGTTGAATTATTCCGGATGATCATTGTAAATGAAAGGTCATAGTTTCATTTTCTTCATTTAAGATTGTTACATTAATATTATTTAATAATTATACAGTATAATATGGATTTTTTTTTGTTGGAATTCGTTTGATAAAAAAATGCAATATGAAAAATGTTTATTTTTTAAATTATCTGCCGACGTTTCGGCTTACATTTTAAGCCATCTTCAGGGCTATCATGAGGCAAGATGGGACGTCGTATCTCTTGGATCAAAAGATCATGACACAGGCCTTGATCGACCCAACAAAAAACATCTACTAGTAATCTCTACGGACAGAAACTCTCCATTTGAACTTATATGATATAGATTTTAGTTAAATTTAATAGATTAGAAGACACTTCCTTAAATGAGGTTTTATAGAAGATTTTATAGAAGTTTTTTTATTTAGCTAAATAAGTTAAGGCTTACATAGTTGTTATTCCATTTTAAATTTTTTTAACCTACCTTAAGAAGACAGAGGGAGAGGATATCTGCAGTTAGCTATACTCTTCCAAACTTCTATGACTCTGGTCTAGGTATTTCTTGTTTACAGTAAGCCCGGGGGCGGGATTTGAACCCGCAGCGTCAGGGTTGCGATATCCGAAGAGATCCCATGTGTTACCCTTACCCCAACGTGTTTGAAAGTGACTTTAGTAAATGCACTAAAAACCTGAGGAGAGCACTCCCTATATTTTAATCAATTAATATAATAAAAAATCTATATAATAAAATATTTATTATAATAGAATAAACAATCTGTCTGTCACAGCCAGGTCTCGAATCTGGATCTCCAGCTTTCCGGGCCGGTATGCTTCCATTGCACCACCGGGACGAGTTAGATAACTTATTAAATTCTCAACACATTACGAGAAAGACGTCTTGTGCTTGAAGGAGCTGACATTGTCTAGCTATTTATCGACTCTCTTCTGTTCCTTTGCATTAATTGTTTACAATTTAATAATACAACACAACTAAATTAATATTAACCAATATTTTAATATTTCTCGAAGTTAGCATTGATGATTCAACTAATAATGACTCCCATGTTTGTGTATAACATGCATTTTTACTGTTATCACTTGCAGATTACAGGAAACTGGGCAATTGGTTATTACTCACCAGGAAATGGGCTTTTGGCGTTACTAGAATAGTTCGACTTTTGATATAATACTTCATATATTTTGGTTTAACAAAAAATATATTTAAAAACTTTTTTTTTTCTTTTTCCAATTCGGAATCAGTATTAAGGTCGTCTATCCCTTAGAAAACAAAAAATTTTTTTTTTTTAATTCCTAAAACTTTTTCGGATCTTAGAGAACTATTTGGTTCAATGAATGTAAAGGAAGTCAATTTGGAAGAGACTATGAGACTAAGATTTCTTATGAAAAGAGTTCAGTTTTCGCAGATCCATGAGGCAGATTTTAAATTACATTAACTTTGCTGTACGTGCAGCTTGATATTAGTGAGGTTAAAGGGACGGACAGGTCGTTCGTCATGAAGTATTAGTCATTCGGAAGAAGGGAGAAAAAAAGGCCATTAGATTCGCTAGGACTGGCTTACCCAGAGTGAGTCAGCGGCAGGTGAGACGAGGGCTCTTCCAGACACTGCCATCCGGGAAGACTGGAGCAGAAATCCTTGAAGAGGGGGTGGGGGCAGTGTGAGGCTTGTGAGAGACATATTTCAAAAGGCGTACTGCAAGGTACCAACACGTTAGTGTTCCCCTTACCATTGCCCACAATACGCAGGGTGGTTAGGTCTGAGTGACTGTTCCATTCGCTGCGCCTGATCTTTTGTTGGCCGAAGATTCTGCATTCTTATAACTCTGCATCTGTTATCTCCACTTTTCCCCTAGCGCTTGTCGGTAACTGTATCATCTTTAAAGCGGAACGCGAATGCTGAGATGTGCATCGAACCTGTAGCGAATTCCAATATGCTGTCTCTAATTGGCTTTTCTTCCATCTTCTTCGGTCGGTATGTATATATTTGTATATGTATAATTGGTGTTTGTTTTTGCAGTGACAGATTTGAAAAGGCCGCCTCTGACACGTGATTCAGAGTAGTTGAAATTATGTAAATAATTTTTTAGAAATAAATATTTAGTTATGGACATGTGAAATATACAAGTGTATTACTTTCTTTTGATTTTTCATTAATAATTAAGATCAGAGATGTTTATTTTCTTACTTCAGTAAACAAGTTGTATTGCTGTCTTGAATTGAATTACTTCCATATTTCATTAACAAGTAAATGCCTCTTACATATATATTTTTGTGATTCTACTGACGCCTCCAGCGAGCGCAAAAGTGTGTCCAAAAGAAACAGTGAGAGAGCAGAAACTGTCTACCATTACTCAATGAAGATTGTTGGAGGCTGTTGACGGCCGAGGAAATTACCCCTGCCTCACGTAATTCCCTTGCTGTCTCCATTCAAACCAGTGCCAGCAGGTCGGTAGTTACCGAGCCGCAGATGGTGCATCTTACCTAGTGCGGTTTTTCCCAACGACTTTCTTTGTTCTACCCGCTTTTCCTCAAAATGGACAGGTGAGATATTAACGCGACTCCAAGTTGTGCTCTGGTCTTTCCCCTTCCAGTGATACCTGAGTGTTAGCTGATCCAGGAAGTTCGGCTCTTCACGTTACAGAAGTAGTTCTTAATTCAGCTTTGGAGAGTCCTTTGCCAATAAACTTTACCCAAGTTACTGGCTTTGCTTTCAAATTGACTCCATATTTCCTCTTAGCTTGTGAAATATCTTGGTGTCTCTAGATCTACTCAAGTCTTCATTTTCTTACAGCCTTGTGAAACCGAGCTAAGTAAATGAGGGATTTAGTGGAGTTAGTTCTGACTGGTAGGAATATTGCTTGTTGGACCTCTGGTCATCTCGGCTTTCTAGGGGTTCCAGGTGAACGACAACGGCCTTATTACCCACATCTCTTTAATTGTTCGGAATGGTGGGAGCTCTCTCTACTACCTTCTCTTCTCTTGGTGGTCACGCAGGCCGGGCTGAACTGAGAGCGAAATCCCCTCAAAGGCGGACGGAAATGCCACCTTACCCCTAAAGAAGTGGAACACGCTCTAAGGACGTTACACGAAAGATGGGGGATTGCTTTACTTTCCTCTCTTGTTTCCACCCTTAAAGTACTTTCGACCGAGCACATATCAGATGTTTCATTTACAGTTCCTCCATAGTTGTCTATCCTTTTTCTTCTAGCCTTCTTTTATTTTCTTTCGTCTTTCGTATCTATTCTCTTCGCCCGGGAATGTTATCTTTTTGTAGTAAATTAAGAAACAGAACACGAAATTAAAATCCAAGAAATTTTAAACATCTAAGTATTGAGGCTGATGTCGGAGTATTCCTATCCTTAGATAAATTTTTCGTGACTTTTTAACCAAACAAAATTTTTTTTTCAGCCTATGAATTTTTAAAGTTTTACTATCCATCCAATAAAAATAATTATTAATCTACGAGTATTCTGATGGCCTTAATTAGCAATTAAGCGGCTGCATTTCCGTAAGGTTACTTACTGTCTGTAAGGACCAACTTGAAGTATCTGTTACTGCGGCAAATTGTAATAGACTCACAGGGATCGACCTTGGATTTACAGAATAAGGTCGCATATGTCTCCTAGTTATGGTTCCGCTGAATTATACCTACACAAAACTTTACACAAGAAATGCAAGGGAATAGAATTTAAAAAAATCTTACTTCCTCAGCCGAGACTCGAACCCAGGTCTCCTTCTTTCCGGTAGTAAGATTTTTTAATTCTATTCCCTTGCATTTCTTGTGTAAAATTAACGTGGGATTAAATTCCCCCAACTAAAATCAATATTTACAAATCTTTACAGCTTCGACTTTGTGGCTTCCGAAAAAACTGCCGCTTTTTTCTATTGTTTTCTCATGCGGTCTTTTTTAGTGAACTGGATGAATCGATGAACCTCTAAAAGTAACAACATAAAATATGAATTAACAAATTAAAGGTAAAATAAACTGTACAATGCTGAACATTTTCTCACAGTTAGTAAATGACCTGTTGGAAAGGCTAATATATGGTTATAGAAAAATAAGTTATTTAAGGAAATTTACACCTGACGTCATTAAACTAAATTCACAGCAAAGCTGATAGATTCAGTCATTTGACTTGGAGTAACTAGTGAATATGAACATACAGTGTGATCCATTGCAGTATGCTGATGTGGAAAGAAAGTTTTCCTAACTCTTTAAGAGCTAGTTTTTTATAAGACAAAATTTGCTGGGAATATGTTAGCGTAGGTTACAGAAGCATGCTCGGGAAAGTTGGCTTGAGGCGTGGAAAGGACGGGCGAGGAAGCAGTGGTTAGAAGGTGGCAGGCGAATTCCCCACGTCCCCTGAAAGAATTCTTCAGTTAACGGCAACTCCTCGGGGACCCTACAATCTCCGAATTCCTACTCATGGCGGCCCTTCTCTTCGAGCAACTAGCGCTTCACAATATGTGAGGAGATCTATAGCGTAATCCTCACCTAGCATCCGACGAGGGCTTAAAGCGGAATACGAGGGCTTCAAAATAAATATTTGCGGGAAGACAAAAGAAGTGGTTATGTATTGGAGTGTTGAGATATTTCTTTAATTTGCCGTAGGTTTTCCATTCCATATTCAGACCAATTTGGTTCAGTGCAATGTTTTTGGTTAATGAATAATCGAGAAATATAAATGTACATCATGTGATAAACGTAATTTATGTATTTTATCAGTAATATATCATAGTTTCATCAATAGTGTAAAACCGCATCCTTAATACTGATATACATAACATATGTATTTGTATATATTATCACAATTACATAGCATATAACTTATCATAATATATAACGCAAATATCACTTACGTAATGCAATTTATCAGAATGTCCAACACCAACATTACAAAAATAATATAACTTCAGAAACCCGATGAAGACTGTATGTCATTTTTTAAATTTTATTAAAAAAATTGTTGTTATTTTTCGATTAGCTTCTTTTTAATCACACTCTTGTTTTCTTCAGCATGGAATAGTCCATCTTTGGTAAAAAAATTATACAAATTGGCTCAAGTAAACTCTAATTATTTTTCATAAAAGGATGTCGAATGTTTATTGACTATTATTGAATCATTTAAAACATTTTATTATAGGCTGGAGACCTAAATATGGTGTTTAATCAAAAGTCTCTTTCTACAAGTTATTTTGGGAGTAGACAAGTTTTTGATATTATAAAGTTTGGTTTACTTGTAGCAGTGTTCCGTAAAAAAGTGAGTACAATAACTCATTATTGTAGGTATCTGAGAGTTGGAAGCGTTGGGGAAGAAGTAGAGGAGATAGGAAAACTATTATACAGTTCAAAGATAACCCACTTTCCCCTACTTCCATCCAACTCGTATTAAAAGAAAATTCCAAGGAGTTTTAAGCAGAAGAGAGTTGAGCGTGGGACTTACAGATAATGGAGTGTATATATATATTAAAAAGCATATATTAAGATATCAGACGAATATTGTATCATTATTAGTAGAGAATTTTTTGGGGTTCGGTCAAGGTTGGTCTTTGTGTATGTAAAGATGATTACCTGCCGACTTACAATGTAAGTCTTCTTCGGGGCTACCATGAAGGCGAAATGGGACTTGTTGTCACCTGGATCAGATCTTCCTGACTTAATTGATATATAAGTATATTTGGCGGAGAGAGGGGGGGGGGCGATGACGAGCTGCACCTCTCCGTTATAGGGGGGGTTTGCGTACTTTCCTCTGCGAAGGGGGGAAATCGACCCTCTTGTGCATAGTCGATACGGGTGGGGGTTAGCCCCACCCCCCTCCCCCATCGCTCTTCCTTCCGTCGATAGGCTTTGCACCTGGATCTTGCAGTATTTGCAGCCCTATTGTAGCCTAGTCATTAAGTCAGTGCACATTTGGTCATTTAACCTACCACACTTATCTCAGCTTGAAATTTGATAGAGGCGCCATCTATAACGGCGTAAAGTGTACTCGGGTGTATAATATTCGGTAAATGTTATGCCAGAGACCTCTACCATAACCATGTATATGTGAACAATAATGGGCTGAACAGATTGTTTTACCCATTTCATAAGATAGTCCAGCTTTCTGGCTACTTATTTCTTTAGTTTTCATCATATCCTGATTTACCTTTCTGCCCACATAATTTTTTTTTTTTCAAATCGGGACCTGAATGCGAAGGATAAATAAACAATTGTAATAAATAAATAAAAAACTCAGAATTTAATAACGTTATAGTAGACCATAGATGGGTAGTTTTTGTAAGCGCCGTAATAGTAAAGTTATCACAAAAAAGACTAAATTTCCTGACTGATTGGGAACTTCTTATACTTGGCGTTGTTGAGTGTTCTCTCTGAGGATTTCCCCAAAGGTATTCCTGTGCGGAGAAAGACTCATAACTCCAGAGTGGAGACACGACCCCCACGGTGGGAGCGACAAGTGGTCGGACAGTCTATTGATCCGCGGATTGCGGAATCAGGAGCCTTCCTTTAAATCTATCCCAGGATACATGAATTCTCCATGTATTCGCTAGCGCATATATGCGTATGTACAGGGTTCTTCTGAAAATAATATCAGTGAAAGACAAAAAATCTGCAAAATAGACGGATATTATTTTGGCAGAGACAATATCAATATTATATTTTTGTTCTTATTTCATTATTTTTTCGGGAAAAACATAATTTAGCAGAGTATACAAATTTTTATCTGAAGTTTTGAAACAGTTAAACTATTTTTTAAATAGAAAGGCTGTTTTGTATTTTTTTATCCCAATATTATCAGAAATTAAATCTGGAAATTACCTAAATAAGTATAATACTTCCAACTATAAAACTGGCCAGCACACATTAACAAAAATTAAATAACTAGTTTCTTGTTTGAATTATATATTCCAATATTGCTAAGAATTAGTATTTATAAAAGTGCTTATATTAGTAAATTACTTAAATAAATCAAAACTTAAAAATAGTCAATTGCGGATAATAAATACTTAACAAATTCAAATTCTATATTATAATATAGAAAATATATTGTTTAGTAAACATTTTTCTGAACTTGAAATAGCCTGTTACTGCGTAATCTCAGCATATTGCTATGTTTCATTAAAAGTTGATAAATGAGATTAAATGATAAAATTGAATTCGCAATAAGTTTTGCTGTAGACTGGCCGGGAAGATAGAGTAGGGGAAGTGCCCCCTCCCACTATATATATATATATGGGCGTGTGTGTTTGTTTATTACATTTTGAAAGGGTCATGTTTTTAGTTTCTCTTATGTATAATCGGTGAAGATGTGTTGAAAATTTTCATAAATCATCTCATTGTTCCAAGAACAGCTCTTATTTTCCTTAAGAAGTCCGCTTAAGGGAAGAAGAAAAAAAATTTCTTTCGCTGAAATGGCGGAGAAAGAACTCACCCAAGTGTAGTTAAATTTAAATTTTTCTTTAAGGAGCGTTTTTTGTCAAAGAACTTTAAGTTAGAGTTCTTTAAACTTTTCCGTAACTCAAATAATATGTAAGTTATTACGATAATAAGTTTTGGTCTCCTTCCCCCTCCCTCTTATTCGACTACGGCCTAAAATGAATGAAGATTTTGCTATAAAACTCCTAAACAGAGGAGGGAGAAAGAGTGTAGTGAACATATAAAAATAAAAAAATACAATTTTTCGTGGGGACTTCTCGCCCTTCTTCAGTGATGAGAGAAAGAGACTAGCTCCTCTGATCTTAGCGCGAGACGTCTTCACCTAAAATTTCACCTCGTGTTCTTATTTCTTATATTTATCGCAGTCACGAGTGTTTCAGTCTCTCTCTGAGGTTGCATAAGACTTGTAATACTTGACATACATTGGCAAGTGAGAATGTACGGATTCTGCAGACGATTATCGATCTGATCCCTTGCCTATATATAAACTTCCGTGAGCGCATTATTCTTATTGGAAGTATATCCACGTCCTTTTTAATGGTATCCGTGTTCTCAGCCTGAAGCACACTTCACAGTTTCTTGGTTTTGCTATACTTTTATGCATTTTGTATGTTTTAGCTGATTAATCTTTTGGAAGTGAAGCTGTACACTTACTTGTCACTGAGCAGGTTCAATTTAATTCATTATTCTGAAATGAAATAAATAACCCCCTTAATAAATAAAGCTTAATAAATAAAACCTTGCTTCGGAAATCGGTATGATTTCCCATACCCGGTATGGGTTCACTCTAGCCATCGTGAGATTGCATGTTCTGGGGGGGGTGGGCGCTCCGTGGTATTTTCCTCTTTTTATAATTGGTCTGGGGGGTGTGGACGGCCTAGCGTCACCGAGCACATGGGCATTATGAGGCAGAGCTGGTACGAGTAAGCGGGCAAGTATAAGCGTTGTCCTCTTTTGGTATCAGGGTCCCACTGTTTTTATTTATTTACTTATTATTATTTTTTTTTAACGGTGCTGATATACATTCATGTTGAGCGCATCTTTAAAAAAAAAAAAAAAAAAAAAAAAACTCTTAACTTATCTTCATTAGTTTAAATGCTTTTATTCAAAAATTCAAAAACTGAAATCTGACCATTTCATCTCCGGGTTCTTTGCAATTAACTACTCTATATATTTACTACTCTATAGATATTTTCTATTACTTTTTGTTAATAGCATTTTCAATAAAGTGAATAATACAGAGGAAATTTGCAAAATCTATTTAGCAATATCCGCGAAATCCCCCCCCCCCTCCCCCAATTTCTAATAGAAACCAAATTGGTTAATTGGTGAGCTCATTTTACCATACAAAAGAGTAGTCATAAGTCTGTCATTAGATCTTTCTCACCTTTGAGCGCTGAAGATGAGGCGCAGGCCTTAAAAGTGCTCCGTATTATTAAAAATGAAAGATTTAAACTGTGAAAGTAGTGACCATGTTTTTATTTATTATAACCATCGTTAGTATTTTATAAAAATTTTTTAATATTAGTATTTTAAAAATGCTATTGCTTAGAAATATTTTAATAGTAGAGAATTTGTTGGGGTTCGGTCAAGGTCAAAAAATGAACATTTGAAGAAAGTTGACAACACACACCAGGTGACAACACATCTCCTCTTGCATTCATGATATCCCTGAAGATGGCTTACAATGTAAGGCAAAATGTCGGCAGATAAGGCCTTATTAAAAATAACGGTG
>KZ807198.1:162010-189236 GCA_000696205.2 Oncopeltus fasciatus | reverse complement strand
AAAAAAAAAAAAAAAAAAAAAAAAAAAAAAAAAAAAAAAAAAAAAAAAAAAAAAAAAGAATGTACATTATCACTTTTCTTCACACTCTAAATATCTCAATGTTAGCTAAGAAAGAAAAAATCAGGAATCATATTTAGAAGTAGCTAAATATTATTCAGTACTCAGTTCCATTCTAAACCGCATTAGACAATTAAGAGCAATAATAAATTAAAACATTTTAAATAAAAAATTAAAACTTTTTTAAACTGTTCTCACACTTGACATTTCTTATTAAGCCTCACTGCTATTCATCTATTATGAACTTATTATTTTCTTTTACATTTAAAATGGATATGCCTAATGACATAAAAAAAAAAAAGAAAAGAAAAGAAAGAACAACTAATTTAGCTCCTGCTGTAGTTCTAAATTTAAAAATTGACGGATCAAGTATACCCCCCTCCTATTTTTCAATTTTGGGGTGTAATTCCTAAAACATTTTCCTTTCTATTAGAAACCCTTCTTCATCAGCCCTGAAGAAAACATGTGTGAAACCTAGAATCACGTAGATGTGTGAAAACTTGGTTAAAAAAAAAAAAAATATTTTTTGGCCACTGTCACACACCCATGCACTCAAGTGTGTGTGTGCACATTTTAGTGACTATAATTGTTTATGTATAGTAGGTTCTCGAAGGAAATATCTAAATTTTTTTTAAAAATTGGTCACAAGAATAACATCAAAAGCTATATTCCTATAGGATTAGCTAAAATATCATAACAGACAGATACTCAAAGAGTTTTCACTTATTTTTTTTTTTCATTTCTTAATACCTTATATGATGTGTGAAGAATGTTAAGTTAGGCAGTGGTTGGGGAAAGTCTACTTAGAAGTAGAGTGTAGACACTCATATGTAGGACAGGCCCCTAGAGCTAGAGTTGTCCCTAATAAGCTGCTGGGCCTTAATCCTACTCCAGTAAATTCCAGTTAGCTTGAAAAAAAAAAAAAAATTTGAAAAATCAGTCCTGCAATAGGCTATGAAGGTCCAGGTGGAAACAAATTTTATGGTTATGTTTATTCTTGGCCAGAAGAATGTGTGGTTAACACACTGTTCTGACCACCTTCTTGTTTCCCGTTCAATGAAAATTGGTACCCAATTAGGATTATATTTTCCCAGGAGCACACTAGGAACCATCTGAGTAATTACAAAACAGTAGCTCATTCAATATATTCCCCTCTTCTACCCCTACAGTGCTCCATGCGAATTTTCCATTGTTTGAAACAGTGCTTGAAGTCTTGTTATTCACTTTTTCTTTCAGTTTCAACGGACTGAAATCTTGTTCTTTTTAACTTGGGGAACAGATAAAAAGTCACATGGTGCCAAATCAGGTGAATAAGGCGGTTGGTCTAAAAGTGAGATTTTGTGCTTGGTTAGAATCATCTTGACAGACATTGGTTTGTGGGTTAAGCAAGCACCAAATGGTAGTAATGTTGATTAATAGTAACAATTTTTAGTGCAAGGGAACAGAATAAAAAATCTAACTGTCTTAGCCAGGACTCGAACCTGGATCTCCTGCTATCCGGGCCGGTGTACTTGCCAGTTATACTACCAGGACGTGTTAGTTGTCTTATTGGCTGGGACAGATAGTTTTTTATATTCTATTCCCTCTCATTAATTGTTCCATAATTTTAAGATTCATTTATTGTGCAAACAATTGGAAAGAATCAATTGAATAGTAGTTGAGAATATCTTGGAGTTCGGTAAAGGTTGTTCGATCAAGGCCTACTACCTTGACCTAACCCCAACAAATTCTTAACTAATAATCTCCACTGGCATAAACTCTCCTCAAAATTGATTAGTGTTTTCACTTCTACCTTGAAATAAATTTGTTTGTAGAAAGTCTATATAATTCTTCTATTTAATGTTTGTTTACTTTATTTTCTTCATAAAATGAGTGGTCAAATTTGTAAAATTGAGTTAGCATTTTATTTATATTTTAGCTGACTTTAGAAAATTTTGGGGGCTCTGAAGAAAATCTTCATTTATTGGGAAGAAACCCAGACAAAGAACCGGCTGTCCATTCTGGGAGGAGAGAAAGCTCTGCAAGATCTAGTGTTTTGGATAATAACAGTGATTCTCTCCATCATGCCCTACAAGAAGGTTATAATTTTAATATTCTGTATTTTTTTTTCTAAAAAAAGAACACATAATAAAGAAGATATTTAATGCTTGTAACTAAAAGGATTGTGAAGTCCTCTTCCCTTTTTTTTAGTTTTTTTTTTTTTTTTTTTTCATTAGAAGTATTATGATTATTTTTGGATTTTGTCTTATTTTATTCATTTTGTTATGAATTTGTTTTTGTTACTTATTAGCACTAGGAAAACCTTCAGGGTCATCACTTTCTAGAAACAATAGCTTCATAGAGTCACAGAAGAGAGCTGAAGAGACAAGGAGTAGTGCTGGCATACAGCAAACACTTCTTGAAGCTTTCCAGAGTCCTACTAATGGTAAACTGATGAAGTCTGCTTAACAAAACACTTAATTAAAAGTTTAATATTTGGATAAAACTATATTTTTTCAATTATCCTGTGTTTGAATAAGCACTCCTTAAATATAAAACTAACCAAAATTGATTCATTACTCATAATTATTATTTATGAGTAATGAATCAATTTAAAATATTGGGTGAATAGAAAGTGGAGTTTGACGTTCTAAAAATAAATATATAAGATATTTTGTTATATTACTATAAGAATGATTTACTTACTATATCACTTAGTAGTTGATATTGTTAAATACAATAATGCAAATTATTGATTGTACAATATAATTATAATAATAATAATGACACCTATGAATAGATGTTACGTACAGAATGTATTTGCTTCGTATCCAACCTTATTCTCCAAGTTTCCTTATCAAATCTACCTTTTTTTTAGAAATTTTTCTTTAAATCGTAATTCATGAGCAATTGCATTCTGTAATATGATATCACATCCGAAAACTTATGAGCCTATTTTAAATGCTTCTTCGTGAAGACATTCATAGTTACAATGGTGTGAATCTCTGTTATTAAGAAAAAATCCAGTTTACTATATTCTTAAATTTCAAATATTGTATAAGTTGAAATTATTTTTCAAGAATTAGTTCCAGGAATAGTCTATTGAGTATTGAATAATAAAAATATTTTCTTAGGACTGCCATGTCTTCTGAGCTTATTAAGTAGCCATCTGAAAAAATGTGTGTGTGTGTGTGTATATATATATCTGTATTTGCTCATGCGCGTTCATGTGTGCTTATGGTGTGTGGGTGTGTGTGAAGATTGATAAGTGGTATTAACTTTATAGCAATTACTTTTTATTATAATTTATATACAGTAATGCTAAATAATATTTTATNAAACATTTTGTAATTTGATCACCACAATTAATTAAAAAAAAAATGGCTTTCAATGTCAATCACATGAGGAGAGAAGGTGACCAATGACACCACTCAAAAAAAAAAAATATTAATAGTAAATAATAATAAAGAAAGAGATAATTTTTGCAACTAAAGAAATTGAAACCCATACAGACCACAGTCCAAACGATTTGAATGAAAGAAAATTACATCAGCCATAAAATAAAAATTATTATATTTGTGTAGAGGCTCAAAAAATTATTAAAAATGATTTTAATTGCAATATTTATGTATTTAGTGGTTCAAGATTTACCTACTCGAGCAACTTCTTGTTCCCTTTCTCGGAGCAATAGTTTTGCTGAATCTCAAAGGAGAGCTGAGGAAACAAGGAGTAGTTCTGCCTTACAGCAACTACTTCTTGAATCACAAGAAAATCTGGCCAATGGTAAATTATCTAAAAATAGCAATAGAAATCATTCATAACCTGGTTGGGCTTGATAGCATTTTTTGTGGAAGAGGTTTGATACGAACTAATACGAATAGTAAATATATTCTAATCAATATAATCTTTCATTTAATTTTACTGAAAACTGGCTAGTTTGACTATCTTCATCAAATAGGCTGAGCCTGTTTTTGGCAAAAATAGATTAATAAACTAATATAATTGTAGTGTTCAAAATAACCATAAAGTATTATATTTACATTTATTGAAACAAATTTAACATTTTAGTTTATTAATGTAAAAATTATGGGTGATGTATGTTGGTAATGAACATTTTGATCATATGAATACTAGAAATATAACCCACATGACCAAGCAATGTTTCAATAACTGGACCTGCAGTTAGTGCACAATTTGGTGCACCCATATTTCTCATGGTATATTCGCTCAGCATCAAAGTTTTCAAGAAAAGAGAAATAACACATATGATAACCAGTTACTATTTATTTATAAATATTAATGTTGTTGTGGTATGTAATCCCATGTAAATTTTTAACAATTAATGCGAGGGAATAGAATAAAAAATCTATCTGTTTCAGCCAGGGCTCGAGCCGGCCCAGAAAGCAGGAGATCCAGGTTCGAGCCCTGGCTGTGACAGATAGATTTTTTATTCTATTCCCTTGCACTAATTGTTAAATTATTATTATGAAGGATTTGAGAAAGAAAAAAAAAAAAAAGGAGAGATAGGGAAGCTAAATTTTTGCCAGTAGTGGTTCATTGGTTGTACAAATGTCTTCTACAACAACTACTATTACTAATAATACTAATACTAACTACTATTTTTTCTGGGTACCTGTTTTGATGAAACAGTATTTATCCAAGTTCCTTCAGCTGATCTCTTTCTTTCCTTGACTTTGATAATTATCATATATTTTTTTCTTATTCTTATTACAGCTCTTTTAAATAATCGTAAAAGAATAAATTAATGCTTTTAATACTAAAAAGAATTTTGTAAAAGAAAAATTTGTTTGAAGAATATTAATGAATAAAGGCTGTTGAGATGTTAGAAAAATATGTTTCCATTGCTCTGTCAATAAAAAAAAATGGACTTCACACTTATTGTTGTATATTGATAATTGATGAAAGAATAATTAATTTTCCAGTTCTTCTGTTTTACATTACTCCTAACATTCATGTTGTTCATGAGTATAATTTAAAGTAGTAATAAATTGTAAATTATTTTTTAAGCATATGGTTATTAATGATTTTATAGAAGATGTAAACTTCTTGAAATAGAATTAGTCATTATCCATCTGTTCTGGTTATTGTTATCTTATGTGAATTTTTAAATTTTATTTGTTTTTATTATTTTATTGACATTTATATATGTTATCTGCATTTATCTCCATCCTTTAATTTAAAGACTCTTGGCTTAGGTCAGTATAAAGTATGTAGTTATAATTTATTCTTCATATTTATCAATAATTTTTATAATAATAATGAATAAAATATATAATGAAGTGCTTAATATGTGTTTAATGAATACTAACGTGTTTTTTTTAAATAATATGTAATGTAATATGTGTTTTTATGAGAACTTTAGTTGTATGTAGCTACTAACAGCAATTTTTTTTTTCAGTGGTGAATAATTGCATGGGATATACTTATTTGTTATTTTATTTGAGTCTTTAGTGAGATTTGAAATCTAAAGATAATTTTGAATTTGATTAAAATCTTTTCTGCTGTTTTAAAATTTGGTTTAGAAAGGAAATTTTGGAAGTAATGTAGAGAATATAGAAACAAGTTAGGATTTCTGTGAAATTTGGGACGTGTAATGAAACTACTCAATTGGAGAACATTAAATGAAGTCAATTGTGGGGTAGTAATTTAAATCAGTGTTGTTATTTAACATTCAGACTGTATATTTATGGCAGAAATAAACTAATAACAGAGTATATTAAACATAAGAAAACCTGTCATAATTATTGTATAAAAGAAGAACAAAGGGTACTCAATTATAAAAGAAGTCATTAATAGGATTTGTGTAAATTCAACATTTATTTTCAATTCCACCAATAAAATAAAGTAATTACTTGGAAAGCTGCATTGTTGTGCAATTTTAATTACTTTTACAATACCATTGATCAACTAATTAAGACCCCTTGGTTTTAAGGGCCTAAAATGTTTATAGTTACTTTTTAGTTAGCCTTTAAGTTTATCTTCGCTTACATAGAAAACTTTATGAACATTAAAGATTTCTCTTAACTTTTCCTCAAGAATAATGCCTCAATGATGCAGTTATGTGGAGTATAATAAAATTCAACCTCACTGCTGCTTTATAGTACAACTGTCTGCTTCTCTGATTCACGATCTAAAAAAATTTCATATAGTTTAATTACACATCTGGTACTTGTCCTATCTTTTCATCAAAATAATAGGGTCATTAAAATACAAATTTTATCCTGTACTATTTTTTTATTGAGTATGATTATGAGTAAAAATTATAAGACCTAGCTAAGTAAGATAATCAATTATCAGAAAGATATGATACAACCATTAAGCTCATTAAACTGGCCAATTATTCTTTATAAATTGCAGAGGTACATTTAGTTATTAACCTTCTAAGGATTAAATTTCGGTTTAATAGAGACTACTCTAAAATATAAGAATAAGATACGTTAAACTTAAAAAGTATGATAAATTTTTAAAATTTTATTAATATTGTTATTTTTTAAAAGGTTCATTCCTAAGAATTAAAAAAACTGTTTTAAGCTTAAATATTTTACTTCTACTATTGAAATTAATTTATATTTTACTTAATGAAGGTATATTTTAACAAATTTCTTTGTGTAAATCAAGCTATTCACATTGGTACCATGACATGATTTCTGAAAATTTTCAACTGATCTTTGCTGATAGTATAGTGAATATATATATATGTCTGTATGTGCTCTATTGTCCACAGTTTTTAGTAATAATGAAATCAAATCCAGTATTAAAAATTATTTCTGTTAGTCCTTCATTCATTAGTTCATTAATGGCCGAAATCTGTTGAGGGGAAGGGGTGGTTAAGAGGCATACTAAAATTTAAAATTTTAATATTTTTGTTATTAGTGTTACTATATTTAATATATATTATATATATATTAAACAAGAACAGGTAGGATAAAGAGTGCAGTGAACACACAAAATGAAAAAATCACAAAGAGTAAAATTTTTGGGGATTTCTCGGCCTTCATCAGTGAGGATTGAAGAGAGACCAGCTAACAATAGTAGGATTAGGAAAATCTTAATCTTCCCGTCTTTCCCTTTTTTTGAGTCCTTTTCCTGTCTATTTTCACTCCTCACTGACAANCCCCCCCCCACAAATTAGTTTTATTTCTTCAAATTCCAAGTCCAAATCCCTGATCAATCCCTCCTCATAAAGTTTGATGATCAACTAACAATCTCCAATATTTTAATAATATTTTAAATCTTATGCCTTGTAACATTTTGGAAAAGAAAGTATTAAAGAATACATTTGAAAATGTCACTTAGAGGATTGAGTTGCCCTCTACCACTTCCGGTTGGGCTGAAGCAATCCTTAGCAAGCTATCTGTTTTTCTCAATTATTTTTTCCAGCTTGTTTTATTATCTTTTCAATTAGGACCTGTCATATTTCATCAGAATTTAATTCTTTATTTTTTTATGCAAGCAAATTATTTGTGAAATAACATATTTACATGCCTTTATAGTGGCTTTACACTGACACTGAGGATATTTTGTTTATATTTTTTATGTTTTTATTTTCCAGCTCCAGAACCTCCCCCTAGGACATCACTTTCTCGGAATAATAGTTTTATTGAATCTCAAAGGCGAGCTGAAGAGACAAGAAGTAGTGCTGGACTTCAACAAATGCTTTTAGATCCTCCACAGATTTCTACTACAGGTATGTCTATTTCTTTATGAAACTCGAGAAATAAAATAAGGTGAAAAACATTTTTAATATAGACTACCTGTCGTAATGTCATTTATTTATTTATTTATTTATTTTTTTTTTTTTTTGCAATTTAGCAGGCTTGATATTTAATTTAGAAAATAATACTCAACAGAGGTTAGTTTAGTCAAAAGAAACATTTAAAGAGTTTCTATATGGGGAGTTTACTTCTATCTTAAATTTTAATTCTATGGTGTTAAAGTTGAAATTATTTGTTTTTCTATAAATATAATAAATAGAAATAATTTTGGATGCTGCTTTTAAATTGAAAATGAAAGGCTGAGTTCGTTATTGATGTAAATCAGATAAATAAGAATGGGAGATTACCCAAAATATTGAGTGTGATATAAAAAGTCTTTGCTGCAGTGTAACTAATATTTAGTTTAGTGCAATGAAACACAAGACTGATTTGTTTTATGATATATGTTATATTCTAAAATTGAAGAGGATTATGGATATAGAAAGTTCAAATACAATTATTCATCAATTGTGAAACAGGAATTCACTAGTAAACACAGCTCCTGCCTGACTACATTTTTCTTATAAATTGATGATTAGGCTCTTGGTATATAGTATTGGTTATTTTTTTAAATAACTATCTTGATATTTGGAAAATAAGTTTCATTGCAATAATAATTGTTATTAATTACTAAAGAATAATCTATTCCCAATTTTGAATTACATTGAAATTTTGATGCGACAGTGGTGTGAACCTCAGTTATGAAATGAAGCGGTTTGCTCAGGAAATGGTAAAGAAAACCATACATTAGGTTTTGTCAGGTGACATTGAATATTGTCTTCCTCTGTTTAAAACTGCTTAAAACTTTCATAACTGAAATTATGAATCCCATTGAAATATTCGCTTCACAATGTCAATGGGATTCATAATTATAACATCATTCTTTTAGACCAACTTTTGTTGTAATAAAGCTAATTTTCCAACATCAAGTTATTTAAAAAAATAACCAATACTATATACCATTAGAATTTTGTCTTATAATAGTCGGCTGTGGTGACTTCCCTAGTGTGACCCCTTAGAAATATTTAAAAAAAAGAATTTTGGGTTCGAAATTTGAAATAATTGTTGTTTGTGCTTGCCCTCTAAGTTTTGCGTATTCCAGGCAGGCTTCCACTTTATACCATATAGCTTCCACTATATACCTATCAAATGATAGGCAATTCCTGACCTCCAATTTGACACCTTGGCAAGCTTCTGACATACGAGGCATGTCCAGAAAGTAAGTGTACTATGACTGTCAGGGTGGTAGGGAATTGTTTTTCCACATGTTGGCTGCACTGCCACATAGCATGATTTCTCCCCTCCAAAACAAGACCGCTTCAAGGTCAGTACATTGAGAACTGTAGGCGCAGCAACACGTTTAGTGAGAAATATCAATCCAATCTCTCCCCTAGTGTAAAATACACAGTGTTATCCATTATCTCTTTTGGAAGGAAAAACTCCAGTTGAGGTTTGTAATGAGGTACAAACTGCATATGGTGATAAAGCTATAAATCGTACTATGTACGAGTTTAAAAATGGTCATACATTTGTGCATGATGATCAGAGGAGTGGAAGACCTTCAATTGTGACTGACAAAATATTGGAAAAAATCGAAAATGCGATCTGACGATCCCAGATTGACTGTGGATGAACTTTCTGCAGTCTTTCCACAAATCTTCAGATTTCTGGTACATGAAATCATCCCCGAAACCTTCGGATATCGAAAACTGTCTCAAAACAGCTGACAGACCAACACAAATTTAATCAAGTGGAGGCTGGGCAAGAGTTTTTGAGACAAACTCATTAGCGATGAATTTCTTTGCTCCACCTTTACTAGAGATGAAACTTGGGTTACCCACTACACACTGGAAACCAAAAGGCAGTCTCAACAATGGCGTCACACCTCTTCACCCTCTGCCAAAAAGTTCAAAACGACAGTTTCATCCAAGAAAATCATGGCATCTATGTTTTGGGACTGTCAAGGCATAATTCTTATTGAATATTTGCCTCAAGAGGAGACCATCAACGCTGCAAGATTCTATGAAACCCCAAGAAAATTATGGACTTCGATTCAGAACAAGAGGAGAGGCTCCCTGACAAAGAGAGTCTGCCTGCTGCACGATAATGCCAGACTACACACGGCTAATGCCACGAATGATCTGCTTGCGTCCCCTAACCTAACACCATTCCCCCCCCCCCACAAATTAGTTTTATTTCTTCAAATTCCAAGTCCAAATCCCTGATCAATCCCTCCTCATAAAGTTTGATGATCAACTAACAATCTCCAATATTTTAATAATATTTTAAATCTTATGCCTTGTAACATTTTGGAAAAGAAAGTATTAAAGAATACATTTGAAAATGTCACTTAGAGGATTGAGTTGCCCTCTACCACTTCCGGTTGGGCTGAAGCAATCCTTAGCAAGCTATCTGTTTTTCTCAATTATTTTTTCCAGCTTGTTTTATTATCTTTTCAATTAGGACCTGTCATATTTCATCAGAATTTAATTCTTTATTTTTTTATGCAAGCAAATTATTTGTGAAATAACATATTTACATGCCTTTATAGTGGCTTTACACTGACACTGAGGATATTTTGTTTATATTTTTTATGTTTTTATTTTCCAGCTCCAGAACCTCCCCCTAGGACATCACTTTCTCGGAATAATAGTTTTATTGAATCTCAAAGGCGAGCTGAAGAGACAAGAAGTAGTGCTGGACTTCAACAAATGCTTTTAGATCCTCCACAGATTTCTACTACAGGTATGTCTATTTCTTTTTGAAACTCGAGAAATAAAATAAGGTGAAAAACATTTTTAATATAGACTACCTGTCGTAATGTCATTTATTTATTTTTTTTTTTATTTTTTTTTTTTTTTGCAATTTAGCAGGCTTGATATTTAATTTAGAAAATAATACTCAACAGAGGTTAGTTTAGTCAAAAGAAACATTTAAAGAGTTTCTATATGGGGAGTTTACTTCTATCTTAAATTTTAATTCTATGGTGTTAAAGTTGAAATTATTTGTTTTTCTATAAATATAATAAATAGAAATAATTTTGGATGCTGCTTTTAAATTGAAAATGAAAGGCTGAGTTCGTTATTGATGTAAATCAGATAAATAAGAATGGGAGATTACCCAAAATATTGAGTGTGATATAAAAAGTCTTTGCTGCAGTGTAACTAATATTTAGTTTAGTGCAATGAAACACAAGACTGATTTGTTTTATGATATATGTTATATTCTAAAATTGAAGAGGATTATGGATATAGAAAGTTCAAATACAATTATTCATCAATTGTGAAACAGGAATTCACTAGTAAACACAGCTCCTGCCTGACTACATTTTTCTTATAAATTGATGATTATCTTAAAAAAAAAATTGTTTTTATAAATATTTTTGGATACTTATAATTGTGAGGAGCCTCTTTGATATTAAATTTATATTTTGAAAAAGTATAACTATTGGAAATTTTTTTGTTGTACACGTATAAAATCATTCAAAAACTGCAAAACCTTTTGACTATCTCTATAGATACTTGTCTATTGAATGCATTTAGCTCCTCTACAATTGAAAATTTGAATAACAGGCTTACCTCTACTAGGCTTAGCCTAGATGTGTTAAAAAACATAGTAGTCACATCTGAAATTCTAAATATTGAATGTATTATTTAGCGCATCTACTCCTATGATGAATTCATTATAAAGTGTGAAGACGTTTAGGACTAAGAATTGTATTTCTATTTATTCATCTTATCATATTTTGCTTTCTGATATTTATAATTTAGCTTAGAGTGTAGGAATATTTAAAAAAATGAAATGACATTCTAATGCTAATCTATTCATTGATGAATTTTAAGTCTTAGAATCAACATAGTCAAATTATAACCTTAGCTAAAGCTAATTATAGGCTTTGATTCTATTTATTAAAACTTTACTTATTTTATTATTTTTCATGATTTATTTTCCAGTGTATTATAACCCTTATATCCACATCACTTCGGTTGTGGATTTTCTATTAAGTACTCTTTCGTTGGCAGGTTGTTATCTGTCAGTATCTGGTAAAATTTGAAAAATCCACATTAAAATCATTTACTAATTAGCGTACCATAATATAAAATAAAATATTTTGTCAAGTCAAACGATAAAATGAAATGACAATTAATAAAGGAATGAAGGATCTGAAGCATGATAATTCAGTATATTTGCATAGGTCCTTATTGTTCCCATCTGATGTAAATGTTCTGACCAAAGTCGACACTGTTATTGACTTCGGATCATATTGACTTGCTTGACTTATTAAGCCAGAAAAATTGTTTGAGGAGGACTCTCCTAGTAGCTGGCAGTTTTTTAATGTACTTGAAAAAACTTGATGGATTTCTCAGATCCCTAGCTAATAAGCAAATATTAATCAATCTAAATAATTTTTTCACATGCAATTTCTGGTCTCAGAATAATTTTCTATGGGGAACATACATTATTTTGATTGAAGTTTCATGTTTTAAAAGTATCTGCATTATTTGCTATGTACAAAAATAATATCATTGTATTTAATAATTTTATGTTATACTTATTTATTATAATTGTTATTTTTTTTTCTTAGATCATAAGCCACAGGAGCGAGAGAAGAAAGTAACTACTTTTGCTACTTTACCCCAAAATACAACTACATGGCAACAACAGTCTCTTGCTCATCAAAATACTGATCAGCTGGACAATGGTAATCGATTGTATACTTATTCCATTTTTTTTTTTTTTGATAATTAATTTAATTTACTAATTTAAAAATAAAAATTAAACAACAAATGTGCATAAATATTTATTAAGTATAATATAATAAGTATTCATTATATTAATATCTATTAATTATAATGTGAATAGAAAGGTATATTTAAATAATTATTTAAAAGAAATCTTAAAAAATTAAAAATTTTCCCATGTTAAATTTTTACATATAACAAATCAAAATAAGGATTATAACCAATCTTATAGACTAAATAACCAGCAATCTAAATGTACTTACATCTCATGAGTGATAAGAATGATCATCACTCGTGAGATGTACATAAGCTTATCATGATGCTTTTGTTAATGCTAAATTTTCACTTTCATTGAAATTAATTTTCATTTTGTTGACATTGGCTAATTGCATTTTGCCAAAAATGGCATTTTGTTCATTTTCACTGACATGGTATTTGGAGGAAATGCCTTTTAATGTGTTACTATCTTTATTTCTTGGGTTCTGGCAGTGCATTAGAATGTTTTGGTTATCTTAAGTTTAATTTCACACTAATTTTTTTAGTTTTTAATCATTTTAGGTATTAGTGATACCACTGATAATGGAGTAATGGGTTCTCAATTACTTAACATAAGACTGAAACTTGAAGAGAAGAGGCGAAGGATAGAAAGCGAAAAACGAAAAATGGAGGCTCAGCTGAGTCGACAACGACAGAAAGTAGGCAAAGCAGCATTCCTTCAGGCAGTTTCAAAAGTAAGAACAATTTTGATCAAACTCTTAATATTTGTTTTATCAGTTTTCATATTAAATAATTCTATCATTGTTTCTATTAATATTTATTTTTTCTAAGTTGAATAGCATGTTTTGAATGGTAGTATAGGTATGTTTATTTCTAATTTTCTTAGCTTTATAATATATTTACTATACAACTATTTTTTTATACCCTTTTACTAGATTAGCTTACTTGTTTGAAATACTTACATTAAAAAAGAAAGTGCATGCTATTTTGCATTAAAATTTCATTTATTTTTAATAATTATTTTATTATCTTACTTCCAAGAAAACTGGTTGAGGTATTTTGAGCTGTTTATTCTTATATTAAAAAAATACATACTAATGTGTGTATATATATTGTATATATGCAAATACACACACATAGTTTTAATTTCAACTGGGTGTTTGTAAAAATTTTGCTTTTAATAATTAATAGGAAGAAATATTTTCAAAGTAATACTTCTTGAGAAAACTGTTATGTTTTTGTTCAACTCTCATACTATCTCAGTAATGATTACGGTTCGAGCCCTCTACCATTTCCCTTCTATTTATAACATCACATCTATGACTCTGATTCTAATATCTTAGAATGGATTTAGTACTGATTGCAGTGTTCATAAGTCAAGGCTTAGTTGTCATTCATACAGTCCTGCATAGTGCTCACTGTTTTAATTTCAATAATAATAGCATTCTAATAAAATTCATATTGATACTTATGTTAATTACTATTTTGTTTGAAATCTTCCTTAATTTTATAAGTTACATAAATTACTACATACAAGTATAGTGTTCTTTGAAAAGTAGAAATTAAATATTTTGAAACATTGGCTGAAAGTAACTTTTGTGTGTTTTTATTCTTAACCAATAACTTTATCTCTTCCTGCATTGTTATTTAAGTGTCTAATCAAACTTTTCAAAGTGAATAGTTTTAACTTTCATTCTGTAAAACTGATGAACTGTTTTTAGGGGGTGGATAGTAGTGGTTGTGGTCAAAAATCCTGAGTTAAGGAGGACTGAGTTTTTCTATTACACTAGGCTTCCATTTGTTGTAGTCATTTGAATTCCTAGTGTACCTCATGAAACACCTGCTCTAAGTGGGTACCACCAAATTTGTTTCCTACCTGGGCTCTATCCTGCTAAGATTTTTTTTCTTTTGTGGAAATTTATGTTTATATTAGGTGTTAAACTTGTTATTTTTGTTTTACTATACTTTCTTAATCAGCCCCTTTATATTGCTTGTGTTGCTATGGCTTCTTTGGTCAAGAAACCATTATTGAGGTCATTGGGTTAGACTATTGCATATAAAATATATTATTGTACACTGATTGAAAAAGTTATAGTTTTATTTCTTTATTTAACTCTAATCTAATTCCTCTGGGTTGCTTTTCCCCACATATTATCTATCTCTGTTTTTTTTTTTTTTTTCAAAACTTTCTTTAACCTATTAAAATTTTTAGTTTAAATTTCCATGTAAAAAACAAAACTAAAAACAATATAAATTTGTTCATTTAAAGTATCTATTTCTTTCAATAAGGTAGTACTTATTATGTGTTATGGATATTACCTATAGAGCTAAACAACTCAAAATACTTTTATGTATATTTATATTAAATATCTTTAAAATGTTACAATATATGCATTTGTATACATGTTATTATTACATTTTAATCCAATGTCGATTCTTGTTTAGAATAAGATACTTTTAAACTGTGGATGTTGTACTTGTAACAAAGTGAAATGGCCCACTGCCTTTTCTCTTAAGGAAAAATAAATTGATTCCTTCTTCATCAATTTATATTAACAACTTATATAAAAACTAAATTTGAAGAAAGTAATTGAAATTTTTTATGGTTTCCTTTCATATAAAAATTTTAAAACTAATTTTTTCAGTTAGTTTTCTTATATTGATAAAACTATTATTTTTTTTTTTTTTCCAAACGTGTTAGAATTTTAATTTTTAGTTCACTGTTTTGTGCTTAGAATTTAAACCATCACATTTTCTTCATTAGATTAGCTATAGATTGAGTAGTACATCTGAATTGTGGATTGTTTGAAGAAAGAAAGCAATTCTATGATACAACTCAATTTCCAACAGCTGATATTTTGATTTACATTATCAAAGCTAACAATGGTGACAAGCACCAATTTTATGTTTAGCACAATCCAAAAGTTATTTATTAACAATTTATCCTGAAAAATCCAATTTATAATCTGTTAGATAATTAAATTAATAAATTTTCACTAAATCACCCAATGATTTTGGAGTATTTTATTTTTCTGATCCTGACTGAAATTCTGAATAATTTATCCAGTGTTGTAAATATTGTGATTATTTGCTTAGTAGGAATTCACTTTTGACTTCCTAAAGAGTAAAATTGCCAAAAAGACAAATGGGGAAATTGTTTGAATTATTTAATTCAATATTTTGTTACTGCAAAACAAAAAATTTGAATTTATTCTTTTTAGGTATTTAGGCAAGCACAATTATTTTGTTAGAGTATTTTGAGAGTTAATTATTTTTAAAATTTAGTTTAGTCTCTTTTTCCCACTAACAAAAATACCCTCTAATTCACAAATAAAAATGAAATTGTTAATATTGATATATATTTGATTACCATTAATGCTTTTATATCCACATTTTTTAAAGTTTCACTTATTTTTTAATTTTAGAGAATATATGATGTTAGCTTTAATAGATTTTATTTAATACTGTTTATTGCTTTTTATTCATTTATAAAAGCTTACTTGCTTCTTACACAAAATGATTTTAACTGCGTCTCACTATTTAAAACAGTTTCAAGTATATATGTATCTTATAATTTACTTGAAATTATTTATTTTCAATGAATATCATAAATCTCATTTACATTTGTTTCATTGAAATCTTGGAAAAAATATTTAAAATGTTTTTATAGTAGGTTTATTAATAATTTTTTATATTGCAACAAATAATAATAATAATAATTATTATTATTATTATTAATTAATTTCTTCATTAAAATTGGGATAATACTCAATATATGCATTATAGTGTCAACCATATCATGCAGCTCATAGTCTAGTTATCTTGCAAGTTATCAGTTCTAATAGAGAAAATAGCTATACAATGTACCCTTAGTTTTAGACTGTAACATACCCCAGACCTTGCTTACCTGGCTGACAAGCCTGAATTAGTATACTTAATACTTTTTTTTCTCTAAGAATAAGTTAGGAGAATTTTCGCATGATTACTGTAATTATATTTACTAAATCTATTTTGTAAGCATATAATGGCTTAAGATGAATTTAATATTTTAGTTAAAATTTAATATTGCATCATTTTTACCTGATTTACTTACATCAATTTTAAAGTTTAATTGATTTATTTTTATAAATAGATTTGATTATATATTTTTCTATTTTTGCACTTTTATTAAAATTGTTAAAGATAGTAAATTAAGTATTTTAAAAATCAAAATTGAAATGGTTTTTCCTACTCAGGTTTATTTTATTCATATTTGTATTATTATTATTATTGCAAATGCTGTTCATTTCTTTGTACTAATATTTTCTATTTACATGTGAGCAAAATATTTCATTATTATTACCACATTAAAATATTATTTTTATTACCACATTAAATCTATGTAGTCTTTATTTCTTTAATATTTGTGATAATTTGATGTGCAATGGTTGTAATAATTCAGAAGCCTCTGCTCACGTAAGTAGTAAAATGATGGCCAGCTTTTAGACAGAGAGGCATTATAGATAGCAAGGGTTATCTTGCACCTATTTTTGCAGACAGGAAACATCTCTTAGCCTGCTCACAGTTGACAGCCAGATTTGATTAAGACAACTCAGTACCATTAAAGGGATCTGCAAAACAGCCCCTTCACCTGACTTAAGACAGTGTGCTGATAAATTCTTGAATTTCTTGTCTCACTTTTAGGCAATCAAGGACTGTTTTTTTTTTTTTTTACGAAACAATGCAAGTGCAACCAGTGCATCTAAAGCTAATAACCTGTTGTATTTCCTCTCTTAATTCGCCCTCTATTAGCCTTACAGATTCCTGCAAACCAGGAGTTTGATTGAAAAGAAATGGATGCTTAAAAGAAAGTAACACTGTAACCGAAGTAATTACATAGGTATAGGATTACATTGGTGACATCAGAAAACCCTATCCACCCCTATCAACCTTGTACCAGCTGCCAGCTCTTCTGATTACAGTACACGTAGAGCAATTCAGCTCTCTTATCCGAGACCTGTGGATGAATCCTGCCTCAATTGTAAGGAAACAACTCCTAAGGCCGTGAAACCCAAGGCATCCAGAATACCATTGTTTTCAATGATATAAAATTTAAAAGAAAAAAATCTTATGTATAATTATATCAAATGGATTAGATGGTTTATTTCTACTTTTAGTAAAATAATAGGAATAGTAAGTTTTTAGTTATTCGCAAAATATAGTTCTGTTTACTTGACTATTTCCTATTTTCTTTAAGAGGTAATATTATTGCTATTATAAGGGAAAGAAACATGAATTTTGAAGTAGTATGATGTATGATTCATCATGTATCTTTAAAACCATAATTCTAAATATTGTGTTACTTGTTAGATAAGCTTTCTAGCTTGGTTGACTTACTTGTATGTATGATATAGTTTATATTAACTGTTGTTAAATTTGATTATTTTTTTCATTTTACTTTATTTTGTCTATAATTTTATATTTACAATTATTTAATTCCTTGTTAATATTTTTATTGTTATGTATTGTATCAAAAAATAGAAATGACCGATTGATAATAAATATTAAATAATATGTAGTTAATGGTGCCCCAGTAGTTAGTGGAACATTCAGAATATGATTTCATTGAAGCAAATGTAAATGAAAATTTTGTCACAACTCTCTACTATTTTGAAGTGTATAGTTATAAGTACTATGTCAATACTGTTATTTTATTTTCATGAAGCATGTTATTTCAGTTTTCTTTATTTCTAATTATAAACATATTGTAATTTTTTTCTAAAATCATATATTCTCTTTTTATAATAATTGAGGTTAAGGTGGGTAGCACTGAGCACTTATACTAAATTAATTACTCACTGATACTCACCAGATGTATTAAAAAAAAAAAAACTGGTGGAGGATTTGTGTGATATATGGTGTAGGGTAAAGTGGCGAAGTCTCCTGAGTCTGATCCGGGGCGGGAGAGTTCTGAAGTCACCGAGAAACCAGCCAGGCCATTTTCATTCCAGGTAACCAAACTTGAAGACTTTTATCCTAAGAACTCAGTCAAATTTTTCTAATAATTTTTATTATTTGTAACATCTAAAAAGAATAAAGTTTAATCTTTTAATCTAAGATGATTTTTAGTTGGGGTTCGGTCGAGTTTTTTTTAAAAAACATTTTAGTTTTAAATAACTCTNTATTTAATACTGTAAATAATTTTTTGTCATTTTACTAAAAATAAAATTTAATTTATTTAAGTAAAAAAAAACAATATTTATTTAATTTAAAAAATAAACAAGAAAAAACTTCTTATGACTGGTTTAAAATATTTATTTCTACTGTGGAATTCTGATATATCTTTTTTTTAATTATAAATTTATACCTATTGACTGTTGATAACTTTTTGATCACCACACAAATATTACCACTATGATTCTGCGGGTGACTAAGGTGATATTACCAGCCTTTGGGGAAAAGAAATTGCCTGTTTAGCAGACTAACTGCCTATCTAGGAAAATTTCCAATTCCAATAGATCTCAGTATGTTTTTGTTTTTTCCCCTGTAGCTATGTTTAACCCAACTTCAGATTATTATTATTATATTTTTCAATTGGTTTTATTTATACCTACTTGTGGGGAAGAATGTATTTTACCATAAAACTGGGTATTTACAGTTTGCTCTGAAAATTCAAGTCTGTAATTAAAGTAGTATTTCAAATACTTTTATTTCAAAATTTACGTGTCAGTCAGAACAAATTTGCCCTAAATAAAAATAATCAAGCAACCTTGGTTGTTACTCAAGGTTTTTATTGCTTCCTCTAAATAGGCTGTACTGTTATATTACATTTGAGGTCTTGCAAATTATTTAGAAATCATTTTAAAATATTTATATTTTTTTATGGACAAAATCAGCTGAAGACAAGTACGGGTGGGAAAACATGAATGATTATGAAATTTTATCAAGATTAAGAGGTAATAATATTTTCAAAATTAATTAAAAATAATGGAAAGTAATTAGTAGCAGAAATATTTTTGTTTTTACATTTATAAATATTAATGGCCTCGTTTCAAAGATGTTTTATAGATTAATTTTTTATCATAAATTTATTTTTATAGTACATTGATGTTTTATGTTTCTAAGAATCATAGAATTCTCAATAATAAGAAATTTTCTTTTTGACAGAAAGTATTTATTTTAATTAATTAATAAGTTCATTGTTACTTGACACTTCTGTGAAGCAAGTTACAAATTTTTATACTCGAGTAAATACAGTTGATGATTCTTAATGTAATAGTTATTATTCTGCCTGAAGCATATTACTTTTAGCATGTCTTTAGGATGAAGTTCTGCTAAGAACATATAAGAATACCAGATTTTCCACTTTATGGCTATTAAGGTATTCTTATTAGTTTAGAATAGTGGTGGCATTTAGATGTGGGCAAAAGGGGGTTTAAAAAGTGACCAAAACTTATAATTATATTATCCTATTATATGTAATATTTACATATAGGTGTAAAATATAATTTTCTAATCATTTTGTAACTATGATGTGTGAGCACTTCCCCAGCTGTTCCTTCCCTGCCAGTCTAAAGCACAGCTTAATGGTTATACATACTTTCTTCTTTGCAGCATTTAAATACGATTCCATAATTTTTCTTATTTATATGTATCTTTAATGGAACATGGGAAATCTGCTTAGATTACACAACTTCTGTGTAATGGACTTTTTTTTTAAAGTAGTTGCACAGTAGGGTGCTCTGTTTCGTAGATCGAGTTGTCGAGACTATGTTCCAGCTGAGAAACTGTTAGTAATTATGATATTTCATAATTTGTTTATTGTGTTCAAGTATGTAGAAGCAACTAAATAAATGCTTTCTTCTAATTTTCTCTCATTTTCTTGCCTACTTGACTTTCTTCTTATAATAATTGTTTTCTGACTTTGTATAATTGTTTGTTTTTTCTCTCACTTCTTTCTATTTTCATCATTAGGATATTTCAGAAGTTGAACAAAAATGGTTAGCTGGTGATGGCTTCACAGAGGAGCGAAAAACACCTGACATGGATAACATGGACATTGAGACATACCAAAAATCCATTGCACAGTAAGTAATTTTTTTAATCTTCAATTAGTAATTTTGAGTTATTATATTTTGGAATGATGCAGATTAGAGTTCTTTTTATACCTACCATAGTGTCCATAACAGTTAATGAAGAACTAAATATCATGTTTTTTTTTATTATTTATTTAAATAATTATGATGTTCCACTTATTTTTTAATTACTTTTTTTTCCTTTTAGAATGAATTCAAGTCTTCACGAAATACAGGCTGATTTACAGAGGCTTACCAATCAACAGAACCAATTGGCCAATGAAGGAAAAATTCAAATGCGAACAACTAGTCAATCACCCCAGATTCAACAACCACCCTCCCAGCCCACCCCACCTCCTCAGATGCAGAGCTTTGCATCTCTTCATCACCAACAGGGAAACTTCTCAAACCAACATATTAATTTCAGCAGTCAGCACACCACACCTACTCATCACTACCACCAACCACCACCTTCTCAGCAACCTCCTCCTCAGCAGTCTCAACTTTCCAATTACCAGCAACATATTAACTACTCTCAACCGCCCCATGCCCCCCAGGTGAATTACAACAATCAGTCTGCAAATTACAACTTTGGAAACCACCAGCAGCCATCCAATCAACATGAGTACTTCAATGGCCGGCCTTATGCCCAGAACAACCAGCAGCAGCAGATGCAGCAAATGCATAGCTTAATGACTGCTGCTAATAATGCTCAGAATAATTATGGAAACAATCAGCAGTGGCATAGCTTAAGTCAGCAAAGTCCTCAGACTAATTATAATACATATTCTCCAAGGTAAGAGCAATTTCTATTATTAAAACTCAATATTTATTAGCCGCACTATTTTTGTCTTTAAACTAATAATATAATAGATTTCAGTACAAATAGAAATTACAATTATCACCAAGAAATATTTACTAAACCTTGTGTTCTTAATATTTAATTGATTTTAACTGAAGGCCTTAATGCTAATCCACTTTTTTGTGCATGTGCTCTTTGATAATTTTTTGTGCTTTTTGATTCATTAAACTTTGTCAAGATGGAATTTTAGTAACCTGATTATATTAATATAATTTGTAGTAATTCATTTTTTACCTAATTTTCTCTGTCTTGAACTCCTTTTCATATTGAGAGTACTCCCTCTCTTAGAAAAATCTTAAACTAAGCATCTTTCTCTCCTTCCCTTATTTATAAGCTCCCTCTATCTCTCATCTTAGTTATATCTAACTCTCATTCTGCTCTTTGTCCCTTCTTTTCATTCTTCATTGAAATTAGTTTTTTATATTTTCTCCTAAATTAAACTGCTTTAAGTTATCTAAATAAATGCATTTTATTAAACACCTCCTTAAAATCAGTTATTTCAATTATCGATGGCTTCTAGAATCAAAAAATTAACTTATTATTAAACTGTGCTTTACTTTTCTGAACTTATTTTTATGAAATTAGGTTCTATATGCAATGGGAATTATTTAAATTTCATATCAGCTTGTGTCATCTACTTTAAATTATTGAAGGATTAAAATTGATACTTCTCTCTAAGATTACGTAGGTTTTACTTTTTATCCAAATTTTTGTCTTTGCTCTTAACATTTCTACAGTATATGATAGAAATTGATTGAATTCAAGTAAATTGTAATTTTATATTTAATAACTATTTATAAATGGTCAGAGGCCAACGAACTAAATTACAACTTTGAAATTTGATTTTTTTATTGATAAATTATAAAATAGTCTTGACTTGCAGAATTTATTTGTAGAAAGTAACTTATAAAGATATTTATACAAAACTTTCACCTTTTGCANTAAAAAATATATAAAATAATTGTTTAGTATATATAGTTTTCATTACATAAGAGGCTGAAATTTGACTTAAGTACAATTTAAAAAAAATATTTGGGTTGAGTAAATGGTCATCTTTCCTGTTAAGTAACTTTATTAATGACTATTTTCAGTGTCACTATTCCAGTGCTATAATATATTAGAGACAAAAATAAATCAATCATGATCATGAAATATTTTATCACAATAAATAATAGTATCAAATCTAACAATAATTTCTAATTTTCTTCAAAATAAAATAGGAGTTAAGACTACTATTCTCAGCTGTAAAATTAATGACAAAATGACATTAATACTGATAACCACTATTCATAAATTGTGGTAGGTCCCACCTACAAAGATTTTTGTTGGGAAGACGCCTCCCTTAAATATCCAATTGAGTTATGTCAAATAAGTTGACTGGGTCTGTAAGCATTGTACCTCCCCTCTCCCTCTCCCTTTTTCTCGACCTTCAATTTCCATCACTACCATAAATTCAAGAAATTCAGATTAAAATTTGGTTTAAACTTTGAGACATAGATTTCCATTTGTTTTTTTTTGTTTTTTTTTTTACATTTAATAATCTTAGTACATCTGTAGGTAACCAATCTGGGTCCCATTTCATATAGGAGACTTAGGCTTTCCTAATCAAACACATGTTCTGCTGTTCTTTTGTGATTCTTTGTATGAGATATGTAAGTCTGGAAGATAGTCGGCGTCCAGTCTTTCCCACATACTTGGTAGGACATAACCCACAGTTGATTGAATAATCTTGCTTTTGTCACCCATCTTTTCCTTATATTTGGCCTTAAAAATAATTTCTTAAATTTTCCTTTGCATGTAAGCTACATTATAACCCACTTTCTCCAATATGCTTCCCATCCCAAGTGTCAAACGTGAGAGAGAGCACCTAATGTGTTCACTAAATCTCATTTTGGTGAATTGCTAATCTGACTTAATTGAATTTTTCTCTTCTTTCTTTGGAGGATTCTATTTATCCATTATCCACCGTATAATTTTAAATTCCTTTTGATATTCAGTAGATGGTAGTGGTGTTTTAGTAATGAAGTTCACCATCCAGTGAAAACTTGAGTTTCTGTTGCTCCATGGGTAAGCCATTTATTAATTACAGACTAGCTCAAGGCTTAAAGTAGTTTCAGGATGATCTAAAATATACAACAGATTCCAAATTTTGTGTAATAATAGCTAAAAGCTAACAGATTATAATTTAAAAAACAGCAATATTGTACTTATAAAAATAGCATTGTTACACTGTGAAGCACGAACTAAATGAAAGTGAGATTCATTCACAAAATGTTTTAAAGAATTTGGTGCACTGGAAGTGCTTTTCCTTGTTAATGTAAATCTATGTTTCTGTTACAATTTTTTTCATATATATTTTTCAATTTATTATTCCTTTGCAATATTCCTTTAATAAATATTGTGTATTTGTTTATTATTCTTTCTGTTATTTTTTAGTTATTTCTAATCAATACTTAATTCTGATAACTTGTAAAATTATGAAAACAATTCACCAAGAAAACTAGAATAATAAAAAACCACATGAAGTGGCTATAGGACAGAGTATGCAGTTAATAAGCTCAATCTCTCCAGTAAAAAAGGGAAAATTAAAAACTAAAAGTAGTTTATTATATAGAAATGTATTGAGTATTAAAAATTAAACACTGCTCAAACATCTGATCTGATATTTTTGCAATTTTGATTAGTGAGTAGAACTTTATATTTTTGTTCTCTTAGTTTCATCTCCAATGATTATTCCATTAATTGATGGATTTTGTGTACTCTTAACAAATGTACTAGTGTTTATTATTCACTTCGTGATAATTCATGTATAGTAAAAATATATAGTAAAAATTTATAAAATACCAATTATGTTGAACTTATTTGAAAAATAATTTGTTTAGGTTTTGACAGTTCCTATGTTTTTATTTATTTTATATGATTGTGAACAAACATATGTAAATGAGTTAAATTAATTATTAAAATACTAATCATTAGCATACAGCTATAACTTAGAAATCTCAATTTTTCCTTTTGAAAAACATGTTGAAATCCATAATTTAGATGATTCACAAATATTATATCTTGAAGAATTTGATTTAGCTTTCTGCAATTTTGATACTGAAGGATGTAATTAAATAATTCATATTATCCCCCCCACTCCCCAAAAAACTGAATCTATTTTCTTTGAATGTTGTACAACAAATTTTGAGAGAAAGAATTATTTTTATTTATTTTCAGATCAATTAGTTTATGTAAATTTATATTTTTCTTATTTAAAAGTGGATTGAAATGTGTTAACTTAATTAGATCTACAAAATGAGAAAACAAATTATTGTATATGAATTTACTGTATTCTTTATTTTTGCTATAAATTATAGTTTTTTTTTCGCTTCTTTTTTAAAGGTATAATCAACAGGGTTTTACTCTTCATGGGAACTATGAAGACACATATGCCTCAACTTCACCGAGTAGGAGGGAAAGCCAGGCAGAATTTTATCTTCATGAGCCACAAACCAACTCAGGAAGAAGAACTTGGGGACAACCTTTTACTCCTGATCCTTCCACTTGGAATAGGTTTGTAATTTTTACTTTATAGTTTCTGTGATCCATTTTTGAAAACTAGTTAGATGAGGGTAGATTTGAAGAAGCACATTTAAGTCATAAACTTTCATTTCTTTGTATTATGAATAATAATTTCAGATTTGGGGTTTGTAGCTTATGCTATTTCTGGAGAAAGTAGCATAAGCTCTTCGAATTTGGGTTTTCATTTCATATATAATTTTTTTCTTGGCTTCTGAGACATAACTGCTTAGTCCCTTCTTAAATTCTCAAAACAATGTTAGAATGACAAAAAAAAAATATTAATANCTATTTGATTGATTTTTTTAATAAAAACATCTAATCAGGTTATAACTAGTTTTATCTTGTAGAATTAAAATTAGATATGCTAATAAAACTTTTATAAAAAGAGTGCCTATGTTGCTGATCATTGAGATTTTATTAATCTTATCATTTTATTAAATTTTATGTATTAAATTTTACAACTGTACAGTGATTATGACCTGGAATCATTAAGAGTTGTTCACCCCTTCACTCATCAAATACATCTTTTAATAGTGAACAAATCTGTTTTCATTGCTATAATATTAGTTAATTTACACCTGTTACAAGGGAAACACTTTTTAATATTTTAGTAATTTCCTCTTGAATGACTTTGCTCAATTAGGAACCATTACCTTTCTTTTTACGTTTAAAAGCTTTGTGCCTGCTGCATCAAAAATGTATTTTATTCACACATGTAATGTAAATTATTTTAATCAATTTATTATACAGGCAATCTCCAATTTCTATTTGTTTGACTTTACTGTATAAAAAACTTAACCTTTCTATTTTACATTTAAAAGCTACATCCAAAATTTCATGAAGAAAAACTGAAAACTTGCCTGTAGAGTTTAAACATGGATTCACACTTTTGCATTTGTGCATGCACGCACAAGTGTGTGAGTGTGAGAGAAAGAGAGAGTGAGTGGGTGAGGAAATTCATAAGGAAAGAAATATATATATTTATATTCTCAAGCATTGACAATTTTTAAAATAAGGAGACTAAATTCAGTATTTATGCTTTTATTTGCAAATTGTTGGATGAGTTCGATAAAGGCTCAAATCGGTTAAATGGAAGGGGAGGATTTAAATGAATTCTTAATTAAATAATCATCTATATCTTTGTTACTGTTTCAGTCACAAAAAATTTATAGAACATATTATTGTGATTTAAATAGGCAGTAAATTTAAATTTTTTTTTGGAGATAAATTCAAAAATCTTGTTTCGAATACTAATATGCTAAATATGTTAATTTTATCTATTTAGTGTACTGCAACTTTATTGTAGAACATATTCAGATAAATTAATGAATTATTATATTAAAATTCAAAAGTTTATAGAGCATAATTGACTTGGTGTATAATTCCCTAAAGTTTTTTTTTAATTTATTTTTTTATTTTTTATTTTTTTATGTTTTGTGTTAAACTAAGTTCATTAACTAATATAACTGTAATAACTACATATGGCTTAGATATTTCTCCATTCTTTCTTCTCAGCCAGTCTAGTGCAAAGCTTATTAATATTAAGCTCATTGTCATCTTGCTTGTTTGATACATTTCATCATTTTTTTTAAATATTTACATTCATTTTTAATGAAATATAGGAAATTTGTCTCAAATACACAGATTTGCATGATAACCTTTATTATTTTCTATATTGTTTTTTTCTTCTATAGGAGAGAACCTGTTTCTTTGGATAGTTCCCCAAAACAAAACGGTGGAGAAGTTCCCACTCCTCCCCCTCGTCTTAATCATGCCCCTCTTCCTACTCCACCTGTGGATGACATGGAGCCTCAAAGCATTTCATTTATAGGTAAGCTTGCCATTTTTATTAATGTGTTCATTACACATAAGTTATTACTGAATGTGTGTGTGTGTGGGGGTGTGTGTGTGTGTGTGTGTGTGTGTGTGTGTGTGTGTGTGTGTGTGTGTGTGTATATACGTATATACCAGGTATGCAAGTTTAAAATGTTGTTTTAATTCCAATAGAATGCGCTCTTAGCCTATTGAAGGATTTGCTTATCTCTAAACGCTATTTTGTTTGTTAGTCATTTGTTTACAAAAGTCAGTTGTTTTTAAGTCGTTTACGTGGACGTATCATACCTTTCTTTGGTGTTAAAAATGTCTAATTTTAAGCCAAATAAAGAGCATTTGCGGCATGTCATGATTTTCTTATTT
>KZ807198.1:140176-159698 GCA_000696205.2 Oncopeltus fasciatus | reverse complement strand
AAAAAAAAAAAAATGCTTGTATACTCAATGTTTGATCATGCTAATCTTAGTTTAGAGAGCGATTTTAAAGGCCTCAATGTCTGCTCATTGTGTGGGAGATCCAGGCTTAGTCTTACCAGTAAATGACATCTAAAATATTTTTATTTATTTTAAATAAACCCTATTTGTTGATTAATTATAAAAGAATTTTTTTATTATTAACTTAATTATTATAATGTTTTTTGTAAACAATTACTTTTATTAAGTTGTATAGGTAATGTCTTGCTTTGACATGAACATAATGGAATGTTAGATATAAAAATTAATTTGATTTTTTCCCATTAAATTTATTTTTACTTCCCTATCTAGGCAGAATGTTCTGAAATCTATCAAATTTCTCATTTAAAGATAAATACATTTTTTTGGTCCCTTATTACAATGGCAGATATCAATTAAGTTTATGTAAAAACCTTTGCCCTCTAGGATTTTTAAATATTCATTCTTGATTAAATAACTGCCTTATACAAAAATATTCCCTATTTTTGTTTTTAAATTTATTTTATAATTCAAAATCAAGTTATTAGAGCAAAATTAGACAAAAATTTATAAATAAATAATAATTATTTTGAAGGTTTGAAAACAAATTTGATTGGTTTTTATTGCATTAATATTTTATTTCTTGGTGATTAAAATTAAAAATACTTTTTTGTCACTTAAAACTTTCAAAATATCTAATAAAATTATTTAAATATTTCCTGCTTACCCAGAATGATGTGTCTATTAGCTGTACAGAAGAGATATATTTAATTATCTGCCTACAAATCACTATTTTTCTGCTTGTGATTACCTTAATAATTGTTATTTTTTAATGAAAATTAGCGAGAAGCTAGCTGCAATTCTGTTCATATTTAGTTAGTAAATCAAAATGTCAACTAGGAAGTACTCGGCAAATATTTTTCATGAGGCATTTAGACCATCATTTATTTTAGAACTAGTTAAAGATAATTTAATGGTGTTCAATATGCTGTTCATAGTATTTGGTTATTTGAAATCAGCTAGCATTTCTAGTATTTATTTTTAATTCTGTCTTAATGATTCCAAATTCCCAATATGAGAGCCCATTCAATAAAATTACTGCCCAATATGAATTTATTTAACTTTAAGAAACATTAACATAAATTATGTGTTTTTTTTAAACTATATGACTCAATAAAGCTTTTAAAATAAAATATTGAGCTAATAGTTATTAATAAATAACAAAAATCTATTTTTTTCAGTGTGTGAAATTAGGTCTTGATGGTTTGATATAACACAGAGGCCTTTATATCTAATCACTTGTTTTTAGAATGTTTTTAAACTTTCTTTACCAAGTCTTTACTGTTAAATTGTTGGTATTTTATTCTTACACTGATTTTTATTCTGAATGTTCGTAAACTATCTTTAAATTTCTCTAAATTATTACTATTTTATCATTATAATGATTTTTATTGTAATTCAAGTCAAAGCATTCATTTATTTACTACTGTATGCATATTAATATTGAATGTCTCTAATATACTGCTTAAATTATCAACTTTGCCCTGATAAAATGTTTTTATCATGTCCTCCTAAGTTAATGACTAAATTTCCCCCACATTGTTTGAGTTTGTTTTCCTAGAATATGAAATATTTTAATTTACCTGAAAATTCAAACCCCCTCAAAGTTTGATGTTTAACATTTTAAGACACATAGAATCCAAAAATCGAATAAATTAAAAAAATAAAGTCTGTCTGATATACCAATTTATTAAGAAGAGTTGAACAGATTATGATGAAATAATGAAAAATGTGTTTATGCATTTCATTTGAGTGTGATCCTTTAACTCTCTTAGGATGTTAAATTAGGGTTAAAATTGCTCTAACATCCTAGTGGGTAAATCTAATTGGCCTGTGTTGGACACCTAATTGACAAACGCTTCAAGCTTTACACATTTGTTCTCTTTGTTTTCATATCTCCAATAGACTGAGTAAAGAGATTTTTGTTTGTCTTAGAGAGGGCAGGGTGGGAGTTTTTATGGGAGGAGGGCACCAAAGAGAAAATTTAATTGGGAAATGTTTTGTGTTTGGTTTTTTAAAAATAAATTATATGATCCTAAAATTTTGATGGTGACTCTCTGATGAAAAAAGGGGCTTGTAAAGGAGCCAAATTCATTGTTAGGTTTTAGAGTTGATTTAGTTTACCCATTATGATAAACAATAGGTGTGTTACATGTAAATTTTATTGTGAAATGTGATGCAAGTTTTGTATTTTTATCTCAAAGATAAATTCATATCTCTTGATAATTTTTTTACAAATTTAATAGTGATAAATAATATTAGAAAATGTATGTGAAAAAAAAATTTCCAATAGGCTAGAAAATTTTTTTTTTGTGAATAATTTGCACTTTTTGTTGAATAATAATTTAAAGTTTGTTGAGATTTCCCCCTCAGTTTTTCATTTGTTTCGTCCAATATGTTAAAAAATTTTCTGGAGATACTTCGAGGTACCAAAATAATTTTGGAATATAATGTGGTTCTATTCTTACTTTATTTTGGATTGAAGGACAAACAGTTACAAAATTATAAATTGTATATGTGGAGTATTGTATTCAATTTCGTCTATTTTAATTGTATTACCCTGCGCCCTAGTGCCAGGCCCTTGAACTACTAAATCAATTTTTTTTTTTTTTTTCAAATTTAGAAGAATTATTCTACTATCTTATTGTTAAAACAGTTTAATTTTATAGACAGTTTTATTTTTTAACTTATGCTTTCTATTAGTTACTTTGCAGAAATAATTATTGATTGGTTATTTGTATCATTCTTCACCTATTAATAAATATAATCTTTGTTTGTTTGTTTTTTTCATTTTTTGGTATATTTGAAATTAAAATTTTATTTCTGAAGAATGTTTTGAATATACTTTCAGGAAAGGAATTTAACCCAAACAGTTGAGCCAAAGGTTTTAAACTCCAGTAGTGCTGAACATATAGGTCCTGCAGAAGAGCCACCACCTCCTCGACCAAGGGTGGTCCATTCACCTCCTGGAAGAGAAGAAAGAGTGCCACTACCCCATGAAGCTCCTATTGTCATTGGAGTTAACCCTGACCCTGTATGTATAATATTAACTTACTTTTAAGTTCCTTAATGGAACTAATATTTAACTTAAGTGGCCTCTACTGTAAATCATTATACATACACACTTTTCAATTGAATTTCCTAAAGGTGTGTGTGAGGTATATAGATAATGTGATTGCCAAAGTTAATAAAATTTTAATTATTGATATGTTTTTATAAATGTTTAACATTATCATTGTAAAATAAAGCATAATTCAATATTTTTGATATTGCTACTAACAAAACTAAACCATCAAGATAATTAGTGTTTATTAATTAATTCTACAAGTGTATTGAAGAAATCTCATTTTTTACTGCTCCTAGATCACAATTTTGTAATCTTCTAAGTATCTTATTTATGACTAAAATTAAATAAGATATTTTTTTGCATAATTACGAGTTACATCCAGATAGTAAGTTCCATTTGGTAATAAAATTAAATTGTGTACAGTTACAGAAAAATTATTTATTGCACAGAATTCTACAACTCTTATACTATTTTTCCACATAACTTTTGCAGGCATTTGTCATAGCGTGGCACAAGTTTTTGTATACCTTCTCCAAAGAAATTTGTCGCCTGCGTCTTCAACCAGTTGGAAACATTTTCCCTGAGCTCTTCGTCATTGTTGAAGTGTTGACCACCAAGGAAAGACTTGAGATGTAAGAAAAGATGAAAGTCGCTAGGAGCGAGGTCAGAGCTGTACGGAGGATAGACGTTCTTCATCGTGCACTTCACTACGTCCTTCATTGAACTGTCAAACCCATCTTCTCACCATTGAATCACTCATTACATTTTGTCCATAAACTTCCCAAATTTGCCGATAAATTTAAATTAGTTTCATTGTCCTAGTATCTAGAAAACGAATCGCAGCTCTGATTTCACAAGCGGCGGGATTTTCATTCACCAACATTGTAAACAAGCACAACAAAGCGCACGTCGCTGACAGTGATCTCAAAATGGGATCTTTTCCTTGATACAAAGAGTATCACGCATGTGCGGAACTGTGATCGCAGGGCTCCAGTGGAGATAAATTGAAATGAAACTTACTTTCTGGACGTACCTCATATATTTCCTAATGTGGAAAATAATGACAAGTAATATCACCTTTTTATTATTGCACTAGGACTATTCTCGAGTGAGTTTTGGCTTGCCTTTATTGGTTGCATCTACGTTTTAGGAAATCAAGAAAGACAAGAGTATTAATAAAGAAAAATAAAGTATTTCAGTCTATAGAGCTTTGAGTCATTCAAAGCTGGTAAAAGTCATTTCCTGTGTTCTAGTGAAAGTCTACAATCCTGATTTATAAATGAGAACATATCTGATGATTTTCTTACTGATTCTAATTTTTCCTGGTCTGTATATTTACTTTTTTGAGATTTTTTGGTTGTTATGATAATCCTTTCAATTTCTGTCCTGCTATTGTTATATTGTTTCACTAGGAAAATAAATCAACTCTTTCACTCTCTTTGCTGTCCCACTAATATGCAATTTTCCATTATATTGCCTGAAACATGCATACCTTTTGTTTTATCTAAATATTTTTTGTCAATCCTGGTTGTTGCTGCTTGCATTTTTAAAACCTTCAATGCAGAGAGAGTGCTTTCCACAGATCAATATAGTTAACATAATCTTTGAGATTACTGGAGCTGTACTAGGTCTTACTAGAACCTGGGTTCCCGCATTTCTTATGGGTCTTTCCATAGCCAGGTTAGACAGGCCAATTAATTATCCTGACACACTCCTGTATTAATAGTTAACCCCTTAGTCAGCTCTCCTGCCATTCCCACATAGTATTAATTCCCTTCCATCATCAGCTTTGTCAATCTTATAAGTTTTGGATATATGTTCTTTTAGTAAACATTCTTATAAACAACCTCTAGTCAGTTTACAAACACATAAAAAGTCTACAAGCATATGTTGTAAAAGTGTACCTAAGTATTTTTTCTCACAAGAAAAGATGCAGAGTGAAAATCTGATGTGACTGTGACTCACAGTCTCTTCACTCCTCACCAACAAAGGCGAGAGATCCCCAAAAATTTTACTCTTTGTGATTTTTTCTTTTTGTATGTGCACTAATACAACTGTCTTCTGTGGTATTATATTTATTCTTACTTCAATAGTGAAAATGGTTTTAAAATTTCCAAGTAACCAACTTCATTAAAAACCTTTTTGTTTGTTCATTTTCCAGGTGGAATTGGATGAAATGGAAAAAAAGAAGGAGCGTATTTACTTGCTGTCATTACAAAGAAGACAGGCTGCTGAAGAAGCTAGGATTCAGAAAGAAGCTGAAGCTGCTCACAGAAGGGATGCTGAGAAGGCAAAAGAAGAAGAGAAACTGAGGAAAAAAGAGGAAGATAAACGAAGAAGAGCTGCCATACTAGAACGATATAAAATCAAGAAAGCACTTGAAGAAGCTGATAGAGAGGTTAGTTTTACAAAATTTCAAAGAAAGATCAAAATTACAGTTGTGGTATTAATTCTTTTGGTGGATATTGTATATTTTTTGTGCCCAAAAGTCATGAGTCTTAGTTTACTTATAGTCGTAGTTGTCTTTAGTAAAAAAAAAAAAAAAAAAAAACTACAAATTTATTAAATAAGAAATCTATATTTCATTGTATTATGCTTTCTGGAAGAAAATACTCATTAGAGGGGTTTGAAAAAAAAAAAAAAAAAAAANAATTTCTCCAGCTTTTATATTCTTAAATTTTTCCAGAAAAATTTTGTAACTTTTTGCCTGATGCTTTATTTTATTCTTAAATGAATATGTGTTCTCATTATTATTCAAGAATGATAGTCAGTGAAGGCATTAAAGGAAAAATGAGGCATTTCCTGCCCTTCTGTAGTCTGATGATGGCCCTAGAATATCTCCATTTATTGAAATAGCTGTGATACAGGAATCCGTAGGTTTCCCTTCAACTACTTTATGTCCTCGCTGTTTCATGCCTTCGATGATTTCCTAGAAGTAATAAAATATTAATTTAGCCTTACATACTCCCAACATGCAAATATGTACACTTGCAAATGAATATCTAGTTTTTATATATTTTGGCTCAGGAAGTTATTATGTGTGGAAAGTAAAGGGGTCTATAAAAAAATTACCCTTTTTCAACCAAATATTTGTATTATTATATCTTTCATATAAAATATAATTAATACTCAAACTATAGTACCCTCATTAGCCATCTACTAGCCTATTGCTCTATCCAATACTGATACCATTTCTTGGAATGGCTGTCAAAGAACTCTTAGACAGCAATTTCAACTTCCTTAAAATTATCAAATCCATACCTTTGAAAAAAAATAAGACATGGATCAAAACAAGTAATAATCTGATGGTGTGAGGTCTGGACTATATGGTGGATAAGGCAGGAGTTTGAACCCAAGAGGACTTGATTTATGGTTTTTAATTTAACAGCATCCAACAGATCCTCATCAATATTCATTAATATTCTCTTGGAACCCTTCTTCTTTTCCAAAGCCGTATCTCCACTCCTAATTTTTTTCAAACCAACGCAACACAGTGCCTTGGTCATGGACACCTTCCTTATCATATTTAATAATTACATGAATTGCTCTTCAGCAGTAGTGAATTTTTTTTTTCCAGTAATGCCTTATACTTAAGAGAATTTCGTAGAATACTGTCTTGTTTCCTCTTTGAAACAAAAACAAACTGTGGCTATTAGTCAATTGGGATTTAATAAGCTTAATGAATGATCTAAAGGTGTTATTAAGTAGTGATAAGCATTAAACAGGATTAAAACATTTACAGTCCTTTGAAATCTTGAATTTGGTAAAACGGTATTTTTTTTATTTTAATGCTGGAGCTGACTAGAAATAAATGATTTTTTGCACTTTCTGCACCTCCCTACAACTTTCTTGCTAGATTTTCTTTTTATATAGTGTTTTGTTTCATTAATAAAAACTGTTCCATTCTGAAAATTAAATTGAAATTTTTCTTTTAGCCAGCTAAGTGCTTTTGGGCAAATGATGTTTGTTATTTTTACCTTCTTTCTAGCTTAACTTTATAGTTAGCATATATAGTAGTTACATAATATCAATAAAAACAAAACAATTTTGTTATATTATTTGAAGGGCAAACAAGTCGACAAAGACCTTTTGAACTCATTGAAAAGTTCCCTGCCAGCAGTGAACAGTAGTTCAAGCGGCCCTAAAATGAGACAGAAAGGAAGTGGGCCTGGCAGACCTCGACCAAAAACTATTCATATCGACTCAGGTGCTGATGAAACAGGAACTATGACTCCTTCCAGAGGGAAGAAAGGTTCTTCATCCAATCTTTCTGGTAATTTACCTGAAATATTTTCCTTTTGTGAAGCACTATCATATAATATAATAGAGTTTTTATTAAATTAAATTACAAGGTAATCAATCATTATTTTATTTCAAACAATTGATATGAAGGAATAGAATAAAAAACCTATCTGTCTCAGCCAGGACTCGAACCTGGATCTCCTGCTTTCTGGGCCAGTATGTTACCACTTGCACAACTGGGACGAGCTAAATAACTTATTAAATTCCCAACACACTAGCGAGAGCCTAACCTATGAGAAAGACGAATACATCGTCTTATGCTCGAAGGAGCTGACATTTATAGCTATTTATCGACTCTCGTTATTTACTTTTTATTTTAGGTTAGGCTCTCCCTAGTGTGTTGGGAATTTAATAAGTTGTCTAGCTCGTCCCAGTGGTGCAAGTGGTATATATATATTTATTTATTTATTATACACAGCAGAATATAATGTACAGTTAATATAGAAACTTATGGTTGGAGGTTCGTTGGCCGTCTATTATTGTGCTGGGGAAATTAGTTAGGGTTTTGGCCAGGATCATAAAAATAAAATACTTCAAAATTGTTGGGTAATTGATTTATTATTGCCGACATTTTGACTGAACTTGTAAGTCATCATCAAGGCGATAGTGATGTCTGGAGTGATCTCTGAGGTAGGTTTATAGTCACACATAAGTTTAGTACTGAACTCTTGAGATGTGAGGAGATCTCTCCATACATCACGATCGCCCTGATGATGACTTACAAATCTAAATGTCGGCAATAATAAAATAATCACCCAGCAATTTTGGAGTATTTTATTTTTCTGATTCTGGCCAAAACCCTAACTAATTTCTCCAGCATAGAAACTTATATAGGTTGTAGTAATATTGCTTACAATTCATACTGCTTAATACAGCATACTGCTTTTTATACAATCTTCTTCATATTGAATATCCAATGGTTTTCACAGGCCTCATTGAAATGATATTACTTAATTGTTGAGAAATTATTTAATTTTTTTAAAAATAGTTAGTATGGTTTTGGACTAAATTCTTTGCCTTCAAAAATTTTCAATATACACTTGATCATATACAACTGTGATAGGTATGGCATTCATTCAAACATAGTAAATTATAAAATGCACTAAAAAGTTCTAAGAATCAGGAAAAGGGAGAGAAACTGCTTAACAAGGAGTATGCTTACCTTGCTGACTTTTTAGTGTTTCTATTTGTCTGATTTCCTCCATTCTTTCCCTATCTTATCAGCCCTACTTCTCTGCTGAAAATTCAAGTTAGAAGTTACAATTAGTGTAATATAACATAGCAGCTTATAAATCACAATAAATCAAATATCTTGTTTTTTGTTGAATTTTTTTTATTTTTTAAATATTTTATTCAAGCTAAGCAGCTTATACATATTATTTTATTTTATAAATTAATGAATTCAATTTTTTTAAATTTAATTTTTATTGCACAAGTTGTTAATTATTATTTTGGGCATTTTATTTGTTGCTGGAATGCTTAAGTATTAGATAATTTTAGTGTAGCATGGGCATGATGTACTAAAATATTTCTAAATTATTTTTTCCACGTCCTACTGTAGCATGCTTTTAATGAGGTAGTAATAAAAGGGAAAAATTTCAGTCCCAATAAATTGTCTGCGACTGATGACTGATTTATATAATATTGCTATATTAAACATGCATAGTTTAATATATATGTGTATTTGTTTATCTCATTATCTGTTGTCAATAACTTTTGTTTGTTGAAATTTTTAAACATAGTAAATCTTTAACTTGAAGTACAGATAGTATCTAGTAACTTAGGTTTGTTTTGTTTTTATTATTTTATTTTATTATTATTTTGTTTCATTTTTATTTTTGGTGGAATAAAACTTTTTTAATTTTTGTTGGGATTTATTACTTATTATAAAGTACTCAAATATAATTTCTTAATAAGCTTAAATATTCAATTAATTTATTTTTATTGTTTTAATAAATCATTAATTATTTTATGTCATCCTTTATCATTAAATGTTTGGTTCACTTTGCTGTGTCCATTGTTCTTCATAGCCTTTTTACAAAGTTATTGGTGATACTATACTGATTAAGACATTGTTGTAGAAAAAATTTTAGATTATTATTTAATAATGCCAAGTGTAATTATTATTTAAAGTTTATTTTAATAAAAATGAATCCTTTTCTGACTATTGAGACCTTTAATGACATTAGGACTATCCACTAGTAATGCTTATGGACCATCCATTATACTCAGGTCCATTGTAGTATAAATATGATTTTAGACACAATTTTTTATTTAAATAGGACACTCCTTAACATATTACCGATTTATACATGCAATGAAGTCATGATGTTTAAGCTATGCCAACTAGTCTTCACCATCTAAGTGACAAAAAAAATTCTTAGAGTGAAATTCATGATTACTGACATATCAGGTTTTATTCCATCAAAATAAATGTGGTATATCTGATAAATTTCATAACAATGACTTGAACATAGCCCTGAATTCCACAATGAGGAGAGATTACTATCGTGGATCACAGGACTGTCTTACTGAAACTAGGAAACCTTCTCGTCTCTATGCTGGTAAGTTAGATTTCTTTTTAATTTAAGTTCAAAGAGAATACTCAATTAACTAATATGAGGCTTTGATTAATGCAAGATGTAGTAAAAAAAAAAAAAAAAATGTTTTCTACTAAGATATTTTTGTAACAATATTGAAAAATCTGGGTTAGTAATTTTATTATTATAAATTATATTTATATTTATATAATATTATATTATATATCTTTTAGGTTGATCATGCAAGTCCTCTTGTCTTGTTCGTCACAAGTAACCGTGTATTGTTTAGTTGAAGGAGGTCTTTTGATGGAATACATTGATGAATATATCAGGGAAAAATTTAACCTTCCAAATAATTTCTAGTGATTATTTTTTTTTATTAATGTTCCATAAAATAGTCAAAGAAAGTTGCACATACTAATTTTGGGAGGTGGATTAAAGTGAGGCTAGCCTTGCCCAAACTTGTTTTTTCACATTTATTTTTTCACAACTTTTTCTTCTTTATTCTAATATGGCTCTTACTTATGAAAAATTGGCTATTTTAAAAAATACATGCAAATAAAATAATTGGTGGACTAATAGCAATTATTAGATGATTTTAGTTGGGGTTTGGATCTACCTTGACCGAACCCCAACTAAAATCATCTAATAATAATATCTATGGTAAAAAAAAACAAAAAAAACTCTCCTTTTTTTTTTACTAATAGCAATTTTTTTCTTTTTAAAATTCTTCATTGTTGTCCAACATGTTTATATTTAAAGGGAGGGATGACTTGTCAACAAAAAGGAAAGAGAAGAACCAAATATCATCAGTCTTTTAACGTTTAGATTATTATTATTAAGGTCTCTTAATTCTCAATGTCACTTAAAGCTGATCTTATTTATGCATTTTCAATCTAATAATAACATGTTCTTTAACATACAGTAATGATCTACAATATTCTCCTGAAAATGAGAGATTTAATAATCCCATGAAAAAAATAAAAAAATATCACATTAATTTAAAAGGACACAAATATCCAAGGACATCCAAATCCTCTAGTCCTCTCCTTGGCATCCCACGTCCATCCCGACAACCCTCCCCGACGCCTCAAGAGGAGGTGGCCAAGGGACCTCCTACTCCAGTCAGTTTAGTATAATACCTAGGGAGTGAATGCACTGGCATTTTTCTCCCCCTCTCAATCCCTCCTTGACTCCCTGCCTAGTCTCCTTCTTATCCTAGGATAAGGAGAAGATGGGTGCCGGATAGTCTATCGCGGGTTAACCTGGGCTCCTCTCTGAGGACGGGTTACGTCCCGGGATAGACGAGCAAGGACTCTTATCATGTACCCCATCAAAAAATTAAGTGTAANTATATATATATATATATATATATATATATATATATATATATATATATATATATATATATATATATATATATATATATATATATATATATATATATATATATATATATATATATATATATATATATATATATATATATATATATATATATATATATATATATATATATATATATATATATATATATATATATATATATATATATATATATATATATATATATATATATATATATATATATATATATATATATATATATATATATATATATATATATATATATATATATATATATATATATATATATATATATATATATATATATATATATATATATATATATATTTATTTATATAAATTCTGCAAGGTTTTTGCAAGGATGCTAGGTGAAAAATTCTGAGAAAGATTGCCCAAACTACTAGCCCACCTGTCTCTCATTGGCGATGTACTAGCTGTACACACCCATCATGGAAAGTTAGTTATACCTCTAGTGAAGCATCTTATTGGTGATATGCATTTTGGGTTCATACCAGTGCACTAAATTCAGGATCCCATATTTACACTTAGAAAAGTTCTCCAGAAATTTTAGAAGAAAGATAATAATATGTATTTCACCTCCCTTGACCTCAAAACATCTTTCTGCAATACCCCAAGAGATGAAATACGGAATGCTCTGTGTTAAAAAAAAATTCCAAAAAGCATGGTCTAGGCCATTAAGTCCACTTATCAAAAGCCAAAAGAAATTGTGAGAAGGCCTTTTGAAGGCCTGAACTCTATTCATTTTGACTTAGCAAAGAGCATCAAACAAGGAGACAGTTTAAGCTGTTCCCCTAAGCTATTCCTACTGTTTATAGAGTAAGTGGCATATATCTTTAAGTGAAGATCAAGTAGGACATTTCCAGGCCTAAGAGATCTCCATCCAGAATAATAAAAAGTCCATAAAGATATGATTTGCTTAATGCCCAATAAAAAATTAGATTAAAAAAAATATAAATTATCTGATTCATTAAAATTTATATTATTCTGTATTTGGCCAGTAAATTGTTGAATTTCCTAATTAATAAGACTAAATTGGGACTAAAAGTAGTATATGCGTACCTCAAATTTTTAGAATTAACCATAAAATACCCTATCCCTGCTGACCATGATGCAGTGTCGTCTCTTTGTCTTCTCCCTCTGATAGTTAAACAGCTTTCAGCTCATGTATAGAAACAACCTCTAGCTAATCCACTGAAGAGTAAGGTCAACTAAGAGTCAAAGTGAGTCCTTACTTCTAGAGGGTTTAGTTGTCCCATATGGACTGATGAACTCCAGTCTACTGGCCAGTTATCTCTATTGGTCATTGCCCACCCCTATGAATGAATGGAAAGGCATTGAATTCTTTACATATTATAGGTAGATAATGCTGGTTTTTAGTTCACTCTGAAGTGCTGTAAAACATTATTTATTTTTAGTGGATTGAAATCCATTAATACCATTTTAAAACAATATTTCAAAGAGTTAAATTTAGTTTTAGCCTGAGTTGAAATCAAGGACTTTTTGCTCAACCTGCTGATTTTATTTTTCACAGATTTTCCACGAGACACTTATTGAATTTTGAATAATTTGATACCTATCCTAATTTAAAGGCTTTCTTTACTTACCTGGCGTAGTTAGAAATCACTGAGAAAAAAAAAAAAAAGTTAAAACTTGTCTTAATTAGTTACTACTTTAAGTAGTAATTTGGCCAAGTGCGCAAACTCTATATCATATGTTGTGCTTTCATCTTATTATAATGACATAAATTTGTCAAATAACAAATATTTTAAATAAATTAACAGATAACAAATTTTTATCCTATTTTACACAAACCATTATGTTGGCTGATAAATTTAACCTAAATTTTAGATGGTGGGGAAAAAAGTGAAACGATGATTGTATGATCAACTTATTTCTTTTTATTTTATTAAATTCAATTTAAATTATATTTGCAATATAATAAAATTGAATTAACACATTTGGTTATTACTTCCAACTTTCCATGACATTTTGAGGTGTGGTTTGTTCAACATTTCAAGGTAATTTTTATGTATTGCTATATTATTGTGCATGGCATTTGTTAATAGTTATCATTATATTTTTCACTGATAAGTTAACCTTAAAAATACATTTTTTTTAACTAAGGAAAACTTTTTGTGGTGTGATATTTTAAAATTATTGGGTGGCTTATGATTTTTTTTCTGACTGTGATAAAAAGTTAATTCTGTAATTCATTTTTTATGTATATAAATATTAAAATAAAATAGCAATTTTTACTTGAATTTTCAATTTTACGTTAAAAAGAGAATTCTAATATTAAATCTTTATGTCCTAATAAGTCATTGAAGTAGGTGACCTTGTAATCTTTATAGAAACAAGTCTAATTGTAAACTAATCTATCTAAAATTCAGTTCAAGATTTTATTTATAAATAAAAAATTTACCTGGTGAGATTTGAACCCACAGCGTCAGGATTGCTAGACCCGTATTGATCCCCTGAGCTACTCTGGCACTCCTAAAAAGTTTTGAACACCAATAACAAACTCAACTTTAATAACATCCTCAAACTTCAACTTGTTTTCTTTTAATTTTTATCATGCATCTTATGTATATTATCTACAAATAATTGGTGAATACATTTTTATATATAGTCTCCAAGACTATGTATAAAAATGTATTCACTAGTGGCAAAAAATATCATTTAAAACCATTAACGGGACAAATGTGCATCTCTTAATGTATAATTATATAAACTTTTTCAGGGTCTATTGCAACCATAGAACCATAAAAACCTATACTTAGAAAATTTTTTAAGATGCAAAATTTTTAGAAAATCAGCTAGTTTTATTATTTTCAATACTGTCTAAATGCTTATAAATCTTTAAAAAATAAAATAAAATAATTGTAAGGGGCAAATATTTCATCCAGGTAGAGATCCTCTGCCCTACTTTTTTTTATTATGTAATCTGCTGTTTTACTGAGAAAAAATGCTTGAACTATGGCTTTTTTTTTTTTTTTTATAAGTTTCAAAAATATTAGAATATTGTTTTTGTTCTTAATTTTTCACCTAAAACCTAGACTTATGAATAAACTAAACTCTGGATAGTAATAACCAAATATCTATGCCAAGTCAAATTTGTTTGTCTGTTATTAATAACATGATAAACCTAAATTCCCTGAGAACATTTGCTATATTTCATTCATAAATGAAAAAGATATCCAATAAGATTATTCATTTGTATTTCGGTGGGTGCGGCTGGTTGTGAATGTTCCTTCTAAAGACCCCAGTCTTTGCCATAAATTTAGCCTGACCCCCTAAATTCCTTATCTCTCTGGTAGTATTAAGTATAAATTTATATCCAAATAATGATGATAATTGTGGTAATTTAATCCCACATTACTTTATACCCGGCTGAGGTAGAGAGTTTTTTTTTTTCTAGCTCCCTGTACGATTCAAATGTATAAATTGATATTTTGGTCTATTTGACATATCAGTCGCCTTTCCTTCTTTTAGTCCATTTTTTCCCTGCTTAAAAAAATGTTTTAATTATTAAGATTTGTAAAATTGTTCTTAAGTAAATTCCTAAAAATTAGAATTAGCCCTGCAATAGATTTTTTTACAATGGGTTGAAAACTGTTATAACAATTACCTATGCATTTTATCCAGTAAAATTTTTCTCTGAAAGCTGAATCTTTTTTTAAATTATTCATTCAGTATAGTCATTTATTTGTTTATGACAAGTAAAAAGCTATTTGATTGATTTTTTTAATAAAAACATCTAATCAGGTTATAACTAGTTTTATCTTGTAGAATTAAAATTAGATATGCTAATAAAACTTTTATAAAAAGAGTGCCTATGTTGCTGATCATTGAGATTTTATTAATCTTATCATTTTATTAAATTTTATTTTCTGCACATGTGCACTTTTATTTATGCTTTTTTTTTTACACTAAATTTTTATAATTTCCCCCTTTGACTCTTTCTTACAAAATCAATCACAATGAAATCATGAGTGTGATTTTATTGATTGTACATAAACTATGGGTACAAAATGTTATACCAAAAAAAAAAAAATATTATTCTGAACATTTAAAATTTATTTAATAATTAAATTCAACAAATAATTTGAAATGTAATATTATTGAATTATTTGTAATTTCCATTCAATCTACTTGAAATTTGTATTATTATTCTAATCAATTAAATGAATAGCCTTGATTAATAAACATTAATCAATACTTATTGTCCGATCTATCCCTTAATGGGTTCTTTCTTATAAATTAGGGCTTCTCATTAGACTTTCATTCACCCATACATACAAATTTCTATTGGTGGCAATGTAAATAATAAATAATGGAAGAAATTTGGTGTGTCCACTACTGCATTTTTCTTCAATTATGACTAAATAGGTTATTTTAATAGAAATAACTAAACCAAAATAAGAAATATCAATCTTACTGATTGGTAGATGAGAACTGTTTGTTGTTTTGTCCGAAGTACCATATCCCTCTACCTTTTTTAAATTTATTGAAAGTGCTAAGGTAAATAATGTTATTGTGAAAAGAGCTATAATGAAATAAATATTTGTATACTCCTTTCTTTGGCTGTCCGTCATAGGTGGAAAATAAAATTTATTCATTTTTATCAGTTCAATAAAATCCTACACTTTCTGATTCCCGGTTTCCATCCTTTTTGATTTTCCCAATTTCATGGTTGTAAGTTCTGTCTGATATAGCTTTCTCTATCCCACCTAACCATAGGAAGTTCTTTGCACAATCTTATGGCCAACTTGGAGATCTTCAATAGTGTCAAGATTTAAGCTGCTAAGCCCAACTTATCAACTTTTGCATTCATATTCTTTGATCTTCTTTATCTTGAGCAATAACATCTGTTTGTCTGCAGAGTGTAAAAGGCTTTATCCTCAATTGAGTTTTATACCTATTCTACAATATTCTCTCATCAGTTTTTCAGGATTTCATTAAGATTTTTTTTTAAATAGAGAGGAAACCTCCTTGCCTAAAACCTGTTGTAATTGTGAAACCTACTGATTGTTATTTTAACTCTATTTGTAAAATGCTCATATAGTTTTTGGTCAACTGTAATTACAGTGCTATCTTTGCATGACTGTTCCAAGACTTTCCAGAGCTTTTATACCAGAACTATGTCTTAGATTTTGTGAGATCCTTAAAAGGTAAATGAACTCTTTGTTGTTTGTACATGCAAACAACTCATTGTGCTCATGCCAGACTTTGTTAAGCTTGCCTTGTTTTTGCTCAAAATTTCTTTGCCATATTTATGTCACAGTCTCTACTACTTGTTTGAACATTCAATCTCAATCTCAATTTTGCATTTATGTTGCATTTCTAACTTAATAAATGTGTCTCTAATTATGTTATGGAACTCATCTTTTTTTTCTGTTATCCCTGCATCAATTTAGGGCATGCACACCTATGGATGACATATTTTCCTCATATCACAATGTTTATTGCAATTAATATTTTGTTTATTGCCTTTCAATCCTAAGATATTTTGTAGTTATTTGTTTATTAGTATTGAGACACCTTTGCATTTGATTTTGGTACTCTGCTGTTAATGTGCACATAATTTGCATCATATTCAGTTCTGTTTACTTTTCTTTTTGTCTGCTTTTGTAGCCTATTACATACATCTTATATTTGTGTCCTCATCCCTGAACATTCAAGTTTCCAAAAATTATTTTCTTTTTTCATGGCATGTCTCGTGTCCGATTATATCTGGTCGAATTCCGATGTTGCAAACTAGGATTTTTGCAGAATTTCCCAAAGTTGAACCAGCACCAAAACCCCAACTTGAAGGACCAAGTAATTTCTCATCTTGTTTTCTTCCTCTGGCCTTTGACAAGTCAACATATCCTTAAAAAATAAATAATATTCCAATATTTGTTTAAACCTTTCCTATTTACCTCTTTGTTCGTCTTTCTCCTGAAAGAAAAGTTTCCTTTTTTTGTGCAATAAAATTGAATGCTAAGTGTGTGTGATTGCATGTTGTGTTCACTTGCTTGTATTTTCAGAGGTGGGTGATGAAAGCAGAGGAACCTCGCCTGGCAGATCTCTTGGGCGTAGGTCTTCATACAAAACTTCCAGGGGTAGGTATACCCTTCTTAATATTATATTTCTTGCAATTTATTATGTTTACTCTTTAGTGTTTTTTTTTTTTTTTTGTTCCTGTTAATAATAACACTTAAGTCTGATTTTGTGTAACTTAATCCTGTTTCTTGGTCCTGTGTACGTGCTGTTTTGTTTTAATGATTTAACTTCAGACTGTTTCTCTTGTGTCCACTTATGAAATAACATTAACTTTACTCTTTCCAGTATGCAAAGTTATGATGTAGTTAACTTTTTTTTCTTCTTTTCTTGTAAAATTTTGATTTAATTAAAATTTCATAATTTAAAATTGATTTTTTCATACAAATTTACTGATATATACTAAAATGTGTTTATATGTACAAAATAAGTCATATTCTTCCATGTTTATTTACTGTTAATATTGTCTTATATTTGTGTTTTAGAAAATTTAATTTCTGAATGAGTAAACAAATGAATTTCAGTTTTTGTTTTAATTAACTATTTTATTAATGCCACTAAATTATTTATGAATATCCAAGTGAAATATAATTTTTTACAATTTTAAATATAAGCTTGATCATTTTAGGCTCGTTTCTTTGACCTTTTAACCCTAAAAAATAAATTAATTTCTTTGCTAAACTTTACACTGTCCTGTTTCTTTTTGTATGTACATTTTATTAAATTAAACATTGTAGTCATTCTTTACTCCTCTGTAGCCCACTATCCCATTACACTATTTTCTTATGGATTAACTTTTATCAGTTTACTTGGTGGTATTATGCTTTTGAGTATTGGCTTTCGAGTATTATGCTGGTCAGGGTTTCGGCCAGGATCAGAAAAAGATACTCCTATGATATTGGGTTCCTGACTTTTTGACCTAACTTGTAAGTCACCATCAGGGTGATCATGATGACCTCAGAGTGCAGAACAGATGTGACCATATACCTCCCTCGGCGATCTCTTTCTACATCACGATCACCCTGATGATGACTTACAAGTTATAAAATTATCATTTTATTATTAGCTAAGTTGAAACATCAGCAATAATAAAATAATTACCCAATAATTTTGGAGCATTTTATTTTTCTGATTCTGGCTGAAACCCTAACTAATTTCTCCAGCATTTTATTAGTTTAATTCATAATTTCTTTCTAATTATTTTCATTCTTCTTTGATTCTTATTATGATCATTTGATTTATTTTTATTCTTACTTCCTTTTCTATGTCACAAAATTGTGAAAACACTTAGACCAGTCTTGTTGTCTTAATTTAACGTATTTAATTTCATTTTTATTTTTTATTTTTGAGATCAGTTGTTACTTACTCGATTAGGAATCTCAACTAACCTGTTTCTTTTGGTACATACCATTGAGTAATAGTTTTATTTCTGGATTGTATTGCTTTAATATGGTTTTATTACACCAAATTAAATTAACTCATAGGCAACTGTACAGCACTTTTAAGGCTTTATTGGAGCTTTATGTAAAAAATAACTTACACAGTAGATGCTTTATGCACTTTTTAAGAAGTTTCAGCTATTAATAGCTTCTAGGTGACTGAAAATATTCAGAATACATTTACGGGGACTGATGTTTTGTCTTACACAAATATTAGTTGGCAATAAATTATACAATTGGTTATTACTGTCCAGGATTTTTCACATTCAAACTAATTACTTTTATTAGATAATTTTGGAAAAAATACTATTAGAAAACTAAAATATAATAAAACTGGTCTTTATTTTAGATTTTTCCAAGTATAATCCAAAGAAAATAGCACAATCACCATTTTTGTCTGTCTTAAAATAACTTGTATATGAATATTTTAAAAATTCTGTTTACTGTTTATAAATATTCATAAGTTGCTCAGTTCTTAAAATTTGTTTTGCTTTATATTATCCTATCAAATTCTAGCATTATTGAAAGGTTTCTGTAAATTTAATGTTATCTCTGCAAGTGGTACACTAATTTTAAAGCATTTAAAAAATCATAATATAATATTCTATAATTATCTTTTACTCTTCCTGAACAGTTATAAACACATTAATATTTAAAAAAAAAATATA
>KZ807198.1:121395-136395 GCA_000696205.2 Oncopeltus fasciatus | reverse complement strand
TTTTAATAATAAATGTTCGTACTAAAGCTTATAAATACTTAAAAATGAATTAATAAATAATTTTAAACATAAACCCTTTTATAAAATTGGTCATACTTAAAAATATTATTTTGATGAAAACTCTTTTAAAAATAATTATCAACTATATTGGTAGAAAAGTTCAAATTTGTACGTAATCCATGTGGGTTGAGTGAGCACACTAGATTTCTTAATTGGCATTTACTGTTACATTAGAAATTATATGAGGAACTGCTGAATTTTTCAATCCAATATCTCAATAAAATGTAAATTGGATGAATAATTTCTGGTATGATTGCAGAAAAACATAATTCAAGACAATAAGGATATGTAATATTTAAAAAAAAAAGTTTTAAATTTATTTTTCTTTAAACTAAGAATTTATTTCAATTCGTTCACTCATTATGATTTCAAATTAAGTTTTTAGGACAAGTTTTTGTCCTCCAAATTTTTAAATAATTTATAAATTGTATTATTATTGAAAAGGTGAAAGCAGTATTCATTGGTTTTATGTCACTTTGTTGTATTGGCCACATACAAACCTCTGCAACTTGTCATTAGCTGTTAAGTCGAGATATTTTTTTTTTACATTCTTTGCTATTTGATTGCATTATTGAATTATATATATGTGCTACAAAAACTGTTTTGTGCCTAAATATTCAGATACAAAAGTCAATAAGCCATATAAAATGTGTTTGAGATATTCCACAAAAGTCCGTCTGAAAAATGCGTTACTGGCAATTCAAAAAAGTATTAATGAGCCAATATTTAAAATAAAACAAGAAAAATAAAATTATTATTTATTTTCTTTGTGATGGCTACTTTAAAAAATTATTATTTGTTGCTTTATTAGAAGTGTGTTATGATTTAGTGAATTTCTGCTATAACCTGTGACTTAAACCTTTCAAATTTATAAGTGTATTAAATGCTCTTGATTAATTAGCCATTTCAAAAAGCTGTGCGGTTTTGTACATAATATTATTACCTGAGGTCAGTTGAGGTCATGAAACCATAATTCTTCAGTCCTGGCAGTTTGGCAGTGTTTTTCTGAAATATTTTTTATAAGTTACAAAAAATCTGTTACCTGTCATTTTGTTTTCATAAAAACTAGAATTTTTGATAAATTATTGAAATACTAATTTTCTTAGGCCTGTCAAAAGAGTCTTCTAAAAACTTAAATAATTAATATGGAAAATAGTCTCAATCAGTTCACTTACTGTTTGAAGATTGAATGACCGATAGACCTAAGATGAGATCCTATATTTAAGTAAAAACTTTAACAAGGAAAATTTTTATTATAAAAGATCTGTTTAAAAAATAAATACTAAAAATTGTTTGTATAAAAGCTAATTGACAAAATCTAGAAGTATGTATACTATAAAAATTCTGATGTAAACATTCTGAAAAGAACTTATTTATAAAGGTTCTCGCATAAACTGTTTCAAATAAGTTCTACTACTAATTTTAAGTGAAAAAAAGAACCTTTTCTGAATAAAAGTGCTTCGTCATTTTGGGTTTATTCACCCAAACCTAACCTAACCATACTAGAGAAAGTGATGGTCAGTATACCATACTTGCTGCCTTATTTTTTTTTTCTTATTGAATGAAGATTGGTACCCAATTATGGCTGAGTGTTCCCAGGGGCACACCAGGAATTTTCTGGGTCATTCAAAACAAAAATAAAATAAAAACTAACTGTTTACTTATTGTGAGTTTTGTGACCTTTGAATCAGGAGTGCAGTGTCAGAACCACTGGACTCTATTCCCCTCCAATAAATATAAATAACTGGAAATTAATCAATGCAAAATCATTTTGATGTCAAAGTAAGCTATATTTAATGGATAATGCTGGCTGATAAGGTGAGTTAAGTAATATTGTTTGGTTATTTACAAGTTACTTAATAATTCTTTTTGTTATTGATTTTTTACTATTAGTATTCATATTGTACAACCTTTTAAGTTTTTATAGATTAAAACTAAATGCATATAAAAAATATATTTTTTTAACCTTTAGTCTATTTAAAATAATTTATTTTTTGAGGAACTGATCACCCTTTTCAGGGTCTTATACATTATGGGGTTATTGATTATGGAGAACTTGTAAGTTTTAATAGTTGGGCAGAATAAGCATCAATATTTTTTGTTCCTTTTTTTGTAGCCCAAACAAGTGGGCATGAAAAAGTACAGGGAGAAGCTACAAACAAGCTGGCTAAGAAAGGAGCTGAGGAAGTCATGACTGTCCCCAAATTCATCTCCTCAAATTGTCTAATACTTTCATCAAGTAAGAAGTGAAATCCTGGGAATCTAAAGAGGGAACTTAAACTGGTTTAACAAACTAGGACTGAGACGCTATTATGCACTAATCAAATTACCGGATAGAAAGACAAAAACATTATCCTGAAGTATCACTTGAATAAATGGGGCTAGAAGAGAACTTTTAATTCCCTAGAGGAACAAGAAAGCTTTTTGATGTGACGCCTGACAAAATTTTTGGAAGGACAATTATAAAGCCCAATATGATTTCAGGTGCTCATCCCAGAGGTCTTTTAGGTTATCATATAGGTCTTAGATTTCTCTCGGATAGCTGTTTCAATAGACCCAAGAAATCATGGCGACCATGTGTGGGTTGCTAATTCTGCCAGTAATAGAATGTATCTTCTTATTATGGGTAATGTTACCGAGAGAGAGCTTTTTACTTTTAAATATATCTTGTAGGGTGATGGTATTACTGTGCATAATCCCTGAGTTTTGTGGTAATGTGGAGCTAATGGAAGGATTAATCTGGATGTTAAGGAAGGCTTTGTGTATTTTGGTATTGATACTTATAAACCCACTATAAGGAATATCTGGTCAACAGATTTGGAAATTAGGTGATTTAGGTTTATGAACAAAGATCTGATTAGAAGGAAGGATTTTCCTTCTGATTAATGAAGGGGTGCTAACTACTTCCTTGGGATGAAGATTAGTGCTACACTCTTACCACAAGAAATTATTTGACCTTTAAGTAAAATCAGATTCATATCCTGTTCCATTATTAAAAGTGGCAGCTCATTTAGTTTCAATAACACCGTAATATTTAAGATCCAAGCCTCTTCAGTATGAAAATGTAATTGCTTAATACAATTCTATCCCGCCTCTTAAATAGGCCTATATATCTCATATATCTTAATCTCAGTAATCACAGAGCATCCTGTTTTAAATCACAGCCTCTTCTCATAGTGTTCAATCATTGTAAAGAATTTGAAGACATTCCATGATGTCCTTAGAATTTTTATTACATCTTTCAAATTGAAGAACTCCCCAATATGCCTTCAAATTTACATTTGCATTTTACATGTGTGCAAATGTATTCACATTACTTACCCATACCTAACCCTCTTTCAACTCCTTCGCTTACCTTTATTCTCTCTTATGACAGGTAACCAATTTCTCTGAACATTTATTATTCTTCCTCCCCCCCAGGACGAGCTAAATATCTTATTAAATTCCCACCACACTAGTGAGAGCCTAACCCATGAGAAAGACGAATACATCGTCTTATGCCCGAAGGAGCTGACATTCTCTAGCTGTTTGTCGGCTCTCGTTATTTACTTTTTTAATTTTTATTTATAAATATTAATTTAGTTGTGGTTTATTATCNGTCTTATGGACGAAGATGACATTGTCTAGCTATTTATCGGCTCTCGTTATTTACTTTTTTAATTTTTATTTATAAATATTAATTTAGTTGTGGTTTATTATCCCTCATAAATTTTAAACAATTAATGAGAGGGAATGAAATAAAAAAATCTATCTAGATAGACCATCCAGTATTTTGCATGAGAAATTAATCAGGGTTTTGGCCAGGATGAGAAAAATAAAATAAAAATTATTGGGTAATTAATTTATTTTATTCTTGCCAATGTTTTGACTTAACGTGTTAGTCATCATCATGGTGGTCTGTATACTACAGAACTAAAATAGTCAAGTCTTGTGTTTTGACCTTAAACCTCCCAAGGAAGATCTCCCCATACATCATTATCACTCTAATGACTTACAAGTTAAGTCGAAACAGCAAAAATAAAATAATTACTCAATAACTTTGGAGTATCTTATTTTTCTTATCTTGGCCAAAATCCTGATTAATTTCTCACTTGAAAAATTATATAATCATTACAAGAAGGAGATATTTAACTGTTATGTGTAAGCACATCAGTATTTGAGGTTTTTCAAAAAAGAATTTAGATAAAAAGTCTTATTTGATAGTCGGAAACTGGAAGAATTACATGCAAATTATAATTTATAATAATTCTGACATTAGAGCTTTTATTCTTCCTGTATTAATTGTTTTTTCTATTTTATTTCTAGATCTTTCTTTTTTTTCTTCTAGAGCCTTTTTTCTTTTAACTGGCTCATCATCTTCAGATTCAACTGAAGTAACAAATTTTGTATATATGTGCATTACAACTAAACCTTACTTTTTACATTAACAGAATTTGTTTTCAATTTATAATCATTTTTTACATATCATAATAATTAAATATAATCATTAATTTTTTATTACCTTATTTACATATATATCTATTAATTTTAATTTTTATGATTAATAATTTAAGTAAGTGCAAATAGAAAATAAAATTAAAATAAAGAGTAATAAGATAACCCTTCAAAATATGTAAAATGTGGCAAGTGTTTATGAATAGGCACATGATATTTTGTATATCCATTACGACTGCAATTTGATTGCTTAAGAGGTAAAATATTTCATCATTTGAGTTATAAAAATACAACAAATAAGATATGTATATAAATAAGGTAATAACAAATTATATTTAACTTATTGACTGTCATTTCCGAGTTATCTCTTACTCTGTTTACTTTTGTGCAGCTATGATTAAACTCGAAGTATATCAGATAACAATAAAGCACTAAAAAAGACGTAAATGTCATGCACTTGACAATTTCCAAGATACTACTGACCAATATGAACATGTTATCTACGATTCAGCTTTAGAGAAGTGACAGGTCAAAGTATGTCTGTATGTGTCTGCATGCAAATTAACTCGTAGTTGGCATCCGCAAAAATATTTTTGTATTACAGAAGCCAACTACGAGATAATTTATAAGACTTTTTCTTTAAAAAACACATTTTTTTATACTTTTCGATGGTAATTATGCACTAGAATCAAGAATTTTAATATATAATATGACTAAATCAAATTGTCATTTTAGGGCAGATTTATGAAAATCGCTGTTGCGATGAATATGTTATTTATGTGTGATATGTGAAAAATTATTATAAATTAAAAAAAATATTCTGTTAAAAGTAGGGTTTAGTTGTAATGCACAGATATATAAATGATATTTTATTATTTTAGTATTTGTTATTTTAGTTGAACCTGAAGTTGAGCCAGTTAGAAGGAAAAAAGGCTTGAAACATCAAAGAATAACAGAAAAATAAGCTAATATAGGAAAAATAAAAGCTCTAATGTCAGAATTACTAGATGGATAAAAAGTCTTGCATGAAGAAATTCATAATTATTTTTTAACGCCAACGTTTCTTCATGGATCTTGGTAGGGATTGACTCCAACTTCTTGTGGCTCATACTTAAAAGAAAATAAATAATGCTATTTCTTCTTACTTTATCTTTTGTGTAAATAATTCTAATAAACTGAAGTGTTTTGCTCTCCAGCTCTGTATATTTGAGCTAACATAACTGCTATAGTGGGAAAATTATTAACTATTGAAATTTGGTATAGTGTTCATTCTGGTATCTAGTATAGCACTAAAATTTTCCCCCATAGTGTGGGGAGTGGGATTGGTAAGTAGCGGGAGACATTTTTTAATGTACACTTTTGTGTATGTGTATATGTAAATATTGGATTTTTTAAATTGATATAAACCACCTCTATGGAAAATTAATCTCGGGTATATTAAAAAAAAAAATAATGTCCTATTCAATTGAATTTTTTCTTAGTTCTACAGTTCTGTATTCTATACTCAATGAGAAGAAAGTTGTTATTAAAAATGGAAGTTTAGCTTATTGTGTATAATATTCATTAATTTTTAAATGTAAAATATGTATTGGTAACCTCTCTCCCTCCATCCCTTAACATAACATTGAAAATAACATTAACATTGAAACTCATTTCTAAGTACTATCATCTTTCTCATTGAATCCCTCTTCAACTAGTGCTAAGCATTTTTGTTGATCAAAACAGCGTATATTATCAGAATTTGGTGCTTAAAACATAATTGGGGCTAGATAGTCAAAGGTTTTACTCTCACTTGCATGCCCAGTGCTCAAGTGAAAATGCTCTCTCCAGCTATTATTTGCAAGTATTTTCTAAAGATTGATTTTTTTAACAAATTAAATTTAACAAGTGTAGATATATTTTACATTTTTACCCCCATATGAGGCAACCTCACTTAAAAGTATTTTTTTCATTTGCTACTGATACTTCTTACATGCTAGTTGCAAATCATGAAATATAATTTCTTTGTTCGTTGATTATTTTCCTTTTCCTAAACATTGAATTAGTACTTCCCTACTCACTGAAACAATGATGAAAGTAAGCACTAACTGCTAAATTTTATTTTTTTTAATTTTTGAAGTGAAAAATCTGTGCTTTGGCCTTTATAGAAGTTACTTGTTGGTTATGGTATTATTAGCAATTCTTAAAGGTCCATATTCTCCCTTAAATTAGCAACTATTTGATGTAAAGGAATTTTTATTACTAGTAAAACTCATGATGCATCGTATCTTGATTTCAGTTATTTGTAGTGAAAGTTTGTTAATCAGCTTAATTCAGTTTTTATACTTAAATATACGATATATATATGTGTGTGTGTGTAATAAATTACTTAATGTGCAATTGGTGTGCCTGTATGTGTGTGTGTGTATATAGGAAGCTGCTTTTACATTTGTTTTCTTGATATCCCTTCATTATAAACCCCCAACTTAATGAGATATTTTTTAACTGTTATTTTCAAAATTCTTATATTTTTTCCATAGTACAAAAAAAAAAAATATAATAATACAATTTTTTTTTTTAACCAATACTTTTGTTGGGAGTTTGATTTACCCCTTGAAATGAAAGCATCTTTTTTTTTTTTCTAGTTATATTCGTGAAAGCTGCTATTGAGATTACTTGTTTTTCTTCTCTTCAAGACTTATGAATAACTTCAATTTTATTACCTTTTAGTTTTTCATAGCCTTGTTAGCCTTTTATCAAACCTAGCACTACATCACTGTTTCACTATTTGTTGCTTCCTTTTCACATAGAACAAAAACTTTTTGAACATGCTATAGAATTTTTGTTGGGGTTTGGTCAAATTTGATCCAAAAAATACAATTTTAAAAGTAATGTGTATTTTTTATTATTTGCCAACTCACATCTTCAGGGCTATCATGAAGGCGAGAGTGGGCCGTCTTGCCACCGGGATCAAATGTTCATGACATGAACCCTAAAGTTGGCTTACAATGTAAGCCAAAATGTTGGTAGATAATAAAAAATACACATTTTTTTAAATTGTATTTTTTGGATCAACCTTGACTGAACCCAACGAAAATTCTCTGGCAGTAATCTCTATGGTTAAAATCTCTCCATTTGAACTCTTTGAACTGAGAAGGGTGAAACTGAATCTATTTATACTGAGAATCAGGTTGTGTTGAAAAAATAGTGGTGGATTCAGAAATTGTTAAGATTTAGAAATTCAAATTAATGTATGCAATAATAATAACAATAATAACCCAAGTGATTTTATTCTCTAAATCTAATCCTCCTCTTTCCTTTAATTAAAACCATTTTTTTTTTATTTTAAATGTACTGCAGAATTACCAGAAAAAAATTTGCCTCCTCATTCTGGTTATTAATAAAGTAAACTTCTAATTTTATAGGATAATTTAAATTCAATCAATTATTAGGCATAAAACCATTTCGTTTTATGATTTATATCTTATTATATTCGATATTTATCAATCTAACTTTAATTTTTTGAATTAAAATAATAAAAATTGTCATAAATTTAACTTAAATTTAGCATACAATCTAAATTCAATGAGGATATCCTAGAATGTTTTAATGTAATGTTGAAATAAATTTATTGTGAAAAATTGTGCATTTTTAAAATGAAATATTTTTCTTTTCATTTAAAAGAACTAAATACTGAAGTGAATATACTCAGTGGATTTAGGAATGATCTGTGTACATTTGGTATGATGTGGGTGCAGGTTCAAGCTGTGACCAGGACAGCCTTGCCTACCGGTATACAGATACAGATTCTGGATTAGGGCGAGCAACTCCTCCCCGGCGTGTGCCTTCTCCTTCAGGACCCGGCTCTCTTCCTGCTGGCCGGAGAAGGCCTGATGACAGCCTGTCAGATGCTGGTTCTGATTATAATGGGCCTCGCCTTTACCGACAACCTGCTACCAAGAGTAATAAGGTAAGAAAATCCTTAAGGAACTTTTAATCTATCTTTCTATTATATTTCCTTCCTAAGATTTTTAATCTGTAGTTTACACATGAACTCAGACTTTATCTGAAGAGGGAATATTGTTGTATTTCTATTTCTAATTTTAAAAAAAATTATATAAAATTGTTTATTTTCTTCTATTTTCAAATATCTAATACAATTTACATTTTCGGATGAAATGTTAAAATATGAAAAATGTTGACAATTACTTTACTTTTGTACATTTCATTATGCTTAGCATGCCAAAACATTTTAATTTTTTGTTTAGAAAACTTTATATCTCATATCTCAATTTCTAACTAGCCTTCTCTTTCGATTGCAGCACCTCCCATGTTGTTTAAAAATCAGTCTGGCCATAACCTTTCTTCATTTAAGAGGTGCTTATTTCATTTTGCCAAAAACATGATAAGTGTAGTAGTATAGCAATGAATTGTCGTGATTTCACATGAAATTAGGTAAAACAGGGGTTTCAGTAGGCACTGAACTGTTTATTAAAATAAATTTATGGTGATGAATGTTTTTCGTTGTTATGAGTTTTTGAGTGGTTCAAGCATTTCTAAGGTGGCCAAGAAGATAGAGATGATGATCACCCCGGTCGCCCTTCCACGTCCAAAACGGATAAAAATATCGAAAAGGTCGGTCATCTGGTTCGATCTGATATTTGGTTAACAATTTGTGAGATTGCTGAAACTGTAGGAAGTTTTCTGAAAAGGAGGCGGGGACCTCTAATAACACTCATAATAAAATTTCAATAAAAGTGGAGGTTTATTTATTTTATTTTTCTTATCCATCTGATAAAACAATAAGTTTTCCAGAATGTGACCTGTTTTCTACTTCTCGATGGAAGGCGAAAGGTTTCATATGCTATAAAGCATATATAGACTTCTTGTGTGTTTGTTTTTGTGATGTGTACTATAAGTATTACTACTATTTTAGATCTTTATTACTTACTATGTTACATTTGGAAAATAAACTGACTAATATTTTTATTCTTAGGGCATAGTTTTGAATGCTGTTGAATATTGTGTCTTTCCTGGCCATGTAAACCGAGAGGCAAAACAGAGAGTGATAGAAGAAATGAATAGGTCTGAAGCTAAACACTTCCTTGTCCTCTTTAGAGACTCCGGTTGCCAGTTCCGAGCACTATATGCCTACTGGCCGGAAACAGAAGAAATTATAAAACTTTATGGAACTGGACCCAAACAAGTCAACGATAGAATGTTTGATAAGTTTTTCAAGTAAGTTCATATTTCTTCAAGATTTTCAATGTTAAATTTTTTTTTCAATAATTTTTAAACCCCTAATATCCTCATATCAAGTAATGTTTTAAGCATATTAGTCAAGAATGGTTATCCCTCTTGAGAAAAGGGTGGAAAAACAAATTTTTTACACCTGCAATAGCTTATTTTGTTGTAAAAGAAAAAAAAAAGTGAAAAATATAGTCTCAAACTTTATATGTATGTGTATGATCTGTAATAATACGCTTAATAGATCTGAGAGATCTTTAACTGCTTGATGTGCTGCTTATGTAAACTTAGCCATACCCATATATGCACATATAATTGGGTAGTTTTTCCAGAAGTAGCCTTATAAATCCTGCTCAGCAATCTTTTGGTGGAAAAACTGAAAAATGGACTAGGTATTTATACTACAGATATTAAATCTTTTTTACTTGAAAGATAACTGAATTACTAAGCTGTTCAGTGAATTCATCTTGTTACAGTATAATTCTAACTTGCCAGATGTGCAATCCCTCTCCTGAGATTAATTAATATTAATAATTAACTTATTTGAAGGTTCTAACAATTTTTTTATAACAAATTTGCCAATTTTTCATCCCAAACTCACACAGATAAGAACTTGGCATAGATGTATAATAGGGTAACTGAAATAAATAAAAAGGTAAAAAAAAACTTTGCCACTAAGCTATCCACTCATTTGAAGACCTAACAGCAGCTAGTTGATCAAGACACATAAATTAAAAGGCTAAAGGCAAGGTCTAGGCAATGGAAAGGTAACCGTTCTAGCCTGGGGAAAGTAGGTCAAAGATGAAATCACTGACTTCTGTCTATGACATCCTAATCCAAATCTCAAGTTCAATACAGCTTTTCGAGGTGATGCATGATGAAAAAACTCAACGTAGTTCACAAAATCCCAAAACCCCTGAGAGATATGTATAACAGTTTGGCTGCTTGAGAAATTTAAGGTTTTTTACCCTAATATAACCCTCATAAAGTTGATGGATCAATCTCTAATGAAATTAGGCTCTCTTGGAGTGAACCTAAACCTCAAATTTCATCTGATTCTGATTCTAATTTCAATTGAAAACAATAGTGTACCACCTGCAGTAGACACCCCCCCCCCAATTTTCTGATTTTACATGTCTTAATATTAATCAATTCTCGAGATGGAGTATGTTGATCGATTGTTATAAACTGGGGGACAAAAAAAACCGGCGCACCTGAAATTTTACCTGAAAAATGCATATAAACATTTTTATAACAGGTCAAAGGTCACAATTTGCTCACCTTTATTTATTGTGATATATTCTGTTTGTTGTATACCAAGAATAAAGGGTAAAAAACACAACATGAGCGGGTAAAAAAATCTTTATTGAAAAAGAAAAGAAAAATGGTCACTTTTAGAAAAAAATAAACACACTCTAAACGAAAAATAACACTCTATTATTAAGAAATGTGAGTCATTAGTACCGAGTGTTGCCTCCCCTTGCTTGAATAACATCCCGGGTTCTTCTAGACATACTGCGAATCAGGTTGGCTACACGATTTTGAGGTATCTGATCCCATTCACGTACCAGAGCCATCCTTAGCTCTTGGAGGTCACTTGGTGGGTACTGTTGTCGCCGAATGGACGTTCCAAGCTGGTCCCAAAGGTGTTCGATAGGGTTGAGGTCAGGGCTGCGAGCTGGCCACTCCAAAGTGCGGACGCCTACCTCATCCAGGTAGTCCCTTACAACATTATCATGCATAAAAAGGAAATTGGGTCCGATAAACGTGGCAAAAGGTACCACATATTCCTCCAGAATGTCAGTCACATACGTATGTGCATTAAGCATTGGCCTTCGGAACACATAGAGGTCTGTCAGCCTCTAAACAAATTCCACCCCAAACCATCACCGAGCCTTAAACCTGGACTCGTCAGAAAAGAGAACAGAGGCCCAATCATCTTCTGTCCTGGCGGAATGTTCTCGACAAAAGTTGAGGCGAGCTGTTCGGTGAGCAGAGGGCCGGATGCGGGGACTTTGGAGTGGATATCAAGCTCTGCAAGCCTCCTCCTTACTGTTCTCACGCTTACATTTGATTGGAAGCGATTTCTGAGGGCCTGAAGAGCAATGAAGCGATCATCAGCTGGGAGTGTCGCTCTTGGACGGCCTGATCCCGGCCTCCTGGCATAGCTACCAGTTTCGCGAAACCTCTGAACTGCCCGGCGAACTGTTGTTTCAGGCAGTCCATGAACTCTGGCCGCGTATCGTTGGCTTTGGCCGTCTTTGATCAACGCCATAATTCGCGCAACAACCTCTGTCGTCAAAACCATTTTTAATGTTTTAAAATTATGAATTTTCTCTTTAAGAAAGAAAGGAAAGAAGAAACGCCAATCAATGTGTTTCTGGAGACAAACTGAATTCAAAATTATGAATTTTTCCTTTAAGAAAGAAAGGAGAGATAAAGTCCATCTTTCAGTTTATATCATTAATCCTAGAGAGGATTAAGACATTTGTTGTCAAAACATAAGGAATTGTACTCCCATTTGATCTGTCGTGCCAGTTATTACACCGCACACAAAAATAATTATTTAATCTGCATTTTTCAGGTAAAATTTGTCCCCCAGTGTAGTTTATTTTCTATGAAAGAAATGAACTAATAGCTATAATGTAGCTGGTTTATTAAAAAGTATAACTATACCTTATGGCAATAGTAATTAATGTGAACAATCATGTTTTTATATGAGTAGCTTTATTAGGGACTGTGACCATTTCAATTTATAATTATGTTGCAGGTATAACTCTGGTGGAAAGTGCTTCTCTCAAGTTCACACAAAGCACCTGACTGTAACTATAGATGCCTTCACCATTCACAACAGTCTTTGGCAAGGAAAGAAAGTCAACTTGCCAAATAAGAGGGACATGACCCTTGTGATTTAGTCATATTATTTTGTAAATTGTTTCTAAGTTTTACTGACGAATTTTAATTCTTGTATAATAAAGTAAAAAAAAAACAGATTATATATGTAAATATTGTAATTCAGTTAACATTATTACTAATAGAATTAATTTTAGTTTAACTGGCTCTTAAAACCAGTATAATTTGCTGAAGATGGTCTAGAATTCTTTTCTTTTCAAATAATTATTTATTTTCTTAATCTTATGGCTAATTTTTGAAGTATTAAATTATACTGATTAATATTACAAATTATATATATTTGAAATATAATTTATAAATTACTAAAATGCTAATAGAATATTTTTATAGGGAGCATCTGTATCTGTTATGAATTTGAAAATTTTTAAATCAATCCTTTGGCAAAAATGTTATTTTTATTTAAATAAATTTAAAATTAATTACTATGAATATGGTAAACATCACATTAGAATCAAATTAGGATTAGTGAACTTGAGCTGCCATATGGCCCACTTGCAGTTAGTCCTTTCAAGAGGATAGACCAGGGATCTGACCATATAGATTTAATTTTGTGTAAGAAAGTCTTGGTTATTTCTTTAATAAAAGAGGGAAGACATTACCACATACGAATGCTGTGCCAATTATTTTGCTTTTATTGTTCTAATTGTTTGTTTTAATTAAAATTCTAGGTTGTGAATTACGATCGTTGCTTCGCTTGTGTTACTGTAACAGTAACTGTGTTGATACGCTTCTTTAAAACTATTGTGGATTATAAATACATATACATAATATATATATATAGGTAAATAATTATTTGTTATATACATTTTTTTAAATGGAAGTATTATATTGTAAATATATTTAATGGTGCGCTCTCCTGTTTCCTTCCTCAACTGTTTCTCTGTTTTTATATATTGCTGATATAAATATATTTATTAAAAAGTGAACAAAGAGAATACTCTTGTGATTGTTATGTAAAGATCATGGTTCATCAATGCTACCAGTATATTTATATTAAAAATTGTGATCAATAAAAATTAATTGTATTACTATTCTTGTTGGTTATTTTTATTATTTCTGCTACCAGTTCCCATTGATGTTGAAAGGGGAGGGAGGCATATCTATTGTAACTTGATATATATTGATATTGATAGCTTATGCAAACAAGTCTTAGAGGCCCTGTGAAGATCAGGTTTAATAAGTTCTAAAGAAATGGAGCTAGTGCCCCAATAGGATAGGGTTCTAATTTAAAATAATTAGGAATTTATTCCTTTTGGGAATTTAAAAATTGTTACTTATGTCTTGCCTCACTGTATTTAAGTGGAGAAACAGAAGGGTGACCTAAGTTTTGAGTTAGGGATAAAAGTAGAGTAATGAGTAAAAGGGATCATAAAATAACTGTTCTTGGTGTAATAATGAAGGCTAATCAAAACAGGCTAGAAAAAAGCTCACTAAAATGTCTAATGTATGTGCTTTGACCTCATCAATGTAATACTTCTTCCTAAATGCTTAAATTCACGTAAACTCTGTCTCCATTAGCAACAGATAAGACGAGGGTCTACTATTGCCCTCAAAATCTAATTTTCAATATATCAAAGCAAATCTCTCTCCTTTTCCCAACCTTTGCAAAATTTATCTTTGCTTACTATATTACTGCCTGTACATCCTCTATTTTCCTTAATTTATTGTTACTTTTCTGACAAAATTATTAAATTTTTTCCTTTGATAAAATGAGTTTAAAATAGAATTATTTTTCTAATTATTTCAATTTGTTTAAAACTAGTTCAATACGTGATCAATATTATATGCGGATGTTGGAAAAGATCAAGAAAAATAAAATTTATATTAGATCATAAAATAAGGCACATTAGCTGACTAGCAGGTAAAACTCTTGCTTGTTGAATGAGTGGCCCCCAGGCTTTATTCTCAACTGAGACATTTTACTTTCTCTGCAGGATAATTTAGAGTTATTAAAGAAACTGAAATTGCTTAAAAATTTGTTTTGAGAATAATTAAAGGTAACAGTGTCAAAGCAAACATATTTATGCCTAATATTATAAATACTAAATACAAGCTATCACACATGAAATATTAAATATTAACAACATTGATGTTATATTTTGAAGATAACTGATCAATTTCGTTACATTGAAGAGGATTTCCAGTAAGATCAAGGTTTATCTTTTGAGGATTATTGATAAGGCACTCAGTTAAACATTCAATGGATGAAAGTTTATTGTGACGAAGAGTCAATGTCTTCAATTTTGGTAATTTAGGGAAACCCTTAAGAGAGTTTATATTATTTTCATCAAGATTTAAAACCTGAAAAAGAAATTGATGATAAAAATCAGGGGAAATTTCCACTCAATAAAAAGAACATTAAAAAAT
>KZ807198.1:92823-120279 GCA_000696205.2 Oncopeltus fasciatus | reverse complement strand
TTTTTTTTAAATTATTATTAGGAAGTGTTGGCAATGAGGAGGTCACGCAGCCATTTCCTATTCAGGTGATTTATAAATATAATATTTTATATACATTATATACATGTGTGTGTAAAAAATAATAATACATACATATATAATCTTATAATAATCATAGGATGGTTAACTAAGTTTTCTTATTATACAGACATGTTCTTTTCTTAACTTCTTATAAGGAATTTTTTCTACAATACCATTAAACCTTTCACCATCCATGGCTTTAAATCAAGAATTACCCTTAATTATTTTGTTACTGAGAAATGTTTTTAATTTATTCAATCATCTTTGAAATAATTATAATAATTCATAATTTTAGCAATATCAGTACAATATTACATTTATTCCAGCTAAAATTATTTAAATAGTGTATTAAGTCATCAGTTTTTATTCTTTTGGCATTTCTAGAGGCAGGCTTTTACTTCTAGAGGATTCCTAGTGAATTCCTTGATCAATGGAACACTTAGCACTAGCTGGGCACCATTTTTCATAGATTGGAAAAAATCAGGCAGCCAGAATAGTGTGCTTACCTCACACCTTTAAAATGCTGTGGGGCACACGGTGTTTCTTTCTAAGACCTCCGTGATCTTTTATGAAGATTATTTTGTTTTATTTTATTTATTCAAAGTAGCTAATTTATTACTTAAATTTAAATACAAACTATTCAATTTTCACTCTAGAATTAAAATTACTATATCAGTATTTATGTAAACAAGAGAATACAATTCCAAAAAAAAAATCTAAAACTTTCCAGCCAATCACAACACCCCTGGCACTGGGCAGGCTGTTACTTCTTGATAAAGGCTTGCCCAGGGCACAACAAACACACAGCTCAATTTTGTGAGATGGGTGGATCTCCTTGGCTAATACCATGCCAAATAAACCATACATCAGTGATGTTCAGTCACAACCTGGTCATTGATAAGAAGGCAATCATAAATGTGACAGGTGGCATCCACTAAAGATCTCATGCATCAGATTGGATAGTATTAAAAAAACTTCCTGCTGAATATATATAAAAAAAACTTTATAAAAAAACAACTTGGACTTGGTAAACTTTTTCTTATAGAGTAATGAAGTTATTAAAAAGTCTTTGAAATAAATTTTATTATTGCATTTATTACAAAAAACTGCTTAATAGTTGCCCAACTGATATTGATAGCAAAGAACACAGTAATACATAATACAATTTTTTTTTATAAATATTAATTTAGTTGTATATTATTCCACATAAATTTTAAACAATTTTTTTTTTCTTTACATGTAGTGAAGGATGAACAATAGCATTGTCAGTTTGGTTGCTACCTAGGTGACAGCCTAAAAACTAGCAAGATAATCTAAAGGGTTATTACTACCAATGAATATAGTACTATCATACCTTCCGTAATCCGTCTTCATTGGTTTCTTATGTTCTGTTGGTGAGCGCTTTCAGAAATGATCCATCCATCTTCGTGGCCGAATACATGTGTGTTCTGTGTCACTGTTTGTATTCTGTAGGTTGGTCAGGTACTGCAGTGGAATACAGGCAGTGACAGAGAACACATGTATTCGGCCACGAAGATGGATCATTTCCGAAAGCACTCGCCAACAGAACATAAGAAACCAATGAAGACGGATTACGGAAAGTATGTTAGTGCTAGCAAGATAAATTTAATTTCCTAGTAGTAATATAGCTAGATGATTAACATTAATCACCAAATATCAAAATTAACATTATTATTAAACATTAACAGAAAAAAAAGAAAAAAATTGTGTTAGGAAATAATTGATTTCAAATAAGACTAAAATTAAATATGTGTAGGCTCCCTCATGCCAAATAAGAAAAGAAACCTGATTAAGAGAAGACACACACACACACACATATATATAATTGTATAATAAACTTAGATTACTACTCATATTTACTGTAATGTTAAAACATATTGAGAGCAGACAAAATAATGTTATATTACAATAGCCTCACATTAGGAGTAGTCCCATTTTTGTTAATGTGTAAGATATCCAAAAAATTGGTAACAGGTTTGAATGAAACACAATTTCATTATTAATTCCAACTATTCTACATGCAATATTTCATGAACCCTTTGCATTTAATATAAACTAGTAATTATTTTCATTGAAAAAGTAAAATGATGTTCTAAATAGGCATAGATTAAGGAATATTTTAATAATTTATTTGATTTATCTACTAGGCCATCAATCAGAAAATTTTGATTTCTCAGTGATCCAAAACCTCTGAAACAATCAAGTTACCTACGTACTATAAATTATTAATTAATCTATTAAAACATAATTTTTAAGTTCTTAAAATCTGCAGGTAAGTGGAGGATGAGTAAACACTAAATAGGATCAATATTACTGATTAAGAATTTTGGGGGGAGGGAGACCTCTAAAATATTAAATAAAATAATTTTTTTAGTGATATATTTTTAATGCTTTTGTTTATCTTTTGATTATTAAATTTTTTCCTTTGATAAAATGAGTTTAAAATAGAATTATTTTTCTAATTATTTCAATTTGTTTAAAACTAGTTCAATACGTGATCAATATTATATGCGGATGTTGGAAAAGATCAAGAAAAATAAAATTTATATTAGATCATAAAATAAGGCACATTAGCTGACTAGCAGGTAAAACTCTTGCTTGTTGAATGAGTGGCCCCCAGGCTTTATTCTCAACTGAGACATTTTACTTTCTCTGCAGGATAATTTAGAGTTATTAAAGAAACTGAAATTGCTTAAAAATTTGTTTTGAGAATAATTAAAGGTAACAGTGTCAAAGCAAACATATTTATGCCTAATATTATAAATACTAAATACAAGCTATCACACATGAAATATTAAATATTAACAACATTGATGTTATATTTTGAAGATAACTGATCAATTTCGTTACATTGAAGAGGATTTCCAGTAAGATCAAGGTTTATCTTTTGAGGATTATTGATAAGGCACTCAGTTAAACATTCAATGGATGAAAGTTTATTGTGACGAAGAGTCAATGTCTTCAATTTTGGTAATTTAGGGAAACCCTTAAGAGAGTTTATATTATTTTCATCAAGATTTAAAACNTATATATATAATATCCTTTATGATAGATATCAAAAGTAATCTTCATAAAATATAATTCTGTCTAAACCTTATAGCCCTAACATCTACTATAAAAAATAAATGTCACAACTCATCATAAAATAAAGAGGTGTATAAAAATTAACTTTTAAAATCCAATTAGACATTTTCAAGGAAAGCCTCAGTTATGTCATTTGTTTCAAGGAAAATACGACAATATCCTAAAAAATTCTCTTAATTTTAAGGCATACTGAAAAAAAAATTCACAGCTGCTGAAGCAACTCCTGAAATTATTAAATATAAAGAAGGTATCGTTGACCAGCACACTGCATTGCATTGCTTTGAAAAATTTAGCAGTGGAGGTATGATGGAAATAAAGAAGGACTCGCAGAAACCATTAATGGATATTGATGAGGTTCAGCAGTAAGCTGTTGAGTAAAATCTGTCCACAAGTACTCCCAGACTTGCCAGTGAGTGTGCTATAACATAAGATACTATTAGTCACTATGGGGAATATGAAAAAGAGCAGTAGACGGGTCCCTCACAAACTTGCTCTTCAGCAATCAGCTGTGGGGTTAGAAATTTCTGAAAATTTATTGAAAAACCTTTCTAATATGAGATTTTACTTAAACAGCTTTTCCAGTTGCTGCAAGGAGGCAATAAAAAAAAAAACCATGCTTTGCTTTTTTTTGGAATTCTGAAAGTATTATTAATTATTCATCATCCTGCTTTGATCAATCAAAAAGGAGTTTTTTCCCAACAATGCTCGNAAAGAAGAAGAGTCTACAGAAGAAAAAGAACAACCAAATCTTGGACTCAGAGATCGGAGCAAAATCCAACCACCCCAGCGGTTCAATGATTTTGTCACCACTTTAATTATGGCAGATCAAGAAACCCCTGAAAACATTATTGGAAAGGGTTGAACTTAAATAAAATACTTAATTCAAAATCTTTTCAATGAGGGGGAGTGTTGAGATAAATTGTTCATTACATTTATTAATTGTTATCTTAATCGTTCATTGAAAGATTTATACTTGTTACTGGCAACACATGTTTGTAACCTATAGATACATAGTGTTTTTACCTCCATATTAACCACGCTCTGTTAGAATCTATCTTTATTATTACAGTGAAGTTTTTCCTCGACTCTGCCGTTTTATTTAGTTAATTAATCCATTTACATCAATATATTATACACTCTTTGACCTTTACAAGAAAGGAAATCATAAAATGTACTTTAGTTCATTAACAACTAGTAAAAAAAATTGGGCACTACAACTCAACTTTACCATAAAATCTGATTAAACAGAAGTTAATTTCAAATGAATATTTAAATTAATCAATATATTATAATAAATTGATTAATATTTCATATTGTACATTGTTATAATATTTAATAACATATCAAATTCATTAACTAATTATTAACCATAAAATATTTACAAATGAGATTTTTTTAAAATCTTATGGCTTCCTTTAGTGACACTCTTCCTGCATTAGTTTTTGTAACATATACAAAAACTGTATTACTTTTTTAATTTGTGTACATAATGTAACATACTGTTATAGTGAGAACCTTAAATGTCAATATATACCCTTGGATAAGAGGAAATAGATGGTGGGTGTAATCAAGTTTACTTACCTAGGTAGCAAATAGCAATAAAGGGTGATACAGCAGACGACGTGAACTACAGGATAAAAAAGGGAAGTGGAGCATAAGCCTAACTATGGAAATTTTGGCATTTTAAGAACATAAATATATTAAAATAAGGATTTTTAAAGCAAACATGCTTATTTTTATATATAACAGGACCACAGAAAGAAATTTTTCTGTATATAATAGGTCACAGAAAGAGTCTTTGACCGCCATCAAAGCTACAGGTATTCTCAGCATACCCCTTGGCCCCTTCTGATGCCAAATAAAGATCTCAAGCAGGATCAGCCAGGATGATGCCAGGTTTATCAGTTTGTGTAAAAATAGAGATAAAAAATTAAAATGTAAGTGATTATCCTAACCTAGTGCATTAGCAGTGGAGTATTGTGTATACTACACATTCCGAAAAGAAGACTTGAGGATCTACCTTGACTGAACCCCAAGAAAAAAATCTAATAATAATATTTACGGTAAAAAAACTCCATTTAAGTACAATCTAATGTAAACTTGTAAAATATTACACAAAAGATATAATAAAACTTACCTCACAGTTATAAAGAAGTACTAACAGTGGTAAAGACCTCGAAAGGATATTTTTAGAGAGGTCTACACTCTTTGCAAAAGCTAAATAATGGACATGGTGAAGGTACGTTAAAGATAGATCAGAGAGGCATACTTCTTTAGAATCAGTTTTAAGTTTCTCCAGGGCTTCTTCCATCATAAACTTGCTGCCTTTAAAATGAAAAAAAAAAAAAAAAAAAATTTTTAAATTACAAGATTTTCTACAATTTATAATTCCATGAAAATTTAGTAGTCAGTAAATAATTATAATTAAATGTAATAAAACACAGATTTGTTTATGTTTTGGCATATGAATACTTCTGGAATCCTAGTTCCTTCTAGACCATTTCCTGAACTATTAGTTCCACAGTTCTCTAACAAGATATGCTATATTTGTATATCGCTACTGAAGCAGCAGGAGGCTCAAGTATTATTCAATCCTGAGAGAATAGAAGCTGATTTGGTTTTGCCCTACAAATGGAAAAAGGAAGCCCCCCAAGCAAATAAGGTCCTAGCCAGTAGAAAATCACAGATCCTCCAAAGTTAGTGGAGGATGAATGCTAAAAAAATATGTTTTTATATACTTATTTTTTATTTATATATATTTCGTATGTCAGTTAAGCATTGAAAACCTTCAAGCTAGTCTGTCTTTGATAGAAGCATGCAAGTTGTATTTTTTAATCAGGGGACTATCACCAAGCATTAATCACCTAAAGTCTTGACTTTTGAGTTTAATAATAATGTTTTATGCTTGTATTGTTATCTAGATAGTAAAAACCTTGTTACTTCTTCAAACAGATAGTTCTGTTCCTTAACGATGTAGTTGAGGACAACTCAAGTGGATTATATTTATAGTACTGCAATATAGCAATTTGATCTCTCTGTTGGCATTGTCTAAGGTTGTTTCAGGATAATCCCCAATTCCCAGTCATCCCCCAGAAACACCTTAGGCCTATGCTTTCCCTGTGGAGTCCAGCTTAAGATCTACTTCACCATCATTCCTCCATCTTTTAAATGTGTCCGTACCATATGAACTTTCGGGCTGCTGCCTTTTCTGTCAGACAATGAGTCACTCCTGCTCTGTGAAGTACCTCCACATTCCTGACTTTCATGATTCTAGGTGTCCTCATTCACTTCCAGAAATCCATTTCTGACCCTTTTAGCATGACATTTACATCAGGAACTACTACTCAATATGCAAGAATCTTTTCCAATACCACTTGTGATATAAGCTTCTTGGCTCCGATTGTGAGGCACATATTCCACAGAACTCCATGCTGTGCTCTGAAGTGCACCTTTCTTGATGTCTGTTTCACATGACCCAGATAAATCAATCAAGGCACCAAAATATTTAATGACTTTACTTCACGGTACCCTTTCAAAGGAGTAAATAAGGTTTGGTTACCACTCTGTTCCTGCAGCCAGACTCATTTTTGTTTTCAAAATATTAAAAATCCAAGGACCAAGCTCTTCTTTTATAGCATCGAGCATTTTAACTTGCTCTATAAATAAGAACAACAAAATAATTCCTGAAGAATAACATGATGGTTGAAGCCATACTCCTCCATACCCATCCTACTATTTTCCTCAAATTTTCAAAACAGTCTGGATGATATATTTAATTGGTGGGGGGGGGGGGGAATGAGCTACAATCTTTTCAAAGCCCCTGGTGCTTCTCACCTGCTGCAAAATACCCCGCCCATTCTTGATCATTACTACATTATCTCGGTATAAGATCTTGACAAGCCCCACTAGTTTTGATCTACCTTACTGCTCTCCAGACTTTCCCATACTTTAGTAAGAGTCACACAGTCGTAGGTCTTTTTCAGAGAGCTTTTTCCACATATCCATTCACTATTGACATATCTAACTCCCTTTTTTCCACAGACTTCTCTTCAGCCAGTGGCAAGCTAAAGATGTTATCGACCCAGGATGACCTCTAAGCTCGGAAACCAGCCTTATTGTTGTCCATACTCGGCTCAATATCTTTCCCCAGCCTCATCTTTACAATCCTGCTGAATATTATGAGAACTCAAGACCACTAGGCCTTCAATTTTAACTTTATTTCACTGACATGATTTCCTAAATAATCACTTTATTGAATAAAGCTGGTTGTAAGTATACTGTTCACACATGGACCAAATCACTTGAGAAGCTCTATGGGTACACATTTGGGTACAGGGCTTTTTTCATTTTTGAACCTCTGAGAGCCATTACTTTTTTTTCTTAATGTATGACAGTGCATCTTTTAACGGGCTCTAGTCTTCTCTCCATTATTTGCTTACCACAGTGCTACTTCCACTGGCTTAAAGGGATTGGATTTAAACCTTCTTAGCTTTCAGCTGAAAATTGCATTTTCCATCTCTAGGCGTCCCTAGGATAGGAATTTCTCGAATTGGTGTTCCCATGCTTCATTCTTCACCTTTATTCAGGCTTTTTCATTTTACATTATGTCGGGATATATGCCTTTCAGTTCACATCTATTTGGCGTCCAAGGTACACTTCAAGTCCTGCCAAATTCATTCAGCATCCTCAAAGATAGTGGATAGACTCCTCTTTCAAGAGCTCTTTATTACCTTCAGGTCATTCATTTTTCTTCTCTTTATTTTTCAGTATAATATTACTTTCCATATTACTTTGGCTGTGTAGGAAATACATAACAGTATTTCCCACCCACTTACTGATATACTCATTATTTATTGACAGTAAATCATGATCTGAATCATAATCATTTCCAAGGAAGATTCAGACATTTTAACTGTTAATCTGCTGTTTTAAAATTTGAAAATAATCTTTTCACTTGGAGCATATAGTTCCCACATATTCCAGTCTAAGTTTATACATATTTATTGTACTCATTATTTGCAAATAGATTTATAATCTAAAAAAAAAAAAAAAGTAAATAATAACTCATGAAATAATGTGTTAGTTATTCCTAACTTAAACTTCTTTCGTAACCTAATGGGTTTCCTCTTATTATCATTTTGTTGGCACTCCCAGTGCCAACATACTATTCACAAAAATTCCTCATCACTAACACTTCGTTAGTTTATAAAATACTTTTAAAATTCTTAAAGGAAAAAAAAAAAAAAAAAGAAAAGAAACACCAGCCAATCCCTCAGCTAATCATGTCTATTTTTTTTTTTTTAAACTTTATTTGTGAATTACATCCTACACATCTTGCAATGTGCTCTCAAAAGATATANCACAACAAATACAATATTTAAAAAAAGAAAAGAACTGTAATACATAAATATTTAAACTAGCGTGTACTTTGCTTGATGGAGAAGCTGCCCAATGGCAGTACTCCTAAATCACTATTTAAAATTGTTTTTCTCTTTTTTAAATTATTATTAGGAATTGTTGGCAATGAGGAGGTCACGCAGCCATTTCCTATTCAGGTGGGTTATTAGGATGGGTAATACTAGAGAGAGTTTAGGCTAAAGTATTGGAATGCATGGAAAGGTCACAATGGAATTCATTAAAACGGGTTGTGATAAAGTCTTTTACAAAAGGGATTTTAAGGTCATTGTGGAATAAAGGGTTGGCGACGTAATAGGGTGCATCCACTATGATTCTTAGGATTTTGGATTGGAAGGACTCAATTCTTTGGATGTTGGATGGTTTAGCAGTTCCCACAATTCGATTCCATACGTCCAAATAGGACTCAGTAGCGTCTTATAAAGGGTGAGTTTTTTAGTCACAGTTAAAGTTGATTTGCCGTTGTAACAGCTAGTAAAGTTGTCCAAATCTCCTATTTAGTTCCTGTCTTCTGGTTTTTGAGTGTTTGTTCCATGTTAGTCGAGAGTCAAGATGAAAGCCCAGATACCCGACGCAGTTGGAAATTGGGATAGGAATATCAAAGTAAATTCTGCCAGGTTGCTTCTTCCTTAGTGTGACCATATCTATTTCAGAGTGTTTTACACACTACCACACCAGGGTTAAGAACATCACCTCAATATGATACATTACATTTTCTTCTTTTTTATTTTAATCTAATAAAGAAAGGCTATAATATAGTTAGATTTTTAATATTTTTTTTATTTATATAAAATTATATTTTATATAAACAGGACATTAGGGTTTTTGTTCATTTCACAATGTGATATTTCTTTTCATACTTGAAATTATCAACTATTTTATAAGCAGCTGAAAACACCTCATTCCTGTAGAGTATAATCTCGAATCAGTCCCTTGTCAATATTCTCTCAAAGTTTAAACAGCATCCAAAAAAATAATAAGTTCACTATCATACCTTCTATTATCCATCTTCATTGGTTTGCAGAAACCAATGAAGACGGATAATAGAAGGTATGATAGTTCTATATTCATTGGTAGTGATAATAACCCTTTAGATAAGTTTACTCTTCAGAGAGGTTTTCCCGAAAAAAGGTGCTTCAAATAGGGGAACTAGTCTCAGAGAAAAGCACCATTGGCATTAGTGACCTGTATTTCTCTTAAATTAGCTAATAATAATCTTATTAGTCATGAATTTTAACACCAAACAAGCTATAATTTTTTTCTTAAATGATTTATCTGCAACAACTTTTTTGACTTAAATAAAACCCAAAAAGATACTTGTCTTAAAATACAACTATACTTACGAATATCATTATAATAACCTCTTCTGAGAGGGTCATATTTTATTAGAAGTGAAATTTTTTCAAGTATTTCAATTTGATATTTTTTCTTATCAATGGACTGCATTAGAACTATAGAGGTCAGTAATGTCCCTGAAAATGAATAAAATTAACAGCTTTATCAATAATGCTTTCATGTAGAATGTACCAAAATGTTAATATTTTCAATAACAATAAGGCCAATACATTTTCAATACTTCTCATCAGTATTAATCACTTTAAAGATATTTTAGTCAATCATTTATAGATATTAATTAATTTTTTCTCAATATGTGTGTTCCTAAGCCCTTACATCAAAATCAATGAATAAATTAATAGTACATTGTATTTTTTTTATTCATTAAAAAGTAATACATATTTATACATATATATTATAAATGTATTATAAACTGTGAATTCTTGATTAGTATTGCTTAATTTTTTCCTGATGAAAAAGTATATTTGATGCATTGTTGATGAAGACAGAAATATTTTTAAGATATCAATATAAACCATACACCCACTTTTAATAAAAATTCTTTCCTAACTTCTGAGCCTTGCATTAATAAAAGACTAATTTCAGAATATATACATATTAAACTAAATCCTATTTCCATCAATGATAGGCAGGACAAAAATCAATGATAAAATTTTCAAAACCGATTCCAGTATTTTCCAAACAATTTAAAAGAAAAAATATTGACAATAGGTCAGGGCACTTTTCAGTTTCTTTTTTGTCTTAATTCCTTCTCTTGCCTGGTCTCAATTCCTTTTTATTTGATCTGCTGACAGACTATGATTTACAACCATAATTACCTCTACTTCCTCTTTTAGTTCATCTGTTAACAAAGATGTGAGAAGACTCACTTTCCACAACGTTTCTTCCATAGATCAATATAGATATTTATAATCATAGTTTACCTACAATATATATTATATTTTATATACTATCAATTACGCTTTAATTAGTTCCCTTCTTAGGGAATTTAGTTCCATTCATTTTTCAATTACAAATATAATACAGGGCAAAGTACTGTATATAAGGTTTAGTAATTATTCTGATCTTCAAAAAAGAGATAATTAGGTCTCATTATTCTAAACTTATAATATATAGTCTACTTACATTTACTATCAGGCTCCAATTCCAGAAGTTGATTGGATGAGTCAAGTGTGGAGCAAAGTACAGACATCAAAGCAGGACTAAGTGGGGGATCAAACACTGGCTGTCTGAACCAAATCTCATCTTTCTTTAAAGATATTTCTATCTCTTCACAGTCAGCATATTTAATAGTAAATGAGAAATCATTCCTCTCACTTTCCTCCAGCAATCTTGTCTAAAAGGCAATTATTCAACTCTATCAGTATTGAGTCAAATATAAAGTAATAAATATTCATTAAAATCGGAGCCTGCAGTATCACAAATGAGAAAGAACTAATAGTTTGTTTTCTTTGTCTTATCTAAGTGAAAACAGTATTCCTCACACAGATGTAATATTTTAAATTTAAGAAATGAGAAAAAAATCTGTCCAACCTCCTTTATTTCTCCTTGATTCAGACTGATGCTTTTTGATTCAGAGTTGAACTAATTGTGATAAAATTTGGGAATTGTTATGCAGAACTGTTTCCAGTGGTTTATCAAAAATCAGAGCTATTTATTAAAGTGCCCCAATATTTTTGTAAAAAATATAGAATTTATGGAGTCAAGCCTAACTTGTGGAAATACATTGCATTTATGGAAACAAAAAACAAAAAGTAAAATCATATAGCAAGACTCTTATAGTAAATTTCACCTCTCTTGCTCTTTCAATTTCTCTCAGTAGAAGAAACTTGACTTCCAGATAGCAATATTTAATTATCAATAAGGCTATTAAAATATAAATTGCCAAAAGTAAAAGAAAACATATGTAGCTTAAAGAAAAATTTCAAAAAACAGATAGAAGCAATATAAATTATAGTATAAGTTGTTTTTATTTTTACAAATTCTTGTGACATCGAAAGGCCTATGAAATAAATTTTTGACAGTGAAAACAGACTTTTTGCTCATTAATACAACACCACCCTCCTAGCAAAAACAAAAACTTTCCAATAATGTACTTCTACATTATAATTATGGACAAATTTCCCGAGCAATTCTCATTTTCATAATACTACAATTATTCCTATTTTCTCTATATTTCATAAAAGGAAACAGATATAAGCAAAATTGTATTATCATTACAGAAATAATAGAGAGATCTGAAGGTCTTATAGATCTTAAAGATCTGAAAATATTCTTATAAATACTTTGGGGACAAAACCATTAATCAATCATCTCTCAATACATTTTTTTATAATATAAATTTTGAGATCAAACTATCTTCATGGTGTTCAATACTTTGAAATTACTTTGAAAAATAAATTTAAAATAGATTATTAAAAAATCTAGATCTTACAATAAGTTCTATATATGATAATGAGACCACTGCTTTCAAAAAGTTTTGCAATTGATTCAAACTTTTTAAAAAGCCAAATTTTCACCAAATAAATTATATAATAATCTAAAAAAAAAAAAAAAAAAAAATATTGAAGTGATTGAAGCTCCTTTGTCATTCCTCTATTACAGTATTGAGCAGTTGCACATAAGGTAATTGGTAATAGGTAAGGGCATTTATTGTCAGGTCTCACTTTGAGCATTCAACAGTTATTTCCTTATCACTTCAATTGATAGTAATTAATGTCAATATCATGAAACTGTATAGTTTTAAAACAATGTTGTATTTGTTTTTCTTTTCTTTTATGCGTATTGGCTGTTGAGGTCAATTCAACAAACTAAATGTCTCCTGATCATTTATAAATATTGTAAATTTGCTATCAGAGTATATGTATGTTTGTACAGCTTTCCTATTTCTGGAAAACCTCTTATACTCCATCCATAAATGTATGCCAAATAAAATTTATGTCTTTAAATGCAAAATATTCTAGAGGAAATACAAAATTTTTAGGGTGTGGACATTTGCTATAAGGCATCTCAATTTCAATCTCATCTGTAGTATATTCCATATCGCTACCGAGCTTAGTAATTTTATGCTTCCTCACTACTTCTGCTTTAAGAATAATGGGGGTTACATTAGCTAGGACATATGTTACTTCATAAGATATGAATCAATAACTGCAACTATTCTAATACTAATCAATTTTTTGGTCTTTTCAGTTCATTTAATCCTGCTTGAAAGCCAATCCTTGATGCCAAATTTTCACAACAAAAAGCATAACTGGAAGCCAGACACTTTTATAAACAACTCTATGTATTTATCAATTGAGATCCCATATGTCTTGCAAATGATATAGCAGTCATATTTTTCTTAATTTATTATGTAAAAAAAATTATTTGAAATTTTATTGAATATTCCCCGAGATATTTAATAATAAAGACTCTTTCAATAAGGGTATGGTTCATTTTATTATGGTTCATTTTATTTTATTTATCAGTAATATGCCTTATTTAAGCAAAAATAATATACTTTGGTCAATTAATTAAAAGAAAATATATTATTTCCTGCCCATTTCAAAATTTGATTTAATAAACCATTATATATTTTATCTAATAATTGAAGATTGTATCAATTGATGAGGTCCAATATATCTATGCCATAATTGTCAATCACTAGGTAGAAACATGCTTAAGACACTGCTGAAAATAGCAAGAAAATTCAGAACCTCGTGGAGTTTCTTTGGTTTGTCACTAATTGTTGCTAACCCTGTCAATAATACGAATAGATTTCTGGCCTTTAGGACAGCATTAAAAAAGCTTGTAAATGTTTTGTGGGCAGTGGTATCTTAAACAAAGACTGGCCACCATGTTTTACCAAATGCCTCGCCCTCTTTTATACCAGACACTGATTATTCATACATTTTTTGTCGCATTTAGTTGTACTTAAAGTTTATTCCAAATGATTATACAAAGATTGTGGCATACATCTTATCTTTCACAGGGAAAAATATAATTAGTACAAGACTAATGGCTAATAAAAATAATAAATGGCAAGTCAAAAAATTTCCGCTTAAATAATTGTAATCATGGAAAAAAGATTTCAATAGAAACATTAATAAGCAGCAAATACACAAAAAATTTAAAATTCAAATACTGTGGGAATTAAATTCATAAAATTTAGCTAGAATATAGTTTAATATATAGATTAATGAATTAATATAAATAAGCTGCAAAAATATGAAAAATACCCATATCAATTTTTCTTTATCAAATGCAAACCATGGGCTGGTAACATAGCTAACTGATTGACTGAAAACACAAACTAATAGTTTCTCAGAACGAAAAGCCTGAACTGGGCATATTTCAGCAGTAGGCCTACCCAGCAGCCATCGTAGGTAAAACCAACTTGAAGAATCAGATGGGTCAGTAAAACATGCAGCCTGCACTAATTCTAATTCTGAAAAAAGAAAAAAAAATTCTAGATAAGTTTTGAGAGAGAAATTTTTTCTTTACAAAAGTTTATTTTATTTTATTTTATTTTTTTAAATACATCTCGCATCAACTGCTGAATGGTTATTAGCGCTATTTAATTTTTTTTTCTTTTTAAATAAGTTCATTTAAATATAAGTATAAAAAGATAAGTTATTCAATGAAGAAATAAGAATATGGTCTACTAATCTTAAAACTAATACTCATGCATTCTGATTGATTTGATAGCAGTGATCTAAAAAGGGGGAAAAATTAATCCTCTTATAAAAGGAGTTACTATCAATACCAGTGTTTTTAGGTAAAGAATATATTTGTCAATAGTTTATTTATATACTTATTATTTAAATTAAATAAATTTTTNAAAGCAACTCATATAAAATTAATTTTTTTTTTTAACTTTTATTTAATTATTACATTCTGTTAAATAAAAACATTTTGTAATTTGATTACAATAAAAAGTAAAAATTACATCCAATGACAATTACATGAGGAGAGAAGGTGACTAATGACACCACTCTCAATAACATTATGTCACTTATCCTCATCTAGGAAAGTTATCCATAGGCATGTAATTGTTCAACTCTCAGCAAAATTGATGGATTATATAAAAGTATTTAGCATGATCATGTCATAGACTTTGTACAATAAAGGAAGAAGTAGATGACACGTAATAGTTTATTCTTTTCTCGGTGTAGATATGAACTATTTACAAATAAAAATCAGGAAATGAGTGATTTATAATCTAATGAAAATAACAACCCAATTAATGTAGAAACTGTTAGATATAATATTTATGCTTGATGAAACATTGATAAAAATTAGTAAAATTAGGCAAAACTCAATCAATCATAACATAATTAAAGAACTTAATCTAAATAATAAAAATATGACAAAAAATTGCATAACAATGTAAAAATAAATCAAACGATGTAATTAAACTGAAACTTTTTCAAATAAAAAGAAAATTTAATGTAACTATAAAAAAAAAAAAAAATTAGAGAGGGGGAATAGAATCTTCTAAAAAAGTAATGAGGGTAGGTTTAAACAACAATAAAAAAGTATTTCTTTTATGTAAAGCAAATATTATGTATGGAATAAATATAAATATAAAAAGAATAATAGTACAACTACTTAGGAGTTATTCAATAAATTAAATATGCCAAAAATTACTATTGTCAATAAGTNTTCTCATTTAAAAAATTTGTCTACCATCAATGTGCCCGTTATGTTGCTGAACATTAAATCTCTCCCAATGACCAATTCATCAGAGAAGAACATTGGTAGAAAGAACCATTATTGAGTCAATTCTAAAAGTCGTATTCAGTCTGTACCTAATAAATAAAATAATTTTACTCTTGTCAATAGATGACTGTGAATAATTCTCATGACTCATTATATTTAAGGACATATTACATCTTAAATATTTAAATACGTATTTAAAGCCTTTTTGTGTAAATACTGTTGGTTTGTGAAAACATAGTGGGATTGACTGAAAAAACTCATACAAACAAACCTTTAAGGTGAGTAGGCTCATCGACTGGACGCAAATTTGAAGGATCTGGATGAACCAAAGGAAGTAATTTACTCCTGTAATGCCAACTAGAATAGTTAGAAAAATTTTCTTCTATTTTCACAGTAGTGTAGTCCAACTCTTCTGCTGGAGGGAGTTCAAGCCTGGCAACAACAGCTCGCCGATAGTCCCAACAATGAACTATAGTTAACAAAAAAACTTTCAAAACTTATTTTTTATTTGTAATAATATTAAGAAAAGTTTTTATTTTAACTAGCATTGTACATTAAAGATAAGCTCCCACTTAGATATAAAGCAGCAGACAATGCAACCAATCTGTAACTGCAGGTTGTGAAAGGAATCACCCGCCAATGTTGGGGCAGAATGGAATGCACTGACGGTTGCCTCTTAAATGAATTTTTCCGCCAGTGAGCTCTACTGCAACATAGTGGGCGCCCACAACTGGACTGTTGAGCTCTCATTATGTGTCATTTTCTAAGTAATAATTTTCCCTGAATAAGCTTGTCAAATGTATGTTGACAAAATAAAAATGTTTAAAAATATATACAAAAACCATAAGAACATATTACTCATGGAAGAACATTTAACATTTAACATTATCTACAATTTATTGAATATACTGAAATATAGAAAAAAGCAGAAGAATAAAGTAAAACAAGTGGGTACCCCCAGAGTCATGATGGGTCCATACCACCATGATCACCAAGTGCTTACACTGAGCTAATGGTTTTGCCACTTTGAAAACAGTAAGCTAATAGCCATAATTATAGCACTAGGCAATTAATTTCTTTAAAACTAAATTTCAAGTGCCTCCAGTATATTCACATTTTTCACTTATTTTCAATGTGATGTTCATTTATGATCTAATAAAATAAATTAAAATTGTTTAGAGAATTTGCCATATTGGTATGTAAAGAATTGATATGACAAGATAGGTTTCTGCTACTGTGATAATTAGTCTACAATAGGCATTTTAATCCTTTTGTTAACATCAGGACTTATCTGGACTTATTTAAAATTGTGCAACATTGTAAAATTTATCAATTCCAAAATAAAACAAATTATGCAGTTGAGATTAACAGTTAATAAAAATGAGTAAGTAAAATAGCTAAATAGATGGTAGAAAAGCAACAATGGCATTTTATGATCTGGCAACAGTATCATATTAGTAAAAGTATGTATCAACAGTAGTAGCCTTTTATATATAAGAAATTAAAAAGTGAATAAAATAAAATTCATATGGAATATATGAGAAATATTTTAAATGAATCAGCTAATCAAAAACAAAACTTGATTCAACAGTTTAGAGAAATTAGTCAAAAAACCTAAGTCTCAACAACTAATTAACAATAGGAGCTCAAGATGTTTACACCAATTAAAAAATTAATAAGGAATAATATACATACAATTTCTTTCATCCAGTTTAAGGTACTTAGTGCAAAGGAATAATTCCTTTTCTAAGTCTGCATATGGCAAGTTGTCAAGAAGCCACAGCCTGTGATGCCAAGCACAATATGATTTTGGATTTGCTCGGAGGCAAATTTCTGTTAAATGCATCTCATTAGATAAGATACAGGCCAAATCATCATGACTTCTAAAAAAAAAAAAAAAAAAAAAAAAAAAAAAAAAAAAAAAAAAAAAAAAAAAACATTAATTTTTTTAAGGATTTAAGAATAAACATTTTGAGCAGCAAACTCCAATTTTCCACAAAAACGTAAGGTACCTCTAATAACACCATGTAGATATATCTCTATAGATATATAGAGTTTTTCATTGCCTTTGTCAAATAATGTACAGAGATATCTATAATTTACATACTCAATGATAAAGTAAGACAAAAATTTTAAGATTAAGAAAAAATTATTGTTATATGCTGGTAAAAGATTATTAAACTTTTATTTATTTATTAAATTCTGTTAAATAAAAACATTTTGTAATTAGATCACAATGAAGTGAAAATGACATTCAGTGTCAATCACATGAGAAGAGAAGTTGATCAATGACACCACTCTCAAATTATTTACAGACTATGTTCCCAGGAGGTCACGGTGCCATCTTGGTTTGAGTCAACAGGGAGGGTAATAGGGGTTGGAGTTGGAAGACATGGTCTGTGCTAGTGGATTAGGATGATATGGCAGTTTACTGTGGAAAAGGGTGAAGCGGGAAGAAATGAGATCGTGGTGAAGAAATTAATTGGATACGTAATAGGGAGCATTTGCAATCATTTTCAGGGTTTTGGATTGAAAGAACTGGATTTTTTGGATGTTGGAAGGCTTGCGACACCCCAGATTTTTACTCCGTAAGTTCAGATTGGTCGTAATAAGGTTTTGTATAGCGTCAGTTTGTTTTCTTTCGTAAGTTTGGAGTTCTTATTCATGAGTCTGTATAGAGGTCCATATCGCCGATTGAGTTCTTGTCTTTTAATTTTAGTATGTTCTCCCCATGTAAGTTTTGAGTCAAGATGGAACCCAAGGTAACAAACGGAATTTGAATATAGTAAAGGAATATAGTTAAATTTCACAATTTCAGGGAATTATTTTTTCTGCAGTTGGAAATTAACTTGAACACATTTTTCATCATTGATTTTTATTCTCCATTTGCCACCACACCATTGTTTGATTTTCTTTAGGTGATCTTGTAGGATTTTAGAAGCAGTTTTAGGAACGGGATGGGGGAATAGGATAGCTTTGTCGCCCGCAAATAGAGCTATGAGGGTACTTGGATGGGTAGGGATGTCAGCAGTGTACAGGATAAATAAGAAAGGTCCAAGCACACTACCTTGAGGAACTCCCGCTTCCACTTGGTAGAAATCGGAGTAATTTAATCCTTGCCGAAGCCTAAAGAAACGGTTGGATAAGTGAGACTTAAGGATAAGGTAAGTGTAGGAAAGATGGGGAACTTTCTCATTTAAAAAATTTGTCTACCATCAATGTGCCCCAATAAACATTGCTATAAATTGCAGAACATAATTTCAAATATGATGTATTAATTTAAATATAACTTTCAACCTTACTTATTTACAGCTAAGAAAAAAGAGCTGCAAATGACAACTTCCAAAGTACCACCTCCCTCTCTACTAAATTTATTCAACTGCATTAGGTTTACATAGTAATATTACTAATAATAATATTATATTTGTGCTAATAAAAAAATTAACATAAACTTTAACTGATCAAAACCAGTTTTTATTTTTAATTGCGACCCACTAGAGGTAGTCAGTACATTGCTCTGGCTACTGGATTTTTCTTCATTCGATAAAGAATGGTACCCAATCAGGGCTCAATGTTCCCAGGAGTACACCAAAACCTAGGTCATTTCAAACAGAAGCACAGAAAGGAAAAAACAACAACTCTACATTGTAATTATTAAACCTGGGACCTTTGGTTATTGATTCCAGTCTTAACCTCCAATCTACAGTGCCTCTTGATTGATAAGTAGACAAACAAAATTTAACATTTTCTATTCATGTCCTTTTTGGAAAAATAGCTTCTCCACTTTAAAAAAAATGTAATATAAAACATAATTCACACTAATGTTTTGGTAGTTTTAAAGATGAATCATAAAGTGATACTGATGAATAACAGAAAAAATTTTTTTTTTCCAATTTATGCCTCTCTCTGAAGAACATCTTCCCTTGATCCAATTTCACCCAAAAGCTATTGTCCGCATCATAAAAACTATTCTTCCAACAAGAATCATTTATATCTATGCTTCATTGTGATCTGTTAATTGGTGAGACTTATAAAATGTTTTTAAAAAAACAGCTGTTTACCCAAATATCCAAAGACATCAAATCAAAATTAGCAAATATGGGTTCAGGAAATCTTAAAATGTTAAGATTTTATGAAAACTTAAGTTCAAATGTTTTCAAGATTATTATACTGTATACGTGGCAAAGGAATTAATCATTGTTATGAACAGATTTTAATTTCACCAATAAATACATTAATTAATATTAATTAATGTAATTAATAGTACATGAAAGGAGACTTTCCTCTAAAAAAAATCTCCCACACTGAAAGTTCATCACTGAAGCGAAATCGCATTACCCAAATGCCATTTATAAAAAATAAAGTGTTGTGTGAGCTAATACTTTGTTGTGTAATTTTTTAATATTATTTCAAAGTAAAAGCTTACATTAAGTCACATCAATTAATTAATAATAACAAATAAATTAAGAGTTGAAAGATGTAAGAAATAGAATGAATTCATTCAAATTACCTTATTCATATTTCAAATTCTGCCTTATTTTGAAATAAATAAAATGGTCAAGAGATATAGTTTCAGTAAAAACATTATAAACTTATAGAAACTTTATGCTTTCAGATTATACATAAATTATAAGTTGAAGTATTATTGGAAAAATGTCAGTATATAAACTCATTATGTATTGGAATGAGAATCATTTATCTCAAGAAAAATAAACATTACAACAAATAACAAAGTAAATCAATTTACTCATTTTAAGAGCATTAAGGAGTTTTCTCAGAGGAAAAATGTTAATACTAGGAAAGATAGAACACTAAACTTCATACTTTTTAGTAACCCCTTAGTTTGTTAATGTTAATGTTATAACCTTCCAGAGGACTTCATTATGTCCCTGATAATGAGATCGCCAACACTAAAAGCTTCTAAGCTGCAACGATTATTGAAAATTATGAAACTTGTTATTGTAGCTTATGTATAATAACTTTTTATTTTACTTTGAAATAATATTAAAAATAATACAACAAAATATTAGCTCATACTTAACCCTTTAATTGCAAAAATTGGCATCAGGGAAATGTGATTTCACTTCAAAGATAACCTTTCAGAGTGGGAAATTTTTTAAGAGAAAAGTCTCACAAATGTGCTATGATGAAATCAATTTTATGCCGAGTTAAATATTTTAATTGAAAGTTACTGTAACTATTATTATTTTTTCTTTTCTCTGGCAACTGTATGTTTCTCTGCTGTATTGCCCTCAGTAACCAAAGAGACTCATGCACTCATGTCAGAATCTATTTCACTTGGAAACACACACAGTACATTTAACAACAATGTAAACATAAAGATTAAACTTAGGTTTCTGCCAAGGCAAACTAAGATGAATTTGTGTTTTGTTTACATTTATTTAGTTCATTATTGTGTAAATATTGTTCTGAGAAAGCTCAAGTAATTGCTTCTCTATAAAACTCACTTATTTTACTTTAAATATTGAATAAGAACTGAAAATTAAAGGAAACATATAATATTAAGTATAATAATAATAGTTTAATTTAATATAAGAACAAAAAAATATAATACCCATTAGCAAACCATTACTTAAATAGATCATAAATAACCAATAAGACAGAGATAATGAAGCAATACACTAATTAATTATTATACTAACTTGTCTTTGTAAGTTAAAAGTATTTCTTTTCTGAAATTCCAGAGGGTATAAATGTCCGGATTAGATACAAGAACATCAGTAATTAATTCCAAAGCTTCATCATCTAATTCTTTAGACTTTATCTATAAAGATTTAATAGAAATTATTAAAGAATATATAATATTTTTAAAAAACAAAAACATTTTCTCTTTTGTTTATTAATATCTACCTCCCCCCTTCCTCAAAGATGAGGATTTTATTCTCATTATTTAGTCCTTACTGAAAATATGATGCAAATACAGTACAAATACAGTGACCAGCATGATTACCTCATGGGAGGTCAGAAGCCCATGTTCTGATAACGAATTCTATTTTCCACTACCTACCTCTTCATCCCCTCCTTGTAGAACTTTCTACAAACTTAAAGCCAGATTAAAGTGGAATTAAAGTGTTTTTAGTTTCCTGTTTCTGAAAACCATTAAATCAATATTTTAATGAGAATGAACTATATTTCAGTTTTATATTTTCAAATGTACACTATTAAATAATATATTTTCCTAAATCATGTATTTTGATTTGCACCAGCAATATAATATTAATACCTTATACATAGATGGAACATTTTTCCTTCATGTAAATGTCTCTTTATTTTAGAAATTTCCATCAAGAAAATTGATCAACAATTTGTGATCATTTATTATTAAATTATGTTTGTTATATATAATATTCACTTTATATATATATATATAANACATATACATATATAATGAAACACTCGCGACTACTGATATATATAATAAATAAGAACAGGTGGGAGAAAGAGCAGTAGTGAACACACAAAGACAGCCGTCTCTTTTCACTCCTCACTGATGAAGGGCGAGAAGTCTCCCCGGAAATTTTACTCATTGTAATTTTTTTCTTTTTGTGTGTTCATTACATATTAACTCCCCAGAGTTACTTCTCGCCCTTCAAAAATTCAGAAATTCAACTCAACAAAAAAAAAATTTAATAATAATATCTACGGTCAAAAAACTCTCCATTATGGTAGAAAGTCTCTAAATATTAATAAAATTTGGGAGAAATAAAAGAAAATTTTTAAACCCGTGATAAATTATTGATAATTTAATTAAATAACAAAATTTTAATTTTAATTATAAAATTTATAATTTAAGTAGTGGGATGAAAAGATAAAATCCTTGACTACTTTGTGTTTGAATAGCAATTATTTATTAAAGAAATTAATTCCAGTTTTACTTGGTAGGTACACATCTTCATAACAGTTTACATCCATCATTGATGTCTAAGTTGGCTGAAATATATTTGATTACAATATCTATCCTCTTTTTTTTTTTAATACAAGTGTGCTAGGAATTAAAAAAAAACTATTGTCTATATTGCTCCTACTATGTTCACACTTATTTAGTACAGTAGAGTACTGAATAATTAAACTAAATGAGTTATAGTAAAATTAAACTAAACTTGCTGGCCCAAAGTCTATTTTCTATTCCTGGGTTATTTGTAATGCTTTCAAATTAAATAAAATGAGTTCCCTTTTCTAAAATTTATTAATATTATTTCTGTTGAAATTTAAAAATGATTTTTTTAATGAGTTTTACTAAAATATATAAGTTTGTAAAATTAAGTTACTATTATTTTATTTCTTTATTTTTCTATAATTATTTGTTCAGTGCAGTATATCAAATATTATATTACTATTTAAATACAAGAATCACTTTTTGTGTGTGTATGTGTTACGCATACTATATAAAATAAATAAGAACAGGAGGAAGAAATTCCTTCTCGCAAGAGGACTGGATAATAGACCGTTCGTCAGTATGGAGGCCCAGGAAGCAAAAGAGTGGTCAAAGTCAACAATATCTATTATGTAAATGTAATATGTTGCTCAATCAAGGAGACTTTGAGGTAGAATCATGGAACCTTGAAAAGCAATGTAAATCTATAAGAAGGGTTTTCAATAAAAAGTTGAGGCCAATGGGCAATTATTGAAGTGCCCTACCTGAATGCAATAAAAATGGAATGACAAGAGATGCACATGTAGAGAGTTCTGTGAAGGAGTAGTGCATAAAGCCATACTTAAAAGGAAAAGTTTGGGATTATTCATTAAACAAGCCTTAGTAAAGTATTTGTTGGGATTCGGTCAACAAAACAAGACAACCTTGACCGAACCCTAACAAATCCATTATTAAGAATCTCCTTGGTAAAAACTCGCCATCTGAAATTAGTTGGTCTCCTAAGCCAGGAAACCAAACTAGGACATTCCCAATTTGAAAAGCCCAAGTTATATCACTAGAAAATGATTGAACCATCAACTGAGCAGCTTTTATTAATATTTATAATTATCAATCAAACTATTACTTTTGGATTTTAACAATAGACTAATCTATTTTAAGAATTTCTGAGAAAATTATTTTTATATTTGGTTTTATAAGCTTCAAATTGGAATATTTTAAACTCAAAATCTCTCTTAAAAGATTATTTGAGTAAAACTGCATTTAAAAAAATTACTAACTGAACATTAATCACAAGGCCCTATGTGAGGCAAAAAGTGCTAAATTTTCTATATTTCCTAGTAGGGTTTCATATTGTTTGACTGGCATCAAAGTTAACAAGCTAGAAAAGAATAAATAACCAAAGTGTAAGTTCAGTGGGCAAAAAATGATAAATTGATTTCCAAGTAAAGTCAGCTAGCTGATTTGTGATCATTACTACTTGCTCATAACAGATTTCTTTTGAGAAATTCAAGCTCTTCATTAAGGTGTCTAAAAAGTGGGGCATTTTTGTTGAAAACTCAAAATTTCCAGGAACCTACATAAGAGATATATAAGCCTTTTGTCAGCCTCATTTACATAAAAGTTTTAAAACGGAGGTCAAAGTCAATATAAGTCCCTAAGCACTCCCCAGATATTGATAAGGAGGTATAAAACCAGTAAAGAGGCCAGATTTAAATTTTAAAATTTGGCCTATCACAAGACAAAAATATTAAGAGAAAGGGTTAAACAAAACACCAGTTCGATGACGGCAAATTGCTACCATTTTGTAAAATCATTTAGATGCCATATCAATTCAAGTTAGTCTGGACTTTTGTGTGTTTCTTTTTGTTTTCTTCATTTCCTGCAATCTACTTCACCTACCCACAGGTGGTATACCCACTGATCAGTTATTTTACATCTAAATTATAAATAATGTGACTTTCCTATATCATTAAAAAGGGTAGATTATAGATTTGGCCTCTTGCACATAACCACAGCTTGATGTGCAAGCTATAACTGAATTTTCAATGAGAAAGATATAATTTATATTGCTTAAATAACATGAAAAAAGTGAATAATTTTAAGAGCTCAAGGCACAAATTCATAAAATTATTGAATTTTACCAATTTATATTAAACTTGATAAAGGTTCATAACTCCAAATAAAAGTTTACCTTTTTGAAAACTTTACTCATGCCATCTTTATAAGCCTTAGCTTTTTGTTCTTTAATTTTCCTTTTAGCTTCCTCCTCCTCTTGAGTTGCTTTTACTTTTGCCTGTCCATGCTGCATAAAAATAAAATAGATTAAAATAAGACAAATAATCAATAAACAAAGAAGTACTATGTTATATTATAACGTAGTTAGACCGACCATTATAAGAAAAATTGAGAAAAAGAAGTGAGAAAAAGTTTTGGATATTAAACTACACTAAGAAAATGAAATTTAAAAAATTAGGAATCACATAAGCTATCAACTGTCAACTGTACCAGTATTTATAACCTATATAAAAGAAACCTTCAACCCATGCAACGAAGCAATAAAAAAAGTAAGTAAATGAATGTCGGGACACAAATCATGGCACAAACTCTCAATAGCGTATAAGGTAAGCGTATTTCCCATGTTTTATTAAAAGTGAACAAAGATTAGAGTAAATCTTTCGTGCTGGTGAAGGCTATTATTGTACAAATTGAAATCGTTAAGGCTGGCTTTTATTGCTCTAGAGGGAAAAGTGGTAGGAATACTCTCAATATTTACTATTACATTCGTAAAGGTCTTAATTAGTCTGCGTTTTTCGGAAATTTTTTCAAAAAACATAAAATTTTTTTATCTATTATAATCACTTAAATATTGTCAAACCACTAGTAAAACGAACGAATTAACATAAAACATGAAATTTGAACAAAATCTCTAATTCTTCACTTATCCAACATAAAAGAAGAATATTTGAAATACGAATTTCATTTACATAATGTACTTAGATTTTGCGCTTTGACTAATATTAACTTTTTAAAATGCCTGGCGTTCAAGTAGAAGCATCACTATCTTAACAGTAAGTAGAGTAACAAACAATTTAAAAAATATTTATTAGAAAAGCATGATAGAGTTAAAGTTTATTAAGGAAATGCAGAAATATTCAAGAAATACGATCAATTTATTAAATTTAAGTAGTTAATTACTCTCCATAAAAGAAAAAATGAGGGACGAATCTCTAAGATTTGATTTGATTTCATATAAAAATCTGAGAAAATTAATGATTGTAGATATACGTGTTTCAGATGAAACATCTTTACTTCTTTGTTATATCTGTATTACGGACGAATATGTATTTTAACTTTCTGTTCGTTCCTTTTTGTTTATATGTTTACGATAAATAGTGAACCATGACAGTATTACTTAATCAGACCTAACGATATACTGAGGAAAGAAAATGTGAAAATATGAGCTGTAACTGAGGGAGAGTTATGTGGGTTGGGTGACAGGATAAAATTCATGCAATAAAACAAATCTAGTAGCGGACACACTTGAAAGTATAATGCCAAATATTAGTTCCTAAAAGATACAAGGGAATGATTCTGATAAACAGACTTTTAGAGAAAAATACCACAATACATAATACTACTGTGTGACAATTAAAAAACAAAAAAAAAAAAAAACACGGGATATACTCGTCATATTGACGTATTTATCGAAGAGTAGGTCATAGGCATCGGTTATTCTAAGGTTTTCTCAAAGACTATTTAATCATGCCATCAAGCACTACATGGTTTTTTAAACTACATATTTCGGAGTCTTTCATCATTACTTTAAGTGTATCAAATGTAATGCATGAACCTCTTTGGATTTATTAGTTATATTCTAGTAATTTTCATCTTTGTTGTTTATTATGGATACTAGCTCCTACATGGTTGTTTAATTGGGTCTTGGCTCTTGTTCTTTTGTACTTTGAATAATGACAACTGCTGCGCGACCTACTTTTGAACCTGCAAGAGGTGGTACAGGGCGAGGAGAAAAAGATCTCAGTGCTATTTCGAAGCAGTATTCTAGTCGCGACTTGCCAGGCCATACAAAACTAAAATTCAGGTTAGTATAGTCATACTACAATTCATTATTTCAGTATTCATCTTATATCGCACGCATAGTTTTTATTTTTTCTATTTAATGAGGGATAAAAATAACTTTTCTTCAGGGAACATGGCCAAGGCACTGCTGAAGAGCTCAGGAGCCGTGACTTTAGAAGAGAACTTGAGGAAAGGGAAAGAGAAAAGAGTGGTAGAAGCAGAGGATCTGAACAGCAGTAAGAATAGTTTTGTTATTGCAATTTCTTTATGTATGTTTAATTATTATTTATTCTTCTGTGTGAATGGCAGGTTCTTTCTTAAAGAATCAGAATGATCTGTGAATATTCAAAGCCTATTGATTTTTGTAACATGTTATGAAAACGTTTTGTTCGCAAATTTAAAAAAAATGAACCTACGAAAACATTTGCTTTAAGCATGGGTGAATCGTATATTGTGCTTGGTGCGGTTAATAAAAAAATATATAAAGTCGCTTATATGCAATGTCAGATTATCTTTTGGGTCCTTCACCTCTTAGGCAAACAATGAATATGAAGTTTATTTTATTAATAATTTTTCAATTTCCTTTTTTTTTTGTTCTACTTTGAATGTTTATAAGCAATAAAACTTTTTTCTGGTTGAAGGAGAATTATATTGGATGATTATCAGATAAAAGATGGTTTTATGGGTAAAAATAATGATCAACTGGTAACATAGGTTCTTGGCCTGTTTTTTTCTCCCACATGAAACTGAAATAAGTTTAAATGAAACAAAATCTCGTTAAGCTGATAAATTATTGTCAAAATGAAATCTTAAAAATAATAAATTTTATTATTTATATTTTATAT
>KZ807198.1:78424-92816 GCA_000696205.2 Oncopeltus fasciatus | reverse complement strand
ATTTATATTTTATATAAATATTTTTGAACGCTAGTCTAAATATGTCCAAAATTGATTTTTCCATATTTTCTCTAAACCTGTTTAAAAAACAACAATGTAAAAAAATTGTCTAAAATTTATTGCTGTCAATGATTTTATTTTTATATCACTATCAGATTTGGCTGTTGTGTTTAAATAAGGTTACACATACAAGGTAGTACATGTACTTTTATAGAATTATTTAGGAAGCATGAAATTTAGCTATAATAATGATATTCAACTCACTTTTGAAATGATAACAAATTTTCAAATTGAGAGTTTTTTTGGCCATAGATATTATTATTAGATATTTTTTGTTGGGTTTCAGTCGAGGTAGATCCAAATTAATACAAATTAGAAAAATGTACATTTTTTATAGTATCTGCCAACGCTTCGGCTTACATTGTAAGCCATCTTCGCCCTGAAGATTGAACATTGTCATGAAGGCAAGAGGGAACGTCGGGTCACTATGATCCCATTTTTATGATCTGACTTTCAAGTCTTGGTAGATCTACCTTGACTGAACCCCAACAAAAAAAATCTAATGATAACAAGTATTTTATGTTGAGGTACAAAATTTAACCCATAAATTCTATTTATGACTTTAGAAGCCTCAATTAGTCGTTCAAAATATATATGTAACTTTTCAATTTTAAACGTAATAATAGTGTGGTTAATAAGTAAAATAATACAAAAGGAACAGGGGTTTACCTGCAACCTTAAGTGTGATTAAAAATGGTTATTCCATTATTGGGGCTGAAATTTTTAGATCATTAGAATGAAACTCAGTATAGTAAATTTAAATAGTATACAAATGATTTGGCTGTTTATTTACTGTATTAAAATGTAAATTGTAAAAGACTGCACTAGTGATTATAATTTTTATAAATTTGTTCAGTAGTTCATAATTTGTAATATGTAATTTTTTAATTTTGTTAAGCAAGACTTAATTCAATATGAAATCTAAAAAATATTAAGTTGTTTCCTGAGAATCAGTATAAAATAGCATAATTATGAATGTGGTTTAAACCTGAAGTCTGATCCAAATAAAAATATTTTTCTAAGCTCCATAGTCAATATTTTCATTTAATTGTTATTTATATTTTCTAAAATGATTGTAGTCATTACTAATTATAATTTACTAAAACTAAATATCACTGAACTTATAAATTACTCAATATTTGTCCATAGTAACAGTAGCACATACATATCTTTAATCATCTTTATTGTTAATATAACATTAACCTATATTTTAGGAGATTAAAATTATTATAGATCTTGTTTTAGAAAATGTAATGGTAAATTGCTTCTTTTTTTTTTTTTTATTGACTTCTAGAAGTAAGAGATTAAAAATAGATCAAGCTCCAGCAGCCAGTCTTGATGCAGATGATCCTTTAGATGACGAAGATTCTGATGATCCAGATTCTGAAGATGATACTGCAACTCTTTTGGCTGAGCTTAGCAGGATTCGTAAAGAGCGAGCTGCTGAACAGATAAGAAAGGTATATATTCTGTTCATCAGTTTTGATATAGTGAACTTCCAGTTGTTTGAGAACTTAAACCATTGATTTTCTTTTTTAGGAAAAATGAGTTAAGAAAAAATAGAATAGGTTCCCTAAGGGACCCTAAGTGGTTGAAAGGGAGATTAATTACATTTTAAGAAAAATAACTACAGTTTAACATCAGATATAAAACTCTCTTTTTAATTATTTAGGTTCAAGGAGGGAAAGAGTATCTACTGGTATTTACCCTGTTCTAAACACCTTTACTACTAGGCAAGCTTTTATTTTGCCCTGTATCAGACTCGAACTCTCAGTGTCAGGCATAACAGATCTAATCCGGCTATCTCTTATCTTTTTCATACAGACTTAAGAAATAGACACTTCCATACACCTATGTATAGACAATTTTGATAAAAAATGCAAAATCCAATATCTGTTATGAGCTACAGATCAATAATAATTAAGAACAAAGATAAAATGAAGTTAATTTATGACAAATAAGTACACGTACTAATTATAGATAACAATCAAACCTACTGGTCTTACTAACTAATAAATAAATGAATAGAAAATTAAATTATTTATAGTTAATTAATAAATTGTGCAATTAAATTAAATGTGCTTTTTTACTAAGAGGCCTTAAAACAACTTGCTTATTACTGTCACTTATCATTTCATTTTCTGGCACTTAGTAACACTAACGTAAAACTGACTTGAGGCCGCTGGCGAGCTGCCAGATTGTGTATTTCTTTCTTATGATGTAATAATGAGATAAGGGTGCCAGTGTAGCTCATGGGATCCATTAGGGTTTCGCAATCCTGGCACTGCAAGTTTGAATCCCGCTCAGAGCAAGCTTGTATCGATAAAAATAAGCTAGTCCTGAGTCATGCATGTTTAGAATGGGATGGCAACCTGTAGATATCCTCTTCCTCCATGACCCCAAGTGGTTGAAAGAGAGGCTAACACTTAATAATAATTTAAAAAAATAATAATATGTCTTCCCCACAATTATTTCTTTTAAGCTAATTTTTTTTTTGCTCCAATGAGCCTTCTTCAGGAGCTCTTCAAAACTTAGTGTAAGGACTGGCATTAGGTGGAGATTTATTTTAACTTGATTCCATGTATTATCTTTCATAAATAAATTTCTTCTGATTTCAGGAACAAGAAAAGCGGGCAGAAGAAGAAAGAATTCGAATGGAAAATATTTTGAGTGGAAACCCTTTGCTGAATTATTCATCACAGGCAATGAAAACAGATTTAAAGGTAGAATGCTGTTTTGTTCTGTGTGTGTGTGTGTGTGCGCACATGCTTGTGTGTGTATGAGAGAGAGGGGGAGGGGGGCTGTTTTAATATTATTGGGGGTCGCAGGATATGTAAAATTTTAATTTATGCCATTATTTCGGGAATAAACAAGACAAATTCCTCCTTTTTTATACTGAGAGTGAAGTTATTACTGTTTGATCTGATGTCCTGGTCTTACAAACTGTACACTTTGTAATACTAGTTATCAGCTCTGATGGTGGGATCATTCATCCTTATAGCTGCTTAGTAAATAAAAATAAAGTTAAAAGTTGGTGTCTTCTCTTCCCAGTTGTTATATACCCTTCAAAATTTTACTCTATGCTGTCACTTTTGTGAGTATCACCATACCAGAGTTACCACACCTAGGACTTTCATTTATAATTGAAAATCCTTGTAATAATTATTTATAATTATTATTTTAATGTCCACCTTGGCTTCCTTCTTTACTTTAAAAGAATAGTTGTGAACAAATATTACAATGTTCTTTAAGTATTTACCGTTTCTTCTTCCGGGTTGGACCGTGTCAAATTGGTTAAGATTTGACACGGTCCAACCCGGAAGAAGAAACAGTAAATACTTCTGACGACCCTCGAAGCCTACGTGAACAATGTTCTTTACATTTTTTTTTTTAAATACATTTTTGAAATGAATTATTTTTCCTGATGAGTAGGTAACTTATATTCTATTGATATGTTAATGATGTAACTCATTAGTGAATTTTTTTTTTATTACAACATATCAAATAAAATATAGAGAATTATGGGGAGAGAGGATTATCAGGAATTTGGTCTAAGAAGCTGAAGGATTTTTAGCCAAACAAATTTTTTATTTTCACCAACATTTGGCCTAAATTTCAGGCTTTCATCAGGGCTAAATATAAAAAAAAAAAAAAAAAAAAAAAAAAGCAATACAAAAATTGTTCCAATTTTAGTATATGTACCGCCGAAGCGAGTACAATACAAAAATAACATAAATTCTTCAGCTCCCAAGACCAAATTCCTGATAATCCTCTCCTCATAAAATTCGACTCTCAACAAGTTACCTCTATATCGAGATTTACTTTTATCAAATTATGATATTATGTTATTTAAAGATCAAAAATACATTGATGCTTTACATGATACACCCAGACATGCACAGATATATAGTTCATTTATATATGTGTATATAACATTTAAGCCACAGTGGGACTCTTTAAAATAATTATTACGAGGATTTCAATTGCTTTGAGTCTCTGCTGGTTACCACTGGTATGGGTCTCTAAAAAAGTGAAAGCATTCAGTCTGCCTTCTGCCAGTTGTAGCGACTAACTTTGCACATCTGGGAGACCTCTAGGACGTTTCTGACATGGTGTAATTCAAGCCCGCACAATGTAGAGGTCACCTTGGCTTGCTAGTGACAGGAGATCGCGGTTTGTGTCATGCTTTAAACTTTTTTTTTAAGAATTATAATTGTAAATAATTATGAGAAGGATCCCAGTCTTTAGAAAGTAGTAACAGAAAAATAAAAGTCTGAGGCAGATTAGTGACTTAAGGACACTACTTAACAACTAAAAGAGGATTAGAAAAGCCATTATTTCACATCACTATTTTATAGTCTCAATTTGAATAAGATAAAAATTAAATATAGAATATTTTATTTATTGTTTTATCTGGAACTATCTAGTTTCTTTTTTCAAAAAATAAGGTATTACATTTTTTTCCAGATAAAAAGGCGCTGGGATGATGATGTAGTATTCAAAAATTGTGCTCGTTCTGAACCAGAAAAAAAAACTAATCAGTTTGTTAATGATTCATTAAGGTCAGATTAATAAAATCAATTTTACAATACATTATGTAAATAAAGTAAATTATGAATATTCTTCCTCAATCTTAATAACAAGGTAAAATTTGATGTTTTGTATCAGATTATCTTGGTGGTTAGTACTTAATAATAGCTTTATGCGACCCCTCATTGAAGAAAAAAAATTATTCTTTAATGATAATATCAGGAAGTTTTTCACATTTTAACAAAAATGAATTCTGGGAGGAGTGAACATGTAAAGTCTATTTCTTTGTGTAATGTTGTAAAATTACATAAAAGTTTCTGTAAAAAAATAAAAATTACCTCTAAATCGAAGCCGGTTGATTAGCCTGGTAGCAATTTTTATATAAAGGTTATCAGGTATATTTGGAGCAGCTAAAGCATGGAAATATGAGTTGATTGAAATTTCAAGGAGCTTGTTGCTTCTTTTTGCTTCTGCAAGACTGTCTAAAGAATAAGCAATGCCATAACGAGCTCTTGGGGAGTCTGGATGTTTCTCAAGGAGAGTCGTGAATATTGAGTGAGCTTTCTAGAATGGGGAAAAAGGATGAGGGGAAGAGGCAACAGTTTAGTATTGCTATATAGTAAAAAAAAAAAAAAAAAAAAAAAAAAAAAAAAAAAAAAAAAAAAAAAAAAAATTCTTTTTTTTTTTTTTTTTTTTTTGGATCAACCTAGACCGAACCCCAACAAATTTTCTAATAATTACAAGAGTACATGTAGATTAGTGATAATTAATAAGGCTNTAATGTCAATTGGGAGAAAAAATCCCTATTTTGTGCAATAAATGTTTAATTTATACAACATAATTTATTTATTTATATAGAAAACATTTTATGAATAAACTATTAGGAGTAGGGATTTACCTGAAATTCAAATTTTAATCTAAATGGAAGCCACAATAAGATTTTTCTTAATGAAATTTGGCTTGTGAATTCCAAGCTTCTTTATTTAGTAAAATTTGACCAGTAGGAATTGAAGATTACCTGCTATTTGAAGTGACTAAAAAAGTTTTTTGACATAAAAAAGAAAACACTTATTTTAATAAAAACATGTTGGATTGCTACACACAAACACACACACAGCCTATAAGATAGCCTAAATAAGAAATAAATAAATAGGATGTATAAATTACTTACAGCTAATTAATAAATATGTACAAATAAATGAAAAGTTCTTATTTATAAACAGGCCTTTAACTTGCTAAATTGTCTGCACTTACTAGTTACTGTCTGTCACTTAATGTTTCACTGTCACCGGCACTGCCAGAACCATGACCTGTCTGACACTCGAAGATATGTGATCTGACATTGACTTGGGGGCTCTAGGCAAACCACTTTTATAGATCTAGGCTCTTCTATGTTTCCCTATAAAATAGAATTTCCTCATTTAAGTGGATTGGTGTATGTATGCAGTTGGTCATCTTCAATTGGCCCTCTTCCCGTTATTGTCTGGTCTTCCTTAACTATTTCCTCAGTCTTAACAGTATACATATATTTATAAAGTAGAAATAAAGGAAAAAAATATAGAAAAGAGTTCCACAGATAAAACAAAATGTCAAAAAATCAACCACTTTAAATACTATAGTCTAAAAATAAAAAATGTAAAAAAAAATTGTATGGGCACTATATATACAATTTCCATTCATAAACATGATTTTGAAAAACACCTGAGCTGCCAAGAATTGTAGACTCTGCCAACATGGGTTATGCACTTAACTCTAAATTCAGCCCCTCGAGCACTCAAACCATGAGCTTTAGGTACTGTATTTCTCTTGAAATTCCTCATCAAGGAATGGTCTACTATTAGTATATATGGCATTTTTTTTATCAACATCTTCAGCCTGGGTTTTGCAGTTCAATTCTTATCACGCTGTTACATTAAAAATGATAGCTTTTCCAGAAAAGTGACTATGCCAGGAAACCACCATACTCCTGTAGAAGTCCAATCAGTGGACTTCCTCATAGGAATTAAGCTCTTGTTTCTCAATTAGTCAAGTCTTCACTTAATATTATGTTGTCTTTGAGTGATGAGGAGCATGTTAAATGGACAGCTATCAACAATATGTGCCTACCGGTGTTTTAGTCTTCCTCTCACATCTATGACAGAATGGTCTAACATCTCGTACAGCTTGCCTGCCCCCATCAAGCACTCAACAAAGTTATCTGATGTTAACTTTCTCTCCAAAATGACATTACCACACAAACTTATCTTAGCAGTAATTTCTCTATAAGAAAGGCACTATAGTATGACTTCAGGCACTATAGCAATCAGAACCCACTTTTACTACTTTAAAAATAATGATATTTATTAAGTTTAGGTTTAATGCTATTTTTGTAAATAAATGTTTTCCATCTATAAGCTAATCAGATTTTGCACACTTTATTCATACATTTGTTGTGCATTAATTGATTTTTTACTTATAAGATTGGTTCACGATGTAAATTATTTCAGTAATTTGTAAAAGAAAAATGAAAAATAATTATTATTATTTTCAATTTACAATATAGTACTCTTAATTAAAAATGTATGTTGATAATCTTGTTTTGAATGTTTTATTCACTATATATTTAATAAATAGGCAACATTGCCCGCTATTTTGGCTTTATAAGACATGATAAAAACTTATTATTACCTCTACAATTATGTCTATTCTTTAATAAATTTGATTTTGTATTTACCATTTCATCTTCCGGGTTGGACCGAGTCAAATTGTTCTTATTTGCCGAGCTTTCGCACATCATGTGATGGCTTCTTCAGGGCTGAAAAGAGAATGAGAGTTGTAGAGAGATTTTTAAAAAATCCAGATGGTATATATTTACCATGTTTTATACACCAGGTGGTGTATAATCCCGGCGCGGTCTTGTCCTTGGGCGAAGTCTGCCTTCCCATTGGTTGATACTGTGTTCTGGTGGCTGGTCTCTGGAGTAGTCAGGTAGCTGGTCACTGATTGGTTGGATCCTCTTGTCAATTAGCGCTGGTTTCCAGTTTTTGCTCAATTTGTATCCGTCTTCTCTGTTGATATTTTTCGGATTCTTGGTTATTTCGATGGCTTCTCTGATGGTTCGTCTATAGTAGTTGCTTTCCTGGGAAGGCAGACTTCGCCCAAGGACAAGACCGCGCCGGGATTATACACCACCTGGTGTATAAAACATGGTAAATATATACCATCTGGATTTTTTTTAAAATCTCTCTACAACTCTCATTCTCTTTTCAGCCCTGAAGAAGCCATCACATGATGTGCGAAAGCTCGGCAAATAAGAATAATTTGACTCGGTCCAACCCGGAAGATGAAATGGTAAATACATCTGACGACCGACGAAGCCTACGTGAACAAATTTGATTTTGCTAAATTAGAACAGATGATTTTGAAATTCGTTTAAATTTTGACCACTGATGCTGAAGGACTCCTAGATTAATACGAGTAGTATTGAGAGAAATATTTTTCTGAATTCCAGGGGAGACGAAATTAAAAAAAAAAGTCATGATTTGTTTCTGGAATAAATAATTGTTATGTACTTCATTGTGAACTAAATTCCTGATTGATAGATGTATAAGAAATGAATTTGGGGGACACTGGGCAAAATTTTGACCGAAAAAAATTAAAACTTGATCTTGCCCAAACTCTGCATAATCATTCAGCAAATTAGAGCAAAATTCTAGAACTTAATAATTTTCAAAAATAAATTTTTTAAAGTTAAGAATATTTATTTCAAATTTGAAAAAAAATTGTAACAGTGTTTCCTTGGAATGTTGTATATAATTGATCTGAGAACATGAGAAATAAGTTTCAGAATGATTTCAGTTTCCCAACTGATATTTTTGTAAAAATATCGCAGCATGTGCTGTGCGATAAAATGATGCCAGATGAAGGGATTGGATCAAAAATACTTGTTTATCTCAACCAAAAATAACATGAAGGATTAAGTAATGGTGTTCAAATAGACTATGCACCTTATAAAAATAATTTTATTTATTATATATTAAATGATTGTAAAAAGCAAATTTTTAAAACTAAAAATTATTTGTCTATGTGAAACATATAATTTCTTATAAATGCAGTTCTATACAACCATTTTATACAGAGGTTACTAAGCATAGCTTTTATATCCTCTATTAAGGAGATGTCATATTTATAGAAATAAAGTATAGTAAATGGTACATAAAAGCAACACTAATGGTTCATTCAATTATTACCGATTTCAAATTAAAATTTTTCATTTTTAATCAATATTAATTTTCAATTTATTTTGTATATAAATATCTTAAGGTCTAGGAAATAATGGCAGCTAGAATGAAGACCCTCAACATAAAACTGATCCTGGCATATTAAGAAAATTTTCCGCAAATTAAAAAGTTGTGCATACTCAAATAATACAAACTTTATGGCTCTGAAATTGTAAAATAATTTATTTTTAAATGTCATGAATGTTGATGATAGCCCTGGAGATGGCTTACAATGTAAGCCAAAACGGCAGACTATAAAAATATACATTTTTTAAAATTGTATTTTTTGTGCCAACTTTGAACAAACCCCTAAAAATTCTCTACTAATAATCTCTAAGCGAATGGGCTAGAAAAGAATGCAATGGAAGATCGGATCTCAAAAATGGCGAGAGCATATGGCTTGACAAAGAATATCTACAATAAGAAGTGCTTATCCTGGAATGCCAAAATAAAACACTACAACACTGTGGTTAAGACAGAATGCCTATATGCCAGTGAATGCCTGTTCATGAACTACAAGCTGGATAAACTAGAGGTCTTGGAAAGAAGAATCCTCAGAAAAATTATGGGCGCTGTTTAAACCGAAAGTGGATGGAAACTTCGAAGTAATGAAGAAGTTTACCAGAAAGTAGAAAGAATCTCCGAAACTATGAAGAAGAGGAGGTTGATGTTTCTTGGACACCTATATAGAATGGACCAAAATAGACTTACTAAACAGATATTTGATTACTTCTGGAGAAAGAAAACCACAACAACATGGATTAAGGAAACAAAAACGGACATGGAAAGACTCAATATCTCAGAAGATCAACTGTTAGACAGAAATATATTTAGGAACACAGTGAATAATTTGGAAGGGATTCAAGCCGCACAAAGATCTAAGAAGACCGGAAGAGCCTGGACAGAAGAACAACGGAAGCAGGCCAGCGAACGCATGAAGGAGTGTTGGACACAAAGGAAACTCCACACCAAGAAAAAGAAATGAAGTTGTAGCGTGATACTAAGTGGTCAATTCGCTTGTAAAAAAAAATCTCTGAGTCAAAAATTCCATTTGAACATAAAAAAATAAAAATTCTTAAAAATATTATGAAAGGTTACATATTTTAGGGGAACACACTATCTTATTAGTCTGTAAAAGGTTAAAGGAAATAAATTTAGAATTATTCTCCAAAACATTTCATTTTGATTTCTCAATCTGAGTGGCCAAAAATTTTTTTCTGTTTAGCTCAAGGATCCATAAAATAAAAAATTTTATAATTTTATTTTAAAATTTCATAATTTTATCATAGCTCAAGGTTCCTCTGGCTATGATAAAATTATGAGTTTTCTTGTAGAAAGAAACTCCCAAGCCCTTAACACTGAAGAGAAAGGATGAAAATCTTTTAAATAATGTTCTCTAACAATATCTTTGTAAAGTTTTGTTATCTGAAATTCCAAAACTCTTGAATTTTTTTGGATTTGAGAAAATATAAAATCATTTATCCTTTAGGGAAAGATATGTTTTTGAAAAGTTTAGTATTGCTCAGTTTATAGTGTGTGTGAGTGCGTGCGTGGGCGTGTGTGTGTGTTTGTATTTGCAGATAAATAAATGGTCAGCTCATAGGAGGAGATTCGACTGTCTTTTTTCCCATCTCGCAGTAAACATAATCTACCTCCTGGCTAACGCGCTTGCCCGGATAACAGGAGATTCAGGTTCGAGCCCTGACTGGGACAGATTTTTTATTCTATTCCCTTGATTTATTGATAATAATCTACCCTCCTTCTATTATCATTTGTTGTTGGACATAAAAAGCATTAATGACCTTGGTTGGAATGCCATAAAAAAAATAAATAAAAATAGGAGATATTTTTGTTTTATTGAGTAGAATAAAACCAGTAAATTATTTAAACAAACAAAACTAAATTTTATTGCTCAAATTTTACTTTCAAAATTAAAACTGAAGAAGAAAACAAAATTGTTTTTTTGTTATTATCCTATATTAGAAATAATTTGGAAGATGAGAAAATGGGCAAAATGCCATGTATATAGATGGCCAACATTGGAAGATGGCGCTCGTTGAATGATGGCTTCAACTGTAGAGCTATTACTTTGTGACGTCACAAAGTAGCAATCACTGCGTAGTTTTTGTTATCAGTACGTATATAAGGCAAGATCGATCTTCGCCAACTGCCTTCTACTGTTTGAAATTTTGATGGGGAAGAGATATTATTGTGATTACTGTGATAGAAGTTTCATAGATGACATAGAAAGTCGCAAGAAACATATAAATAGCAACAATCACACAAGGAACAGGAAACTTCATTATGCCAGTTGTAGAGGTATGAATTATTGGTATTTCCAGAATTCTAAGGCTGGACTATCAGAGAATGAGGAGATTTTATGAATCCTAATTGAAATCTTCTATTAAATGAGAGTATTTTCAAGCCATTATATTTTTATTTTATTTGAAATGTACTTAACTTAAATTCACATGTTTGAAGGATGGGATGGAAATCAGTAACCTCTATTCCCTAGCCATATTAACTAAGTGTTAACTTTAATTCATTCCTCTGGAGTTACCTTTAATTTTTGTTTAATTTATATATTTAACTTAATATATCATTTAAAACCTTACTAACCAAACAACATTTTCACATTTTTGTAAATGAAAATTTTTAATAAAATTTAAGTAAAAAAAATCTAATTTAAAACATTAAAATTTAACATTAACGTTAAACATGCACAATCCAAGATAATATTTCATATCTAAAAATGATTTATGAATAAATACAAATAAATTGGTTTAAAAAAAAATATAGCATTGCATATAAGCAATATATAATTATCCATCCTGTTAGTATAAAATAAGGATTATTTGCATTGTTATAGTAGGACTCATTAAATTCAGAACTAAAGCTAAATCTATACCCCAGGCTAATTGTAAATACCCTGCTAAAATTCGCCTGTCTTTACTTCTAAGTTAAAAAATTTTCTCCTGAAAAGCTATTCTAAATTTGTGGGGAGAGAGGTGGTAATGGCAAATAACTACCACTTTATTTTACTAAAAATAATTGCAAATAACATGGTAGTTATCATTGTTGGCGATATAAAAGCCAGGTTTTTAAAAATTAAATTATTGAAATTCAAATAATTAGAAGCTTATCAATTTCCTAACAGTGGATCTGCCTTAAGGTTGTTATAGCTAAGGCCTGGCCATATTGCATCACAGGGGAAATAATTACAATTTGTTGTTTATTTTCTGTTTCTTAGTTTGTCCTTTCATTTCAAAATAACTACCTAGTAGAAGAATATGTTTGATGTAATTTACATAGCAAACAAGACAATTATATTAGATGGGACTTGCTTAAAATATTGCATCAAACTAGTTACAATGACATTTGAGCATTAATGCCTAAAAAAGTATTTGTAATGCATCAATACAAAATACATTGTATGACCAAAATATAAAATATTGAGGACCAATTTATAAATATTTGACACTTAGTCTCATAATATATCTTAGTTCGTTGTTTACATTTATGAATTTGTGTTTCAGGAATTTATACATTTTAAAACATTATTTTTTTTGTTTTTTAGATCTTGCTACACTAGTTGAAGAGGAGTCAAAGAAAGAAGAGTGCAAACGATTTTATAAACAAGGCTATTGTCCCTTTGAAGAATCTTGCAACTATACTCATTTTTCTAAAGAAGAATTAAAAAAGTTCTCAGCTGAAGGTAGTAGTTTAAATTAATTTAGTACTGTACTTTGTAGTACGTAATATGTGAATCATAATGGCTAATAATTTTAATCTGTAATTTTTATTTACAGCATAATTTTCCTTCTTCTGTATACAGAATATACAAATATATATATATATATATATATATATATATATATAGATNTATATACATATACACACACACTATAACCTATAGGTTATTTAAATAAAATTCTGACTGGTCCATTAATTAAAGTCATTCTATTCTCAATTTAAAAAAATTCCTTATATCAGAATAGCTATAAAACTAGAATATTTGGATAACAAAAGCTATAGTTTATCATCTTCTAATTTTAATATCAACTCACACACGCACACACACACACACACACAAGCGCGCGTGCACACGCACACACACACTCTGTGATTTTGAATTATAAATATTATTTAATTTTTGTTCTTAAGTTTGCAGAATGTTAATGAATTTACAAATTTTTATAAATAATGGACTTAAAACAGTCACCTCAAAATTTTCTAACTAAAAATAAAGTGTGTAAGCTTCAAAATATTTGCCTAAAATTTTTACATTGAACCAAAAATAAAGTTAACTTCTTCCACCTCCTCAATTTTAAACATTGCACATAAATTGAGTGCAGTAACAGGATATATTTCTGCTACCATCCAAAAACCTTCCAATTATTCAGAACTGATGATTGTATTGAACCATCTTGTTATATGGTACATATGTGTTTTATTCTTATTTGTTTACAAATTCTCCCTCCTATTTTAAATATTATAAATATGCAGTTACTTGGAATTCAAATGAATCAATACATATTTCACAATTTAAAAAAATAAGCTAATAATTATTGATGTTTATGCTAAATGAGTTTTTAATACTTAAAAATGAGTAAAAATGCTTTAAATATGAACTTGTGATTTTTTCAGTAAGAAATGCTCAAAAGGCCAAAGTTGATGATTATAAGTTACCCTCAATTGATGATTGGGTGCAGAAACATCAAAATCAAGAAATTATATGTCAGACCTTAAAGATTGATCAGCCTGATTTTCTCCAAGGATACAATCGTTCTCTGTTACCACCATCTTTGCGCCCATTGACTATTGACAGTATTCGAAATGCTAATTTCGAATCTTGGGGATAAAAAGAATGTAAATATTCCTCTTGAGCTTTTAAGTTATTTTAATTTCTGGTTTAAAGTTTATTTATAGATAGATTATTATATTTTTTTATGATTGTTTTAAAGTTTTGTCACCTAAAAATTATTTATTAGACTCTCGTTTGGCAATCGGTCGATCTCATTTGGATCGTTCGATCCCCGGCTGAGATAGATTATTTTTTTTCTAGCTCCTTGTACGATTCAAATAAATAATGAAATGTGGGATTGCTTTACCACAATTATCATCATGATTTTGTATTAAACTTTTGATTATTTCTTACTATTATTTTTATTATTAAGAATTCATGATATACTAAGGCTGAGCATATTTCCTTTTTATTAACTATTTAATAAATTATTTAAATTTGTAAAGAGTACCATAAATGTCAAAAGATTAGTGCTAAATTATAAAATAAGTTTTTCTGTGGTGATGCAAGGGTTTTCATTGCCTATTATAAGGATAAACCCACAACGACACTACCTAAGAAAATTTGATTTCAATACTTTTTTTTCTAAAATATTTTTGGCATTTTCCAGAGATTAAATTTGTTTATTGTTGTGCGTGAAGAAATTCTGTCATTGTATTGTGCATACTGGTGTTTTCATTTTTCCTTGGCATCTCTTTTTATCTTAAATTTTATTGTTTATAACATATATATATATATA
>KZ807198.1:42281-60060 GCA_000696205.2 Oncopeltus fasciatus | reverse complement strand
ATAAAATAATAAATAAATAAAATGTTATTTATTTATATATTGAATAGTCTTCAAACTAAACTCACCTGTATTGGAATTCGAAGTGATTCCTTGGGCCATCCGCAATCCTCATATAAATCTTCCATGTATGCCATATAAGACTTCCAGATACTGAATCTTAATAACTGTCCAATATTCTGATCTGAAACATAAGCACCTATCTCAGCATCATAGTTATTCAATATTATGCAAACCCACTTTCCAATCACAATTTCCTTATTTAGCTCACAAAATCCATAGTTTTGTCTGAATCCATTCTGCATTGAGCTCTAAACTAAATATTAGCTCACCCTCACCCTCAGCAATGAAAAAGCTGTTTTAATTACATTCCCAGTAATCCCCCACTCCTTAATTACATACTCGGCCTTTATTTTTCTTATTTCCTTAAGAAAAACATTTAATTGTGCACTATAGACAGTGAACTTAAAATTTATAGTTTAAGTAAACCACCAATCTTAATTATTTCATTTCACTATGAAATTTATGTAAATCCCCAAATCTTTCCTTAATATGCAATTTTTTTTTCATAAACATGTTATGGAATAAATAATTCATGAGAGGGAACAGAATAAAAAAATCTATCCGTCCTCGCCAGGAATCGAACCTGGATCTCTTGCTATCCGGGCCTAGTATGCTGACCTTTACACCACAAGGACAGGCTAGATATCTCACTCTATTCCCTCTTCATTAGCGAGAGCCTAACTTACGAGAAAGACGAGAAATTCGTCTTAAACTCGAAGTAGCTGACATTGTCATGCATTTTGTCGGCTCTCGTCATTTACTATATTAAATTTTAATTTTTAAATATTTTATTTAGGTTGTGGTTTTTTTTTCCCACGTAAACTATAAATAATTCATGAGAGGGAACAGAATAAAAAAATCTATCCGTCCTCGCCAGGATAGATTTTTTTATTCTGTTCCCTCTCATGAATTATTTATAATTTACGTGGGATAAATAACCACAACCTAAATAAAATATTTAAAATATGTTATGGAATACATAAATTAGAAACTGATATTTTAAATATATTATCTTCTATAAGATTATACATCTCACTTAACTATTATGAAGGCATTGACGTTTTTTTAATTAATACCCCACCTCACTAACAAAGTTTTTAAAAAAAATATTTGCTTACCGTTGAAATGAAAACTTACTTGACATGTCCAACCACACATTAATGCAACTCGCTTCTATTTCAGGGTCCTTTGTCTTGAGATTATGAGTTAGTCTGGAGAGCATGCTTTCGGTATAGTTTGTTGGGACTTCTATTACTCCCCACAATATATTCTTCTTTGTAGCATATACTGCTTCTTCCATGTGGTTATATTCTGCCTGTGAAATATATGGTAGTTTTAAATCTCAAAAATGTATCAGCAATAGCACAAAATTCTTATAAAATAATGTGGTTGATATGTAAATGCCCAGATTGTTCAAGATGTTTTGCAATAAGCTAAGAGTTATTTTTCCCCAGGGATCTACCCTCCCTCCTGAAACAAAACTATTTCAGGCGCATAATTGTAAAATGCATGGGGTAGAGTTAATGTTCTCACTTCTAATATTCTCATATACAGCCATCTTGGATCCGTTTAACAGACCAACCATTAATAATAAATAGTTAATGAGAGGGAATAGAATAAAAAATATATCTGTCCCAGCCAGGACTCGAACCTGGATCTCCTGCTTTCCGGGCCGGTATGCTTCCATTACACCACCAGGACGAGCTAGATAACTTATTAAATTCCCAACACACTAGCGAGAGCCTAACCCACGAGAAAGACGAAATACATCATCTTATGCTCGAAGGAGCTGACATTGTCTAGCTATTTATCGACTCTCGTTATTTACTTTTTTAAATTTATCATTTATAAATATTAATTTAGTTGTGGTTTATTATCCCACATAAATTTTAAACAATTAATGAGAGGGAATAGAATAAATAGACAGATAGATTTTTTATTCTATTCCCTTTCATTAATTGTTTAAAATTTATGTGGGATAATAAACCATAACTAAATTAATATTTATTAATTATTAAAAAAACATAGTTTATAATAAGTAAATTTCTGGAATAATTCTTTTATCTGCCTGAACTGGAAATTTCAGTTAATTGTGAATACATTTTTTTAGATGAAAAACGTGGGTGTTGGAAGGGTGGGGGTAAGTAGCGGTGAGTACAAAGGGAGAGCTTCAAAGGGGGCAATACAAAGAAAAAAGGTAGGAATTTATTGCGGATAAATAACTGTTGGAACTAGGAGAAATGTTGGACAGGTTTATTTTGAAGGAGGGCTAATGGTTTTTCAGAATGTTGATTATGAAAAAATTCCATTTCCTGTAGAATTAACAATCATAAAAATGACATAAAGAAAAAACTACTAAAAACTGCCCTCAAAAAACATGTTTTTCATGAAAAACACACATTTGACTTCGATTACATTACCATTCTTTCCACTGAACCCCACGAACACAAACGCCTTTTATCTGAAACCGTTCATATTAACTTACAACACAATCCAGTTAATGACAGAACTAACATAGAGCAAATTTCTTCAACTTATTCAAACATATTCAACATTCTGAAAAACCATTAACCCTCCTTCAAAATAAACCTGTCAAACATTTCTCCTAGTTCCAAAAAATAATTATCCGCAGTAAAATCCTACCTTTTTTCTTTGCATTGCCCCTTTTGAAGCAGGCCGCTCTCCCTTTGTATTTACAGCCTCTTACGGGGGGTAAACCTTCTACCACCCACGTTATCCATCTCAAAAAAAAAAAAATATTTCTCACAATTTTCAAACCTTCCTTCTCAGTCATGAAAATGTTATCTTAGGGACATGACGTCCCCTCTCGCCTTCATGATAGGTAGGTGTGGTTAATTATATTTTTTTGGTAGTTTGTTTTTGTATTTTGAAGTTTACTACATTCATACTTTTGATATCACATTACATTTAGTTTTGGCAATTCTATATTATGATATTGTAAATCATTTAATTTTTTTGTTTTTATTTTTATTATTATGATATTGATTTCAACAGCTCTGAAGATGGCTTACAATGTAAGCCAAAACATTGGCAGATAATTTAAAAAATACATTTTTTTTAAATTTGTATTTTTTTGGATCTACCTTGACCGAACCCCAACAAAAAACATCTAATAATTAAATAATATTCCATTTATATGAGCTGATATATTTAATTTAACTTTAATTTTCCATTTTAATTCAAATTTATTAAACTATAAGAGCGAAATAAAATGCTATAAATGTTATTGTTACTAAATATTATTAATAATATGTCGCAAAAATTTTTTTTATATCTTTTTACTAGTTTTAGATTACAAAGAGGTCGTAAAAATTAAAGCTTCCATCGGCATTTCCCCTTTTGACATAAAGTTATCTAAATTTCATTATACAAAATGATATGTACCAATGGCGTTGGGTGGAGAAATCTCCCCAGGGTGGTTGTTCACATTGTAAACTGCAGAAAACAACTGAAAAGTGAAACCACAGTCACAGACTGTCATGAAACCCACTCCTCCCTGTGACTGGGGTTTCACTTTTCAGTTGTTTTCTGCAGTTTACAATGTGAACAACCACCCTGGGGAGATTTCTCCACCCAATACCATTGGTACATATCATTTTGTAATATGTTTTATTCCTAACCATAGTTAATATTCTTACATATCCTTTTTTCTTGTTGTACAGATATTTCAATTTTTATGCATTACTGTTATTTGTGTGTATTGTCTTTTTAGCCCTGATGATGGCTTACTAGCTAAGCCGAAACGTTGGCATAAATAAAAATATTACTCCAAATTTTGGTGTATATTTTTTTCTTCCTGGCCGAAACCCCGACCATTCTCACACTATACACCCTACACCGACTAAATAGCTCTTAACACACATAACTGACTCTAAAGAGGCAACCACATTGAAAATAAATTTTGATGAAGATTTTTTTATTGTAGAAAATATTCATGCAGGGAATAGAATGTTTAAATGGAATACAAATAGGAAGTATGAGTTAGAAAATGTAATAGATGTCAAAATTCTACTTGCAATTCCTTTGCTGCTGCAGAATATAGGAGAAGGAGAGGAAAAATTTAGGAAGAAAATTATACTAAAAGGAATTCCCTCCTATTACTTATGTAGCTGTTGACAACAGAATTCAAAAAAGGCAGGAAGGGAAAGAAAAAAAAGAGAATTGAATTAGACCCTCGTGAGAGAAAGAGCGCGAGATGAGAGTGTCGTCTGACATTACTAAATGAAGGATTTCATAAATGGCAAAGGAGGAAAGCCACAAGACACAAAGTCACCTGATGATCTAGTATCCACTGAAATTTTTAAATTTAGTACCAGAATGAGGTCAAGTGACATGTTAATATTAAAATATGTGAATATTTAACATTTTTCTTGACAATATCTAATTTGTTATTATAGTTAATCATTACCTACTAACCCTCCTCAATTTATTTTTAATTTAGATGATGGATTGGAAATTAATTAGAAATTCATTCACTACCATTTACAAAATGGCTTCCCAAAATTCGTATTTAAGGTTAAAATAGCTGAATTCATATACCAGTAAAATTCCTCTCTCACTCAGCTTTCTCACTAATCTGCAACCAAGAGGCATAGTCAAGTTGCAGCCATGATCTTTTATTCGAAAGCAGTCAGATATCCCATGATCAACTTCCTTATTGAGAACTCCAATTCTCAATCCTTGGGGTTGATGTCCAATTGCCAAGTTGAATAATATCGAAATTGTTAATGGTAGGCCAAATAAAAATATTAACATTCTGGAATTAAACAAAATATTAATTAACATAAATGGTTAATTATATTGAAAAATTTGTCAAGCATGTTTCCTAAGTAGTATAAGTTTATATTTATGTACTATGTTAAAATTTATATATACACACACACACACTTATGATAAATATCAGATATGGACCAGGTTATCAGACAGTGTTTTTAGGCTATTGAGGATTTTGGTCAAATAATTTTGTACAAAAATTTAGTCTTTAGTTCAATTTAGGCCAATAGTTCAATATATTTTCTCTTCATCAGGGCTGAAAATACAAATACTAACAATTTTTATATGATTACAAAGTGTATAAAACATGCATAAGTAATTTTTTATTTGAAAATATTAAAACTAAGATGTACTATTTTAAGTATTATTATTATTAAGCTCAGTTTTTGTAATATTATAAATAAGACAATATAGTTCATCCTAGTTTTAATATATTCATTTTTAATGACAATTATATTAATATTTTCATTATATGTGCAATATTATGAGTTTAGTTACCACTTCTATTGTTAATTTATGCCGTTGAGTATTTTATTATATTTTTTATTTTGCATTTTAATAGATAGATTTATTTATGTATTATAATTAGTTTATAAAATATGAATGTATCTGTATTTCTTAATATATATTACCTTTATCTGTATTTTCTGTCTATGCTAGCCATAGTCACATTGATATAGAGGATAGGTTACATTAGTTAGATTATATATTGATATACAGATGTATGAGAATAAGCTTTAATTACTAATTTTTGTCTTGTTAAGTTAACTGATATTTAAAAAAAAAACAATAATAATAAAATGTTTAATTACTTGCACATGATAAATATTAAATTTTACATAATATTTTTATTGATTTTATAATTTGTAATCATATGAAAATTGTAAAAAATTGTTTAGGTGTGTTTTTGAGTCTTGATGAGAAAATATATTCTCAAAATATTGGCCTAGACTAAATTATTGTACAAAATTATTTGACCAAAATCTTAAATATCCTATAAAGTATGTATATATCATAAAGAAGTGAAAAAAAGATGAATTTAATAAAATTTTAGAAATATTCAGTTTTAGCTCAAAAAGTATTTTGAAAATTTCATCCAAGCTTTTAAAAGTATTTCCATATTTTTTTTATATCGAAATATTTAATTTTAAAGGCAACAAAAATGTCTTGCACTGAAAAAAATGTATTTAATCTTTTGTAGTTAGATTTTTAGTTATAAAGTATTATAAGATCTTTATAAGCATATTCATAAAATATACAGAATAATTGTAATAATAATTTATGAAATGAACAACAAGGCAAAAACATGTAAAAAGAGTGGAAAATGTTTTCATTTGGGAGAGACTTGTGGTGTAGAATAACTGTACTTAAGCTACCTTGAAGATCACTTTAATTTATTAATAATATAATCTTACGGTCTGTTTCGCCAAACAAAAAAACAGTTTTTTTTCAGTTCAGCTTTGAAACATTTTAAACTAAAAAATCCAGTGCGTTGTGTGAATGGTATAGATTTCACCTTTTTTGGATATGCCATTTTTGATTCCTGAAATAATAAGCAAATATATTAATAATAAAGTATCATGTATAATAGAAATTTTTATGTTATAATACCTATATCAGATTTACATTATTATCTTGACCACTTATTGGTTGGCTTTGTAAGGTAGATCTTCTTAACACATAAGTGTAGATCAATAAAATGTCCAAATTTACAAATAAAATTATCAAAATTAGAAAAAAATTAGAATTATTATTATTAGAATTATTAGAAAAAAAAAATAATATAAAAGGCTTTGGTTTATTTCATGAGAAATTTTATAGAGTTCATTTAGAGCCTATATTTTCTTTCAGAGCACACAATTCTCTATAATTCTTGGGATTTAGCTTCTTTGAATTACTTATATAATAAATCCCTCAAACCTAATAATGAAAATTATTTACAATCCGAGAGTCTGCTAATTAATAAAAGTAATAAAACATGAATTTAACAAGAAACTTTGAGTTTTATCACTGCTGGTGGGTTATAAAAAATGAACCTTTTAATATTCAATACTTATTTATCAGTTATTAATAATGGTTGAAACATTTTTAACCAAATACATTTAGATGCATTAAGACAAAATGAATCATACTCTTTAATAATATATACTATTAACGTTTGATTTCTCCCCTGAGGAGCTTCACAGAGCCTATACATTGTGAATAGAATTGTTTTCTAATTAACTCTTTTTTTCATATAATTTAGTAAGTTTAATTTAAGTGAAAACATAAGTTGCTAGTATAACCCATCAATTAAGTAGATAGTTAAATCTGAGATATATAATCCCAGTGACTGTAAAAATAGCATGAAAGCGAAATACATTGCATTTTACCAGTGCTGGCAGGTTAATTTGTATTTTCTTAGGTGGATAAGGAACATTTTATTATTTATATGTCTTATATAAATAAATAAGAAGGGGTCTCTCTTCACTCTCGAAGGGCGAGAAGTCTCCTCAAAAAAAAGTTATTTAGTTACAGGGTATTTCCAGTTGTTTTTATCCTTATGAAATTAGCTAACATACTTACAGAAACACACAGATTTTAATAGCCATTAGGTTTGTTACTTATTAGGCAGAGATAGGATAAATATAGAAAGTTTGTTCTAAAATTCTGTCATGAGAACAACCTTTAGAACTTTAGAACAACCTAAATGTTGTAGCAGCCAGTCTCTATTTCAGTTTTGCTCAGTCACATCTTTAGTTTTTTCTTAGTTTGAGACATATTGGCTAGTACTTAGCATTTATTGCTTATTTTCTAACTTATTAATGTTTTATAAGTATTATAAATACCATAATTTAAATTTCCCTCCAGTGATAGGCTTTAAGTATTTATTTTTAAATTAGTGTTGTGCTTAATATTTTTTTAGTAATGATTTATCACTTTAGAAATTTTGGAAAAATAATCAAGTTTTTGTTATATGTTTAAATGGAGAGTTTTTGTGACTGTAGATATTATTATTAGATGTTTTTGTTTTGGGGATGGAAGGGTTGGAGGATTACTATTCAAATATTTCTTGTACTTTTTAAAAACAGTTTATTCCCTTACTGAAAATATGGACTCACGTCCTTGTTTGTCTCCTGTTTGTAGCTAAGCTTCAGAAAAGCATTTTCCATTGTATCACATTCATTTTTTGAAAGCAGGTCTGCTGGTGTTTCTTCACATAAAAGAACACCCCCCCTCATGAGACCAACCTGAAAGCAAATACATTATATTTTTTCAAGTAAAAAATTAGGAACTAAAGCAAAAAATATATGAAATATATATGTTTTGTTTTTATATGGGTTAATCTCTGTTGGAGGAGTTTACTTGTTATTGAGGAATACATATCTCTCAAACCGATATGTAAGTATTATTTTAATTGTAATTTCACACTACACACACTAATACAACAAATGGTGCACTTGAAAAACTTTTATTACGTTTGACAAATTCGAAAGAGTATCAGAAGATTGGGAGTACTTCTTCGAAAGAACAAAATGTACTTCAGGAATGCTGGAATAAAGGACCACTGGAAACAATGGGACATTCTGCTTGGAGGCGTCGCCCTTCAAGCTTTTGCTCGACCTGAGCCAGTGAGTAATCTTTTCTTCCAAAATGTTTTCGGGATTTAAAATAAGTATTACAATAGACACACATCTTGAATTTTATAAAACAAGTTTTAAGATAAATTAACTGTTCCTTAAGCAATTGACCTATAGATTATCTAAATTTTTGAAAATGATTATTACAAAAATATTGAAAGAGAAAAAGTTCAATCTCATTATGGGGCGTATAACACTGACTAATATGACTAATAAGCCATCTCTTGGCTCCCTCTGTAACTTTTTAAGTAGGATTTAAAAAATCATTTTTGAATTATTGAAGAAAGTTTAATTTTTTCTCTATTGATGGAATTAAAAAAATAATCAGCTGTACAATTTTTGATAGGGTTGGATTTTTTTAAATATAGTTTTGCTTTAAAAAAAAAAAAAGTACTTATGTTAAAAAATAATTTTGCAGCATTTATTTTTTTTATTTTTTGTTTTTTTAAGATTAAAGTAAGTAGGATAAATTAGACTAAATTTTGCTAAAAATAATTTTTTGAAAGTGAAACTTCTAAAAAGTGAAAATTCTAAATGTACGGTTTAGTTTTATTATTTTAAAATTTGCTTATGCTGCTGGAGAGTGTGTATGTATATATGCATGATAAATGTATCTACTAAAAGAAAACGATGAATATAAATATATACATATACGTTATACATTTACAATCACAATGAATATAAATCTATATAGACTAGAATATAGATACAAGTTTAGAATACACAAATGATAATTAAATTTCCACAGAAACAAGTCGCCACTCATGAGAAAAGTAGAAATAAAATAAGGATATATGTGAGAGTAAAGATATGGCAGTAAAGGTAAGGAGAGAGGGGGCCAGAAAAAAAGTTTTAGTTGTTAGGTATGTGTGTGTATGTATGTATGTATGTATGTATGTATGTATGTATGTATGTATGTATGTATGTATGTATGTATGTATGTATGTATGTATGTATGTATGTATGTANATCTTCAGTGTGGGGCATTAACTGGAAATTACTCCTTTCCTCTCTAATATGCATTTCTATGTGGTTCCTTTCTTTAGCATATTTATGGGAACCATAATGGTAGTATAATACAATATCAATTTCAATGTCAATGAAAGGAGAGGGATAGATGGACATTTAAGAAGAAGACATTGATATTTTCTTTAATTTATAAACTGAAAAAATATCAAATAGGGGAAAGAGATATTTATGAGAGTATTTTTAGCTCAGTTATTAAACGTTCAAGAATTATACATTACATTTGAGAGTAACATAATAGTATTGATTAGTGTATTTTTTAAATGATATGATGAAATTCATATTATTTGGTTAAAATTCAATGTACTTTTTGCATCAAATTTTAATATTCTATGATAATTTTTGTTGTTAAAATTATTTGTAAGGGGTACTCCATAAAAGTAAAAAGGAAATAAAAAATGAAATTAAATTAAAAAATATGTATAATTTGAGCCTTACAGAGTTACAATAGCAAAAAGTAAATTACTTCTCTGATTGTAAATCAAATTTCTATTGTAACTCTGAAGATGCTCACAGAAAGATGGGGGAAAGCTTGGGAATCATCAATAAAGCGATGGTCCATTCTAGATTAAGGAAATTTGAATATTGAATCAGGCCTTAGAAGTCTTTGAGACTTATTATAGTTAATTTCAAAAGTGACTTACTCTATCCGCATGCTTTGCTTCTTCCACATAATGTGTGGTAATAATTATAGTTTTCTTCTCTTCCTTACTAATTTTCAATAAATACTGCCATATGCTATGAAAGGAAATTAATGATTAAATTATATATTACAAAGCATTGTAAATCAAATTTAAGAAAGATATATTTCAAATTTCTAAAAGAGATATTAATATACCTATCGCTTAGAACAGGGTCAAGTCCGACTGTTGGTTCATCCAAAATAAGAAGTTTTGGGTTGTGAATAAGAGCTACAGCTAAGGAAACTCGCCTTTGTTGTCCACCACTGTGAAATAAATAAAAAACATGTATGTATATATAAGTAGTTAGCACATACAAATGAAAAAAGTCTACTTGAATAGAATATTTAAAAAAAAATCTTTTAAGTAAAAATCAATGGCTTTGAAGTGCTGAGCCAAAGGAAACAGATTCAATAATCACAGTGCATAGTTAGTTTTTTTAACCATATTTTAAAGAGTAATTAGCCAAAGGTAGGTTATAGGTATGATCTATAATATTTATTCCCGAAAATCTTAAGGCACATGTGTTCAATGTAATTCAATCTGAAATGTTGGACTTGTACATTGTAACGACGCTCTTCTTTGGATTGCCCCTGTTCGAATGGTTTTATCAAGAAATACTGCTGGTGATTTCAAACAACGGTTGAGTAAAGATGAATACATCTAAGGACTGTATGTGGACTTTTTTTATTTATGCATTTTTTATTTATCTATGAATTTCACTACATCTTCTGCTTTAGGGGAGGATGGATTTTAATAGTGCAAAATTAGTTTTATTTTTCTGATTTTCGTTTTTACAAATTTCTGTAATATTTTAAGCCTGAAAAGGATTAAAAGAAGGTTGTAGCTTATTATCGACCTTGTTAAGGATTTACCTCGAACAAGCAGTGGATTCAGACATTTGGCCGAAGTTATGTCTCGTATGTATGGGTATGCATAGATAAAAATTGGCTGGTGTCGTTTTTACAGACCATCTGGTGGTGTTTGCCCGTACCAAGAAAAAATTGCTCTTGATCGTTGTGGTTCTAAAGAAGGAGTATATAACAAGTGGGGTCTTTAGATAAATTTTAATATAATTGAGTAGCTAGCCATTAAGGATCAATGGCTGGAGGAACTAGTGTTAGTTAGGGACTTCTGCAAAAAATGGAGGTTTCCAAGGGCTTGGGTTCCTTCCTTCATGATAAGTACTCTTCTGAGACTAAAATTTGGAAGAAAGATGGGCAGAGGAAGAAGATGGTGAGGATCTTTACCCGGTCTTGTAGCACACGACCAACACCGTAAAAAACAGACTCCGAATATCCACGTTAATCGTTTACACATATGGTTTAGAGACGCGAACCAGCATACCCTCTCCAAGATCCAGGCTTATGAAAAAGTCGTTTAAAAAATGTTCTTTTTTCTAGCTACTAACACAGTTCTGGGCAATGATGAGAATTTTTATTCCTTACATTCCATATACAAATGCGATACAGACCTCACTCTAAGAACTTGCTGGATATCTTGTATGTCTCACCTGAGTGTCTCTACGATCCTTCGGGATGGTGGCAGATCGAGAAGTTGGGAGAGCTGTCGGGACCGAACCTCGATTTGGTCGGGGTGGAGTCCGTACACACTGCCGTAGTACTCCATGGTTTCTGCTATGCTCAGCTGCATGTAGAGGGCGGTACTCTGCCAACAGAAAAGGTGATTCTTTGCAACCATTTTTTAAAAAGAGAATTCGCTAGATATTACTTTAATTCAAGTAAACTAATCCTTTAAAAAAAAAAAAAAAAATTAGAATTAGAGTAATTTCGGGTCCATGTTTTAAATATTTCGAAACCATTTTTATTAGTTGCAATATTACATATAGCGTGGGTGCCTGAATATTTTGTTCATTAGGCATTTCACTATGAAACACAAAATGTACACACATATGAATGAAAAGGAAAACAGTGTATAGGAGATGCCGTTTTAAGGCCATTGATAATCAAGCGATACCTACGCTCTTAACTTATAACAAAATGTTTTTCGTCTATATCTACTGACTAAAGACATAATTTTATACGCTAAGCCTAGATCGTCACCTAAGTGGGCCTATGCCTCTGACGAGATATAATCAGTCGTCCCTCACCAAGCATCTGGTGCTCGAAAAGCATTTCAGATTACGCTCGGGGAAATCCGAGCAACTGGAGATCTTCAGTGTGGGGCATTAACTGGAAATTACTCCTTTCCTCTCTAATATGCATTTCTATGTGGTTCCTTTCTTTAGCATATTTATGGGAACCATAATGGTAGTATAATACAATATCAATTTCAATGTCAATGAAAGGAGAGGGATAGATGGACATTTAAGAAGAAGACATTGATATTTTCTTTAATTTATAAACTGAAAAAATATCAAATAGGGGAAAGAGATATTTATGAGAGAGTATTTTTAGCTCAGTTATTAAACGTTCAAGAATTATACATTACATTTGAGAGTAACATAATAGTATTGATTAAATAAGAATAAAATTAAAGTTAGGACGGAGGTATTCAATAGGGAGTCATAACTAGGCTTTTTTGATCTGTTATAGATTATTAAAGTTTTATAATTGGCAATTTATTCATAAATTATGTATATAGTTTAAATATATTTCTGTTTGATAAGAACAAAAAGCTAACTTTGAGAAGTGGACTGGGCATATTTACTCTCTCCAAATATGTTTAAATTCCCGCCTTTGGTGGGAGTAAAAATTATACAAATGATTAATACCGGAATAAAATACAAGCCCACTCTTCTTGTCCTAAAATTGTTTTAACGAATAATTTAACCACATTCACGCCATTTTAAAGCCCGTCACGCAGAAGTTATGTAATCTATAAACTGAAGATGGATATAAATATATGTAAATAAAGAAACTCAATTTGTAGTCTGAAGAGAATAATGAGCATAGCCAAGACCACTAGGCTTTCCTCTGGACTGGCCGGGAAGCTAGAGTGGGGGAAGCTCACATACATCATAAGATACAACCGTAAATTTCTCCTTTAACAAGTATACTTCGTTAAAATGCAATTGAACAAATATGCTATAAAATTATATTTTTCAACGATTATGTTTCATAAACTTTTTCTTTTCTTAATATTTTCGTTCAAGTCGGACTCCATCAACCCCCTTCCCTTTTCCCCCCATTCCATTTCAACCACCAATGAATTGTTTGAAGGGTTTTAAATAAAAATGAAGTCATTCAGAAATTTAATGTAGAGCCTAATTAACGAATTTCATTTCTAAATTTTCAAAATTTAGAAGCTCGCGTAACACTTAAATTTGTATAATTAATTGTCTTCCTCATTATACGTTTTTTTTTAGATTTAGAAAATTTTGAATAAGCCATATATTTAATTCCTCCAATGTAGGATCTGAGAACCCCTATTGACAATTTTTGAAAGTCGCGCTATGGCACGGGGTTTCGTACGGAAGCAATACAAAAATAGCCGAGTGTACTGGAACCGTCAGCCCTCTATGGACGAAGTCGAATGTTCAAAGGGCTGTAGAATGTAGTATTCTAAAGACCAATAATTTCTAATGAGCTTTTTGCGCTCCCCCCCCCCCCCCAAATTGCCATCGAATTATTATTGTCAAAATTTGATAGATTTTACATAATTCCTAACATTTTTCATTCATTATACTGTGTCACGATGTGCGAAAACTCAACAAAAAGTGATTTTCTGCATAGTCAAGCTCGGAAGAAGTGTTTATGAAATATCTTCGTTATAAATGGTAATACGAGAAGAAAGTATATAACCACATTAAGAGCCTTATTTTTAACGGAAAACATATATTACAGACAATTAATGCGAGGGAATAGAATAAAAAATCTATCTTTATTCTATTCTATTATTATTTCTAATAAAAATCTATCTTATTCTATTCCCTCGCATCAATTGTTTAAAATGTATGTGGGATAATACACCACAACTAAATTAATATTCATATATTAAAGAATGTAACAATATATTTCAAGCGCCTCTCTTCTAAGGGCCTAGAGTCAGATTTTATTCTCATCCTCTCCAGATAGCAAGAAACATAGCTCTTATTTATGTGAAGTCTGCTCAGTTTTCGCTACTCTTGCGTGGCGAACATTGGTTTAATACAGAACCAAAATTTGATGATTGGCTTTCTAAAGGCACTTGCACAAATGACTCAATGTCGGCGGTTAGGCCTGCACTGATTTCAGTGAGTCTCGCTGAAGTTTTGAGGCACACGATACCTGTGGCATGAAGCCGATATCCATCTTCTCGCTGGCGAAGTTGAGGATCGTCCCGGAGTCCAGGCAGGTCTTCCCGACAATACAGCTCAAAAGTGTCGTTTTTCCACAGCCGCTCGGCCCCAGTAGGGCATATCTGGAAAACAAAAAAAAAAAACATCCTTTAGTACGTTCCACCACTTTGCCTACAAGTGTAAAACAATAAGATAGGATTGAGCAAGAGGCTGTTACTAATGAAACAATTAGATAGTAAACAGCTAAATCTTAACAAGAAAATACATTTTATATCTACACTATAATTTACTTGTATTCATTTGATTTTGCAATAGCATGTACGTTATCTATGATTGTGTTACTTTCTTTAAGGACATCTTATTATTAGAAAATACACTATAAAAATATTTCAGGATCCAAAAATGCCTCAAATAATTCTTTCTCTATTCCAGAACCACCGCCCTTTACCGTGTTTAACGCCTTCAGGGCATGAAATAGTGCCTCAAATGTGCAGTAAGCACTCCATTCAGACCAACATTATATTTATCATTAATTTTCGTCAAGTCAAAATTAAAATTAAAATACAATGACATAAAAACCAAGTCCGTCAAACAAATACTGCTCAAACTAAGCGAATTCCTCAGCATCTTAAAAGATAAATATTGCAAATTAAACTTAACATGTCATGTCAACCTTACTCCTTTTAGTCAAATTTTTTTGAATAACGAACTAAGCCTTTATTTTTTACATTCAAAAGAGACATGCCAAATTTGTAGTAAACCAACTGATTTTTTGCTTTTAGACATATTTAAATTTAGGATACAGTTAACTCCCAAAGTTTAATTTTCAATTTAAATTCATAACCTCTACAATATTTTTCTTTCATTACACTCGCCGCTGATGAAACACTTACATAGTGGAAAAGGTTTATTTTTACATTTGTAAGCAAGATGCAAAAAATTATTAATGAAACTGAAAATTTTGACCTGTAGGGAATTGAAACAATCCTCTCCCACAAACACATACGAAAATGCACTGTAAAAAACGTTTCCAGATCCAAAATGTGTTTGGCAGTAAATGCAAGTTTTGAACGGATCTTATTTATAGCTTCATTTAAGAAGAATATATGAGTAATTGAAATGATATTTTGAAAAATATTGTCATGAAAGGCATAATTTCCTTGGAGGATGTCTACCAAAAGACACTGCCTTCATCCTTCATCCAGGAAAAGTCCCAGAGCTAATCGATTAGTGCAGCGGCGGTCGGCAAACTAGCCTTGAAATATTTTGTCAGGGATACTTCCTAATTCTCTAACTAAACATGGGGTCTATAGGATCCTTTTCCCAGTACGCTAATTACTTTGTAAGCACAAGTGTTCCCGGGCTCTCAGGACTGAGGGGGAGTGTCTGGCAACAGCAGCCGTACAAAAAAAAAAAAAAAAAAAAAAAAAAAAAAAAAAAAAAAAAAAAAAAAAAANCACGAATAAAAATTATGTACATAATTAAAACAACAACACAGTATTATTTATTTTAATAACTAAATATATTAATATTTATGTTCGTTTATTTTTAATTCATTACTTTTCATACATAGGTAAAGAGAAACTAGAAATATATTTGATTCAAAATTAATATATCTAACTATTTGTTAATTTGTAAAAGGTCAAAAGAAACCAAAAAGTGGTTAATAATGAAAGCATTGATAGTAAAAATAAACCCCTATATTAGAATAAAATAATATTATTATGAATGAAATAGAACCTTTAACGTAATATTTACGAAAAATGTATCTATCGCTACTGGTAAAATATTTAGTCATGAATGTTCTCTGAAAATAATAAGGTTTCAACTGGACTATGAGACAACTAATATGTCTGCTTAACAAATCTTCCTACCGCATTAGTGTGAGCAAATGGAGAATAAAAATGAATTAAAGTTAATTTCCAACTGCAGAAAAAAGACTTCTCTGAAATTGTGAAATTTAAAAATATTCCTTTAACACATTCAAATTCCATTCGTTACCTTGGGTTCCATCGTGACTCACGACTTACATGGAGAGAACATAATAAAATTAAAAGACAAGAACTCAGTCGGCGATATGGACTGTTATACAGACTCATGAATAATAACTCCCATCTTACGGTAGAAAACAAACTGACGCTCTACAAAATCTTATTACGACCAATCTGGACTTACGGAGTAGAAGTCTGGGACGCCACCAAGCCTTCCAACATCCAAAGAATCCAGCCCTTTCAATTCAAAACCCTGAGAATAACTGCAAATGCTCCCTATTACGTATCCAATTCATACCTTCACCACGATCTTAATATCCCTTTTGTTCAAGACTTCATTTCTTCCCACTTCACCCTTTTCCACAGTAAACTGCCATACCATCCTAATCCACTAGCACAGACCATGTCTTCCAACTCCAACCCCTACAACCCTCCCCGTCGACTCAAGCGAAGATGGCTCCGTGACCTCCTGGGGGTATAGTCTGTAAATAATTTGAAAGTGGTGTCATTGGTCACCTTCTCTTCTCATTTGATTGACATCGAATGTCATTTTTACTTCATTGTGAACAAATTACAAAATGTTTTTATTTAACAGAATGTATTCAATAAATAAAAGTTTACTAATTCTATTTAAGATTAGTGTGATAGTTAACCTAACACTAATATAACCGTACTATGAAAATTTAATTACGCCACATAGAAATCAGCCAGGACGCCTGTTTTAAAGATGACGTCTAATAAATGTCAGAACTCTTCCACTCAAGGATGATTGAGTCACTGCGCTGTCACTGAACTACATACAACCTCTTTGTGAGGTTTGAGAACACGACAGAACTGTGATCTAAGGTTTCCCGAATAAATTAAAGTTATGTGAGATAAAATCAATAACTGAACCGATTGAAAACATGAAGGATTGAGACGATAGTTAGTCGAATGTCAAACCAAGACACTACACATCCATGTGTCTACGCATGAAGTAGCGAAAGCATCTTTGCAAACCGCTGCATGTGCTCTGTAATAGCTTACGCACCCGCAATTTTAAAAATGAAACCAAATTCTGTATTTAAGCTTCTTATTGCAAGCCGCTGGATAAGCTCGCTATGTACCAAATCGGTCGAGGTAGTGGGGGGGAGAAAAATTATAAATTTTAATATCTTTGTTAATTATTAGTGTTAGGAAAAAAAAGCCTAGAACAAAATTGGTGTCCAATTTAATTTATATTTAGTAATAGTTTTCCACCACTAAGAAATATATTTTGAGGGTTGAGCGGGACTATATGTAATAGAAGTTCAAATGGAGAGTTTTTGACCGTAGAGGTCTATCATGAAGGCGAGTTCAGTCATGCACATGTGATCCAGATGACAGGAC
>KZ807198.1:26305-38831 GCA_000696205.2 Oncopeltus fasciatus | reverse complement strand
TATATATATATATTTAAATATGTAATATATAGATTGACATTTGAACGCTTGTATTTAATTGGATGCATGCTAAATCCTTTGAGGTTATATAATATAAATACTTGCATACTTGTTACGCAAGTACCTTTAGGTATTGCTTGAGAGACTCCACGTGCTGTAATGATTTTACGTCGCGAAATATTTCCTTCATAAGTACGCTAGTTTACACGCCCTACCATATTTTAATATATTGGTTTTCAGGGTGGATAAATGGGTTAAGATTGTAAATTTAGGTGTAAAATATGTTTTAAATAGTCTGTCTCTTTAAGAGAAAAAAACATATTTGGCATTTCATCTTCTTTACATAATTCTGATCGCCAATGGTTGAAATAAGAGAGCTATAGAAGTGGAGGGTACAGAGTGATAATATAATCGTTAATATTACTGTAATTATTAGAATTAGGATTAAAGCTTATAGAAAATAACAGGAGTAAAATTTAATTCGGTATTTTACCTTATAATTAACTCTTTTATTAAAAACGTTTATAAAAGATGAAAATTATTATTTTGAGCGAATCCTCCATTCCTTTCGTGGTTGGTTCGTTATCCTTTTTGGCTTTTAAGAACAAATTAGTCATTTACTATCATTTATGCCAATTTTTAATTAAACACTAGAAAGTTGCTTAATTTACGAAGCATGATGGACGTGCTATTTTTTCTTTCTTTTAAAGCTATTATATTTGAGTCTATTTGGTCATAAAATTATTCGAATATTACATATTATATTACCGTAAGTCTAAAATAAAGTTGACATATTTTTCTTTGTTTGTGCTATCATATTTCGAGTTTATTTGGTCATAAATTGCTTCGGACATTTCTTAACTTCATCCTAATGTTCCAAATTCACACACAGTAATCAACATAATCAAGATGTATCATTGTTGGCTTGATTGATAAATTTGTATAAACTCATCCATCATGAATAATGCTGCCATTTGTGACCTGCATGTTTATGAGATGCAAAAATAGGTCAATTATAAGCTTGGTTTGTTACTGATGGCTGTGATTTATAAAGGTTATTCAATTACTTGAAGCCTTGGAAGTGTTTACGAACTCGCAGTCAGGCAAGGCTCCGGTTTCAAATGTCCTCATTCTCTCTGGCTTTAGTTGTGTATTAGTCCGCCACTAAAGTAAATCTGCAGAACTTGAGGAATCATGTTTCCTCCGTTGAGTTGGGAAGTTGCCGCAAAGGGTATTTAATTGATGGAGGTCGCTAATGTATCCTTGCCTTTCTACTCACATACGAGGGGAGGTCAAAAAGTTCTCGGCCTACCTATAAAGGATGAGGTTAAGATAAAGGACTTATAACTTATCACTTTTATCTAATCAGTAGTCATGTTCACACAATTTCCATAATCCTGCAATTTCTTGTCTAGTACTTATAATAATTTTAATTTCACCAGTTTGCACTTGCCATTGCATTACCACTTGCACACCTTTCGTAAAGTGGTGGCCACGATTGACACCTTGCACTTTGATTTAATCGACCATCTTCCTTACACCCCAGATCTAACCCCACTTCTTTCTGTTCCCGAATCATATAAAGGACCTCTGGGGAAGGCGATTATAGGACGAAGACCAAATCAAGAGACTATTGATGTTCATATGGTTCCAAAGAAGAAAATTATTATTTGGGGGCTTAGACAAATAAACAAATATATGAAACGAATGTATTGGTATTAAGGGACATTATATTGAAAAATAATATATGTTTTGATTTCATTCGTTTCTGGTCAGTCCGGTTTTTGACCTCCTCTCTCAAGTACTACCAAGCAACAGCGTGTTTTTTAAATTGTAAATATGTTAAAGATTATTATTTCTGAGGTTCATCAGCAGGTGCGCTGCAGTCGCGGTGCGAGAGTGACAGGCCCCCACCAGGGTGAGGGTAGTACGTCCCCCTGATGAAGAGGTTAAATATGACATAACGCCTGCGTTGCCCTGGATATGGAAAAGTGCCGACAGCCTCTAGGATCGAAGGGATCCGCACTTAAACTCTCTCTTTTCCATCTATTTTTCTCAAACAAACTCCCAGGAATCATTTTTGCCATAGACATCATCATCTTATTTCTCACCATCCCTTTCGGGCATTTCGATCATCTTAATCTCTCATCCTAATCCTTCTCCAGCAATCCCTTAATCTTCAATCCTCCACTCCATCTTGGGAAAGATAACCTTTGTATGACCAAGAATATTAGAGAATGAGTACATATTCTCTCAAATAAAAGAATGTAATAAATTTTTTTAAAATATATAAAAAATGTTAATGTAATTATGTACAGATTTCAAATAAAAAGGTATTAATTAAGCAAATAAATTTAACAAACAAGATCTTTAATGGCCAATAGAAAAATAGATTTGGGAAATACCTATCTGAAAATTGATAAATAAATTGTTCTTTATTGTAGACAGAAGACAAGTTAGTTAAATAAAATATTTGTAAGGAAACTTTTATGTAAATACGTAACATTTAATATAATTATCAATTTACACTCACGATAAATCCATGAATTTTGAAGTTGAGTAAACTTTTAATAAATAATTAAAATAGGAATATTTAGAAATTCGCTACTAATTATGCTACAGAGGAATTCGCTTAAATCCCGCAAGTAGTGCTAGGCCTTTTTTCATCTTTGAAATTAACAAGCTCGGGCTTGTATGGCACCATTCCTACTTTCACGGATTCACACAAAAAAGATTTTAGGAGTAACGCAACGCCTTGTAATGCCGCGCGAAGGTCACTTGCAGGCTTGGACCGAATAGAGAGTTAAATACCATGGCTACTGTGTGAAAGGCAGGTTTGTCAGTGTGTCACCATGTTCACTATTTCTGCGAATGGACTTGTTTGTTTTTACTTTGGATTATTCATGAAAGAACCATCTACCATATAAAATTCTCCATGCTATTGATTTTCCCACGTTTATCCAAGATCTCTTCTTCAGTCGGCTTACAAAGACCGGAGGGATCTACAACCACCTCGTGTATGATCTTTGTGCTCTCGACCAGATCTCAGAGCACAGAGATACCCAAACTTAGATATCTTGGAGGACCTTCTTCAGGAGTGTAACCATCTTCTTGTGCCAGTGCCACAAATTCAGAATCCATTTGACTATGATTGCATAGTGTCCGCAATTTTTAGAATAATGAAACCAAATTTTTATTGGATATACATTGTTATGATTATATTAACGAAAGTATAACTATTTAAAATTTTAACCGTCCACTCCAGGGGGGGAAAGGGTTGCCCTTTGACAAATTTCAGCCAATAAATTTCAAATATGTACCCACACAGCAGTATAATTTTCTGTGGCTCTTAATTTTAACGACATTAATAATTTAAAGGAAGTGGTCTTCAGGAAATGTGAAGACAATTGGCAGAAAGGATTCAAAGGCTCGGAAACAAGGATGTACTTCTTTTATGTCTGATTCAGATTTAAAACTTGGACTGAGCCTTGATTTACCTCTGTTGCAAGTCCTAAGTGGACATTGGCGGTACAAAGATTATTTTTGGGGGTTTAAGGTAATAGAAATGGGCGCCATGGTGGCTTATGGATCCATTCTACGGATTCTAATCCCGTCCAGTACAAGTATTTAAAGATAAATAAATGCTGGTCCTGTGTCATGGATGTTTAGAAAGGGATAGAATCCTGTATATAACCCCATTTCTACATGACTCTAAGTGTTTGAAAGGTTGGCCAACACTTGAAGAAAAAAAAGAAATAGAAAACCTTATTAAGACCTGTGAAAATTCGTCATTACTAAATTTGGACTATCTGATCTTCGACTGTCTACGCATTGAAAATACCCAATGTTAGATGATCCAAGAAACAAGAACGAAAGGAAGAAAACGTTTCTTACGTACTATTTTGTACGTTTTCATAAAAGCCTCAACATATTACCAACGTAAATAGTTTAAATAATAATTTAAATTAAAAAAAAAAAGATTTAAAGACATCTGGTGAGCCTTCTGTTCTATTACGACAATCAACGGAACAAAAATTTAAATAGTTAGTGTAGTGCAACATAACGCTTATAAGCAACCCTTATCGTTTATTCACAAGTAACTATATAGTACATGTGAATAAACGATAAGGGTTGCGCAACTAAAGGTGAAGAGGGGTGAGATGGAGGGGCGGTATCTGGGGCAGTGTGGCTGGGAGCTAACCGCAGCAATTCTTCTGTGATACTTCTGCAAGGTCACCCTTCTCCGAATCGGTACCGTCTTCGTCATATGGGAGGTTGACTTTTAGCAGATTTCCTTGGCGGAAATCAAGCTTTCGGTGACACTGTACCCTGTCATAGTTACAGGGCTTGAAATCGGCAAACATCTTACTTGAAAATAAAATAAAAAAGGTAACAAATATATTTGTTTGTATATTTAACATAGATCGTTAATTGTTCAAACAGTAAGGGAGAAGAATGGGGAACATAAATGAAATTAAAATTTAAAATTGCCTACTATATTTATTATTTTTAGTTTACTATAAGTTATGTATGGAACACTACAGGCGAGTATATTAGTGCGGTTATTCAAATTTGTGATATGGAATTTCCTAAAATTTATATTCCATAAATATATTTTTTTTTTAAATCCATTCTTTGAAAGCCCGTCATGCAAGAGCTGCACGAATTAAACAGATTTCCTATATTTAATTAAAGATGGTCATACGTAAATTATTTCCAATGACTAAGATGAACTCAGAAGAAAAAAAGGACGAGGAATAGTAACATATAACATATTGTCGTCTTTAGGCTGACCAGTAAGAGAGGAGTGCTCAAATATCCTACTTGCAAACTTAAATATTTTTCGAAATATGTGTGCTATACATAATTGCTGATGAAATTCAATCAAATTATGTTTGCAATTTAGTTGTTCTATGTCTTAATTCCTACAGCAGTGATAATGACACGATTGATGCATGATTAGTTTTTTTAAACAAATTTATAAATAACCCGCTTAATATAAGTGATTAAAAATATACAACATTATTGAAAATTTGTTAATAAATAATTTTTATCTTCTTTAAGTTTTCAATTATAAGAACATGTTTTAAATTATAGTTAAATTTATAAATATAAGAGCAGGCTTTAAAATGTTGGCGATTTCCCAAATTACACGGCCACTGTAGACCGATTTCACTACACACGTTTTACACATGCCTGCTACAAAGGCCCCAGTTTCAGCGGGTTGGTTTTTCTTTCTACTCTTCTGTATGATCCAGAGGATTCCTTGTGGGCTGCTGAGAATACCCAACCCTCATTGGTTACCTATACTGTACCATAATATAATACAATATTCTTCATTAAAAAAGAAAAAAGTCAGGATCAGATGGTCAGAACAGTGTGCTGATAGACTTCCTCTAGTATGGCGTGGGTCACAAAGAAACATGTGTTTCTGTCCTGAGAGACAATTGTCTGGAGCGGTGCTGAAAAAATAAACACTTGTTCTAGATGCCAGGGTAGCTCATGGGATCCGTTTATATCTCGCATTCCTGGCGCTGCGGGTTCAAATCCCGCCCAGGACAATCTTTATTTATAAATAGAACCTTGTCATGTACCATGGATGTTTAGAATGAAATGGCAACCTGTAGATAGCCCCTCCCTCCATGATCCTAAGTGGTTGAAAGGGAGGCTTACACTTTAAAAAAAAAAAAAAAAAAAAACTTTTTCCTAGTTTCGTTCATTTTGAATAGATCCGTAGTATTACAATGTATGCCATATGTGAGACAGGCTTGAATCTGTCCTTGGTGAGGGAATCGCCCGTAGAATGCCTCAGCTATTCCTGACACAATCGCATCAAATTGACTTCCTTGTTGAGAATGCGCTATTCATCGTTTAGCCAACTTGAACAGGGGTTATTCTTTACTTAATCGGCCAATAGAAGTGGTAGATATGATAAGCCCCACTGGCCTCATGTTAGCTCTGATAGGACAGGCGGGCCTATCAGAACGAATAAATTAAAGTGTGACTCTGGAGGCATTATCCTGGGAGGATGTTGTGTTCCTTCAAAGGATATGCAACGATATGAGCGTGACTTCTAGAGGACGAAAGGTTTCTGCTCTGAATCCTGCCAGGATTCTAAAATCAATTTCGTCACTCTATCGCAGATTACTTTAACATATTTCCTTTAAGAAAATTAATACAATCAAAATAAACTAAAAACTAAATATATATATATAATATAAATTGAATGTCCGCAATTTCTAAAAAATGTATTTATGCAACTAAAAGTGTTAGAGGGGCGCCGGGATAGCTCATAGGATCCGTTCAGATCTCACAATCCTGGCGCCGCGGGTTCGAATCCCGCCCAGATCAATCTTTTATTTATTTATTTATTTATTAAAAGCTTGTCCTGAGCCATGGTCGTTTAGAATGGGATGGCAACCTGTAGATAGCCCCTTCCACCATGACCCTAAGTGGTTGAATGGATGGCTAACACTTAAATAAAAAAAATAAAAAAGTGTTAGACGACCGCGTATTTTTATTTTAATAAAGGAAACCAAATTCAACATTTCAAAGCTTTCCGCAAATTGTTGTGGGAGTTCTTAATACATTACTTCAATTAAGAAGAAGAGGGGTTTCCAGTTAAACTTAATTGAAAATAGTTCATAACTTTTTATAAATTCAATAAAAAATTTTAAAAGTCATTTTATAACATCTGCATCGAATACAACTTTTTTTTTTAAATTTTAATTTGGGCGACAGTTTAGCCGAACAGAGGTCCGCCCAAAATCCTGGTGCAGCGGGTTCGAGTCCCTCTTTAGGCTGGCTATTATTGAGAATTGCCCATAACTAGCAGGTTTATGCAGTTATGACCTACAGTTTCCAAGTTGTGTTGAGTTCAGGAATCGCTACGTATTAATCACTTATCACTAATCACTATATATGACATTGCAGTGATCGACTCTCTGCAGGCTGTCTAAGGAGATGGTGGAAGACGTCAAGTGCTCACCTGACGTCTGATATCGGCCGTGTGTACGGTATTTCCTAGTACAGGCTATGTTGTTATCGCCGCCTTTTGAGGATTACTAAGTACTTCATGCTCTTAGCGCTCGTGGAAAAATAGAGGTAGGATAAGAAAACCTTTGATGTGTAATGGTAACAGATAGTGTTAAGCAGTATGAGGAAGGTCGTTTGAAGCAATTTCGCTTAGGAAAATCAATTGCTTTTAATGTTTTCAAATATATTGAACTCAAACCACTTCTTTCAAGTGAACTTGGAGTCAGATAGCTTCCTTTTCCAATAATTCTTATTTTCTTCTTCTTTAGTGGCTCTACAAGCCGGGAAGGGTCCTGGCCTCTTCAAAGAGTTTCCGCTAGGATCCAGCTCGTTCACTCGCCGCCACCTTCCAGTTAGGAATGTAGAGGAGAATCCTTGAGTCGGATGCCTCGGCATCGACCCATCTAACTCTCGGTCTCCCTCTTCTCCGTGTGGCCTTTCAGTTTTCTGGGGATCTCTTCCTCTGTCATACGTGCAACATGTCGAGGCCATCGCAACCTTCCTACAGAACTACATCTGTATCCCCGAATGTGTCATACAGTTCCTGGTCCTAGGACCGTCTCCATATTCTCCTCTTAAGAATCTAAACCTTAAGTAATATTTTTCTCTCAAACATTAGGAGCTTCTTCTCTTCGGATTTGTTCATGGTTTTCGCTTCAGTGGCCAGAAGGTCAGAACTGGTCGTATTAGCGTTTTGTGCAGTCTGATTTTGGATGTTCTGTAAAGTGGTTCGCTTCTCATCGGGTTAATGACCCAATTTCTGGAAAGGAAGTCTCATCTTCTTGGCGTCCTTCCCCTGTAACAACATGTACTTTGTTAGCATTCGCCTCCAAGCCCAGTTGTGCTGCTCTCTGTAAAGCTTTAAATACTTCTGTCATTGCATTCCTGGACCTAGCCTCTATGGATATAGTAGGCTACCGTGGATACCCCCTCGGTGCACTATGGTATGCTATTGGTTCGCTAAAACCAGAACTCCTCACCTCTTTTTCCAATGTAAAATAATCAATGGATTTAAAGTTTGAGTCATTATTAATTACATATTACATATATTTTGAAACCTGAACTATATTCGGTTGAAAATAAATTGTATGCACTTATCAATAGTTTAAAAGTGAGTAAGAGACAACCATTTTAAATGTTAGGAAACATCTACGCTCGCTAAAATTTGTTTAAGACAGCTTTATCTTTAGGAAGATTTTTAATTGAAATATCTGTAGGTTTATTTCATATTCAGGGATAAAAATAAAGTTTTTTTTCCCCCAATACTTAGTAGAAATTATATCATGTTAATGCAATTTTTATCGATTACTAAATTTCAATATTTATAATTTAACGATGTATATGTTTTTAATTTGGCCATACATTTGTTTATTTATTTTTTTACACAAAATATTCTGTGAAATCATCCATTCCATGCTAATCAATGCTAAATGCAAAATGTTTTACTTTTTAAAAGTTTTTTCGGAAATTATAAACTCCGGCTTGCACTATTTAACTTGTTATGAAGAATAGATTAGTTTTCTATCACAATTTTATCGATTTATTCGTTATTAGTCCTTATAAAAATTATTATACTTTTTCAATAGAACTTTAAATAGATAATATAAAACTAATTAATACAAAGAAGTCAGTTTTGCGAAAGTTTCAGTGGTGTATATGTTGTTCGTGTATTTAAAGAATAAGCTAAAAAAAACCTGCATCAAGATCAGTCCATTGATATAAACGCCTCTAATTTTTTTTTTTTTTTGTAAGAATTTATAGTTATAGGAAAATGGCTGTCTACAGGTAAGCATGTTATACTGGACAAAACACTCTTGAGCTTCTTAAACTTGAACAAAGGAATAGTTAATTTAAAAAACAAAGTGGCAAAAAAAAACGACCCTCTCACCCTTACATGTAAAATCAACATTTTCACGAGTTAAATGCGTGTGATAGGAATATTGAAAAAAAAAGTCTACTTTACTTTGATTGCTGAAATAAATGGACGAACATTCATTAACCAGGTTTCTCGAAATTTACAACTTACTATAGCCTTTAAATAGGTGGTTTGGTTTAAGTTGAGGATACAGAAACATCTTGCTCGTAAGAAAAAAACAAAAAATTTGACAGTATAGCAGTATTTTTGAAATCCGTTTCGAAATGGTCCATGACCAAAGGGAGGCTGCGTCCATGAGCGACAGCTGATTGTGCCCCTGGCCTTGACCGAGATGGTGGCCTGAACTCTAGGCCTACAGCCCTCACAAGCATCCCTCTACTTCCTCCGTGCGCCAAAGGGAAACCAAGAGTTTTCTTTAGCTTATTTTAAGTAGGAAAATTTTGTTACGGTATATCCAGTAATAAATATTAAGTAAACCTATAAACAGATATTTTTCTTAATTAGTAATTTAAATGAAACAATTAATTACAGTTTATTAGTGGCTTTGGAGTAGAAACAAATAGTAAGATAAGTTAGATTAACAAGAAAGTAAAATATGCCCAAATATTGTAAGTGGTCAGATTGTAAATTCTGACTCGAATTATAATTTTACATCTAAGGAGACTATTGACTTCCTTAAACATTAGTTTAAATATTAGGTAAGCTATAATTTTTTTTTTAAATTATTCTAAACACATTTTGAAAATAAAATAATTGATTGCTAAAATATTATTCAGAACGAAATAAATCTTTTTAGTAGAACTGGAAGGTTGAAACACATCGGGCTGGTAATAAAAATGTTGTAAAACTAAAATGATTATAGTTCAAGAATACAACCCTGTCCTAAATTGGCTACAACTAGTAGCCTATATAGTCTACAAATAGTCTACAAGTAGTAGACTATATAGTATAAGATCTACAAATAGTAGACTATATAGTATAAGGACAATAAAGAATATATATACATGTATGCATTCATGCGGGTAAAACCAAATTTGGTATTTGCTTTTTTTACAGTTGGCGATCGAAGAAGGGAAGTGTTAGGGAACAGAATAAATTGAATAATCGCCCATCTCCTCGTTATAATAGAGTAAAGAAAAAGTATATACCACTTAATAAGTGTGAAATATAAGTTTGTAATCTGTGAATCCTATAAAATTTAAGGAATAAAGCATATTAAAGAAGATATTTTAAAATACAGCTCCAAGGGTTAAGTGGTCACCTAGAGACCAAATTCGGTATTTTGCACCCTGAATGAAATAATTTTAGGCTAAATATTGAGGAGAGGGTGTAGGTTTTAGAAGAAGAACACATTTAATATCCTACAATATCTGCACTATTAATAGAGTTACGAAAAAAAAAAAAATTATAGAAAAGTGTAAAAATATTAGTTTATACCCCTTCAATCCTATAACGTTTTAACGGAAAAAAAAACATATCAAGGAATCTATTTCAGAATATAGCTTTAAAAGTTTTTTATTCCCTTAGATTTTAAAAATGTAGAACATTAATTTTCAACAAAACACTCAATGTTTGTAAACATTGAATGAATAAATTTTTGGTTAAAACCTGATAAGGTAAGGGGTGGTTTAAAGTACATGAAAATTTATAATTGAGATAACTTTGCTTTTATTTAAGTTCCAAAAAACGTTTATGAACCATAATAGGTGAAAAATTAAATTTTCTGGCGATTATGTTATATAATATTTTAACGCTTGTTAAAGGAGAAATTTACGATTATATCTTATGATGCATGTGCGCTTCCCCCACTCTTGCTTCTCAGCCAGTCTAGAGCAAGCTTCAGTGGACATATGTTTTACACGTCATTGTTCTCGACTTGCAAATACTCTTAGTTATGCCTGCCTCAGGTAAAACGCGGAAAATCCCCCTGCCCTTAAAGAGATTTAGAATGAAACAGTCACTCATTGGTGCAACATCATTCCCTCGCAAGCGGTGATTGGCCAAATTCAAATTTCAGCGCGCCCGCTCAAACTTGGCTCGGCCTAATGCGCCTTCAATCGCTTTCCGGCTTGCATTAAGGGAAAACCCGTTGGCGAACGGTTCCTGGAGAGTTGCGTCTGTCATGTGAGTAATTTCTCTCGTTGGTTACATCTCACTTGGCCTGATTATCCATAAGAAAGTCGACGCTATTCTCGTTAATACCATAAAGAGACTTAAAAAAAAAATTCTGATTCCCACTGATCACACACAAGAAAATCTAAAAATATAGTTTTATACATTTTTTTTTGTAGTATTTAATCCCACGTAAATTTTAACATTTTTTAGTGCAAGGGAACATAATAAAAAATCTAACTGTCCCAGCCAGGACTCAACTTGAATCTCCTGCTATCCGGGCCGGTGCATTTACCAATTATGCTACACTAGTTACCGTAATTGGTAAATGCCCCGGCCCGGATAGCAGGAGATCCAGGTTCAAGTTCTGCCTGGGACAGTTAGATTTTTTATTCTATTCCCTCGCTTTAAAAATTGCTAAAAATATAGTATGTTAAAACACACTAACAAATTCATTAGATGATATTAGTCTGGTTCGGTGAAGGTAGATCCATAAAAATAAAAATTTAAAAAAAGTGTATTCTTTTAAAAGATTATCTGCCATCGTTTCGGCTTACATTGTAAGCCCTTACATTCAGGGCTATCATGAAGACGAGAGAGTACGTCCTGTCCCAAAGTTCACGTTTCCATGACTGAGGAAATTGGCTGTATTTTTTGAAATTTATAGTATATAAAATTAAAAAATATAACTATAATGCATCTAGATTTTTTTTTCTTGAAGAAGTCGAAGTTTGAAGTTCTTACAATTACTTTAATTAGATTTTACACGACAGTATTAGTGAATGTTATTACTTTTTTTTATTTTTAATTGAAACAATTGCTATCATATCAGTTATTTTCTAATGTCCCCTAATTTTCTACTCTGAACGATTAAAATATGTAATGTGACGATTGGAAAACTTGAACCAATATACCTTAACACGGGAGTTAAGGAACGCACAAAGATTTTTTAATACATATTAATGACTTAAAAATATATTTTAAAAGATAAAAATGATTCACTTATAGAAAATAGTTCGTGTGATTCCCGCTTTAATCAGGAAATTCGCATGCATTTCAAGTCGATCAAAAATAAAAAGTAAATTTTATTTGACAGAATACGATGTATTTATTACTTTAATTATTTTCATTATTAAATAATAAATTATTAATCAAATCACTTTGTAATGTCTTCACAGATCGCCTAATTTAAATTTAAATTTCTTGACCGGTTTTAGAAAAATTGTATGACTTGTCCGTCCGAATTTTTTGCTTCATAATGTATAATAGCTAAATAATAAAATATAACAATTAATTTTTAAATTGTGATATGTAATCCCACACTAAATTATCTACAAAAAATGCACAGAGAGCCAGAAAAAAAAATATTACTACCACGGTCGGGAATCGACCCGTATTAGGTATTAGTACCTTCCGTGTTTGATTCCCGGCTATGTTTGTAAGATTTTTTCTTTCTGACTCCCTGTGCATTTCTTATATATATGGGTAAAACCAAATTTGGTA
>KZ807197.1:490505-512031 GCA_000696205.2 Oncopeltus fasciatus | reverse complement strand
TAAATATGTATATATATATATATATACCTTTTTTTCTCTTTAATTTCTTGAATAATTTTTAATTCGCGTGGACAAGTTATTACCCTATCTGCCTAATGTCCGATAGAAGGTGTCGCCTCGTCAAAGGGCACAGTCACCCTGGCCTAGTAGCTCTCAGACAGGGGACCTTGTAGAATACTACCAACCGGAGCCAGCTGGACACAGTTTTATTAACGAGAAGAGACTCCTCGATCACTCCTCCATGATCCTGGCATGGGACAGGCTGGGGGCCGGAGCACTAAGTATATATGCTATAATGATAATAATGCTATATAATGAAAGCCAAGAGTATGGAATACAGATCTTTGTCTTGACTGAGTATGTCTCACTCATGAAGCCCCTCCGAAGAACGGCCTCCACCAGAGAAGAGTAAGACAGGCGGAATGTGACATGCGATAGGTAGGAGGAAAATCTCATTAAGCGGGGAGACACCGCTAGCGCTAAACAGAGCACGTCCACTGATTTGTCACATGTTGGCTGGGAACCGCTCTGAGACAACGGTGATGCGTGAGCCTCCTCTCGCTACAGTCATTCCCCACACTTCAGAGTTCACAAACTTGCGGAGGGTTATCTGCTCCGCCAGTGAGTGAATCACTGTTACCAAGGAGGTTTTACTGAATCTCGTGCGATGGATGCGGGGACATAATGTACGAGTAGCAAAGATATCATACAGAGACACCCCACAACTGATATAGTAACAGGTGGCGCCATCATCTGACATGCGAGCCCAGTCAGACATCGCTATTCGCAGTGTACATGGCTGATCGAATAACATTCAACACAGTAAAGTTCTTTTTCGTCAAAGAATTTTTGAATGCATGAGGAATACAAACTCTAATTCTAGCCACATTAGGCACAGGTAAATATACACCAGCATTTATTAATTTATATATTGGCCGATGTGCTATAAAAACCCACCTTTAAGGCATAATACACTTAATTAAATTTTTGCAATCAATAAAATTCATCGATAACATTGTGGAATACAGTTAATGAAGACCACCAATTTCAATGAAACGGTTAACAGAGAAAAAAAATCATCAAACACGAATTTATATCAATTCTACATCTGACTTAAATTTCAAATTAAAATTAAGAAAAACAGCGGGAAAATTTATAATTCAGTAAAATAAGACACTTAGGAACACCAAACAGCGTAACTAGGCAGGTATAGTTAGTCTAATAAGAAAGTTTTTAATTAATACAAACAATAAATCTGTTGAAAAATCTTTAATTATTGCATGAAATGCCAATTCGCTAAAACTTAATAAAAATATACAAAAAAACTAAATACATCATAACACTTCGAAAGTATCAAAAGTTGTTCCTACAGAATAAGCTCTTTTAGATTTGCTTTGATATACATTATATAAATAAACTTGAAGCGACTTTGTAAAGAATGAAAAAGACAAGAGAATATGAGACATTTCTTATTATTATATAGAGATACTTTCCTTGTTATTCATGATTAACACAATAAAGATCGCCTGTTGAGGTGACATACTATTATTGAAGTAGATAAAGAACAAGGGAAGACAGAAAAAGAATAACGAGGGCCAAAAAATAGAGTAAATAAATGGTTTCTTGAAGAATAGGTATAAATAGAAGATATAATGACTTCCAAGAGAAGAGAAAATTTGATGTTCTACCAAGAACACAGGAGACGAAATGGTCGGCTGAAGCATGTGTTACATGTAAAAAGGCAAGAGATCCAGTAAGAAGAAGAAGATATTAGGAGGAAGGCTTCATATCTCCAGAAATCTCTGTCCATGATATATGGAATTGTAAATATTTCTTTTTCGGATGTAATTTAAAAATCTAGGTAGTATTCATGTTTGGGCCAATTCATCCAGTTGGATAAGAACCATTGGTCAGGGTGGTCACGCAATGCACGAGGAAAAGAATTCAACGCCAGGAAAGACAGGGAATGACTAAGGTGAGGTGACGTTACAATGACAAGGAGTATGATTCAATGACGTGCAAAGCATTACAAGTTTTTTGAATCCTCAGATCGCGGTACACGTCCTTAACACCCAAAATATACGTTTATTTAAAACAATGACGTTTTACTTAAATATAAGTTTTTAATTTAAAACGAAATCAACTAACAAAAAAAAATCAAATATATCAAATACGACTTGTGAAAGCTGCACAATCAAATATGAATCAGGTTAATTGAATTCCTAAGCTACGTCCTCAGCAAGAGTTAAGTTTCATTCCTATCAATATATGCCTCAACACATAATTTAAATGCAAAAATATATTTTAAATGCATGTACATATAGTTGTCACAAAAGTAGTCCTCAGTCAAACTAAAGCGTCAACGGTAAGAAATTATTATGAATTGTCTTGTCAGCAGGAGTTAATTTGTGAAGATTTCCATGGTGATTTACTTCCACTAATTGTACAATAGTAACACAATGTTCGCGAAAGTTCGCATTACTATCATGATAATATTATTATTAGTGAGTTTATCCAACCGCTTAAAAAACTCAAATCTATAAAATAAAAAAAATTTTAAATATTCATTATTTTATGATAATAGATCTATTCCCTGCCAGCATAATTATGGTTTCCAAGCGCCTCATGTTCCTAAAATAAAATAAATATTAAACTACATTAGTAATATAAAATTTCATCATTTAAGTAATCTTTGGATGGACATAAAAAAAAAATTAAATAACTAATTTAATCATAAAGGCTTGAGAGAATAATCACATCAAAAAGTAAGATTTCTACAAATTTCTGGCTAAATAATGGTCTCGAAGGAAAAGTGTGGAAAGTACTCGGTCATTATAGTTATATTCGTAATTATATCTTACTTGATAAGTGATTTAACACATTTATAACTACATTAATTTAAGACACTACATAAATTTAAAAAAACACAAATAACAACGAATATATTTAGATTAATAATAATTGTCTTATACAGTTTTATCCTCAGAATTGATTATTAAAATTAAGGAAACTTTAACAGTTACAGTTGTTGGTTTTTTTTTCTCAATTACTATGGGCTCATAGTGAGAAGTTGAATAATCTTATAAATGATCAATTATTCTCGTATTTATTTTGTCATTGTTTTACCAAAATATAAAATGGTATTAATTTTGTACGGAAGCAAGTTACTTCATAAGTAATTGTTCTGAACCATTTATTATTTAGTAATCACATATATGCATGCATGGAATAATAGATAAACTGTACAATTTACTAATAGAAACAAAAACTCAATATTTGAATTAATTAATTAATTAAATAGATAAAAACAAATATTTATTTTGATATAATTAGCATTTTATCTATGCATGAATTACATGTAATGATTCTATACATAAATAGCTAAAATAACACAAAATATGACTAAAGTGTTTCACCTTATTTATTTAAACTACAATGTTAATGTTTCAATATGATCCAAAGGAATAATACCAAATTATTTTAAGACAGTTTATTTTTGTGGTAATGGTTTATGTTGAAGAAATTAGTCAGGGTTTGTCCGCCGGGATGAGAAAAATAAAATACACCAGAATTGCTGGTTAATTATTTTATTATTGCCGACGTTTCGACTTAACTTGTAAGTCATCATGAGGGCGATAGTGATTGAGGCTGCACTCTGATATGTGACCATAAACCTCCCTCTGAGATCTCTCCAGACATCACTATCGCCCTGATGTTGGCTTAGAATTTAAGTCGAAACGTTGGCAATAATAAAATAATTACCGAATAATTTTGGAGTGTTTTATATTTCTGATCCCGGGCGAAAACCTTGACTAATTTCTTCAGCATAATACTCGACAGCCAACAAACCTCCAACTAAGTAATGTTTTACTAGGAAGTACATTCCAAGATATAACGGCCAATGCATTGAAGCCACCAAACTCATCTCCTGCTGATTCGCCAAACAGTAAGGAGTGAAGAGGCAACCGCCAACAAACCAGTTGCCCCCCCCCCCCTTTGCAGGAGATAGGACAGGTAGGGTAGAAGCAGAATTGAGCTATTCCTGTAAAAAGCAATGGACCCGGGGAACCGGATTGGGAAGTAAGAAACTGGACTGGTATTGGGCATTTGAAACTGGACGTCGAGGCATGACCAAAACAGACACTAGGTAGACTCCCTTCAGAAATTCCTGTCAAAACTTATTCCTTAGTCGTACAATCTAACTTCTTAATTTTTATTAATTTTTATATACTTTTTTTATTTAGAAATTACATCCTGCACAGTGTGCATCTTGCAATGTGCTATCAAAGTATATAATAAATATGTACTAATATAATGTAATATAATANAGCTCTAAAAATCAGGATTTTAGCATACTGACAAGAAAAGTACTTGCGCTAAATTATAAAAAAAAATAACATAAAAAAAATTAAACATTTAAATTAGCGTGTATAAGTTCTTAATGAAAATAATTATACATTTATTTCTTTTAAGTTTTTTAAAAGTAAATGAAAGTCTTCATGGGCATTTACGTAGTCAAGAGTGTAGGTAAAATCCCAATGAATGAATTAATTAAAACCCTGGATGTAATGAGAGCCAAAAATAATAATCCAATCAAGGGAACAGAATAATACGAGGAAGGTATTTCTATAATTTCTAGGAAGGTAATCATTTTTTCCTACCAATTATTATTAATTAATATGCGCAAAGGACTATTAGTAAAGATGATTTTTATCCCATTGGCCGGAAAAGATGAGCCAGGAAGCCAGAAATGGCTATCTCTAGGTCGGCTGGGAAATGAAGTAGGTCCCTCAACCCACATGAATTGAATCTTCCTTAAAATGCGTTTAAGCGTTTATGTCAAATACGACATACGAAAACACATTTTCAACATAAAATTTAACAATTTCTCTACGCGCTTCAGTGTCCATATTTTAATTTTTTTTTAATAATTGAACGAAATTCGGTATTTGAGCTTCATTTTCCGAGCTGTTGCATGAGTTCGTGAATGACTAAAATCACCCAGATTTGAATTTGGATATTAAGGGAATATCAAAATTTTAAAACATAACATCTTCACTGAACTTAACATGAAACTATGTATAAAACATAATAGGGTCAAAGTGTAATTTTTAACAATTAAATTGAATATATTTAGAAAAAATGTTTAAGTACATACCAACGGCGGCCCCTTATCATTACATTCAACAGACGTGAATGCAGTTACGCAGTTACAGTTTAAAATTATATTCTTCATAATTATCTTAAACGTTTTGTGGAGACAAAGGAGAGAAAAAACGCTAATGTTCAGAACGTGATCTTCTGCAAATAGCAGCAAAAACACAAGTAGGGATTAAACCTGCATTACTAGTGATCAAACGTACGTATGAGGCAACTTGCACTGCTTCGTAGGAGTTCAAGGTTTTTTTTTTTTTTTTTTTTTTTTTTTTTTTTTTTTAATGAAAATATCCTACTCCTTTAGGATATTAGCGTCATTAATTGAAATCACAAATATGTTAAAATGATTATCCTAGTTTAATAGAGCTTTTATATATTTTTTTACGGAAAGCAACTGACACAATTTTAAGTTAATATTTTATAGCCCACAGTAGAAGAAAACTTAATGGAAAAACCTGTGGGAAACGAGGAATGAATGTATAAGACGATTTTCCTGCAGTATGGGCGTCGAGTGCGTGACAGGTTTATGAAAAGGTTAATTTAAAAAGTTAAAGGTCTCGTTGGAAATCGCGAACTTCGAGTGTGAAATAAAATTCACCAATCATGGATTTCTGATGGGGTGTTTGGCTGTAACGTCTTTAATGTCACGGGAAAACAGTCATGTACCTACAGAGCTACATTTATTTGTAGGCTTACGGACATATGAAGTGTGTAATAGGGCAAGAGAAAAATGGAATCACAAATAAAAAAGTAAATAAGGAAGAGATTTAAATACTCATAGACGTAGCTCTTATAGAATTAAATTTTACCAAAGAATGAGGAATGTATTAAAGTAATGTATTAAGTAAGATGAGCTGTAGTTGATGAATATTTGTACTTGGACTTCTCATCCCATGTAATCCTCCACACGCAGATAATATTTCTTTCATGAATAAACTAAAATAATTGCTCTAAACTAAATATTACGTCACACGCATCAATAGTGCCTGAACTTGTTGTCACTCGCACTTGACATTTCATGCAATCCCCTACTCATTCTTATAAGGAATCTATTAAATAAGGAAACATCTTTACTATATTACATACATTAAAAAAAAAATTTCATTTAGAAAAGCAACTAATTCCTATGTACATACCATAAAACTAAAATTTATGGATCAACATCGTGAATAAACATTAACAGCTACGTTTCTTCGAAATTTGAAATTTCTTTTTCCCCTTACAAAAAATTAACTTAATGTTTTACGTTAATTAAAAAATATTCATAAACTTTATGAGTACCTTAGCATGATTCATATTTTTTTTATATAACCTTTATTTATATATTACATTCTGTTAAAAATAAATAATAACATTTTGTAATTAGATAACAATGTATAATAGAAAATAAATGACATTAATGAAAGTCACATGAGGAGAGGAGGTGATCAGTGGCACCACTCTAAATTTATATTTTTAATAAAAATGTTGATGTAAACAAAATAGAAACTAAACAATTTAGTTGCGTCAAGCTTAAACTAGTGATTCCCTTTTATTTCGTGGCTTTTTTTTTCTTTCTCCAAATCCTTACATAAATTAATTTAAAAAAAAGAACGGTATCTCATTACGATGTCAACAACCTATGCACAGTTATTTAAATCGTCATTTTTCCAAATGTCTCGTCAAATTTTATAAAATAAGCGTATTAAGGGAAAGAAAATAATCGTTAAAATGTGTTCTGAAATGAGGTTACAAAACACAATCATTAAAATAAATGCAAAAATGTAATAAAAATAAATAAAATAAAATAATAATAATAGAAAATTAATGAAATATGACAATGCTAAGAAAGAAAGAAAGTTTTACTCGTGAAAAAAAAATGTTCTAAATAAAAAAAGATAGCTTGCAAATGCATTATTTGGATTGCAGAAAATCGAACTATCCATGGATTGACGAAATCTTAAAATAAGAATTGACGTGTATATCAGCAAGGAAAGCTCTAAAAATCAGGATTTTAGCATACTGACAAGAAAAGTACTTGCGCTGTGGGTTACCGCTCTGGGTATGTTTTCATCAAGAAATTAAAGCTTGCCTAAACTCATGGGTGTTTAGAAATGAGTGGTAACCAATACACAGCCTTATTGACCGAGGAGATGTAAGATATAGCAGGTAATTAGCTGAAATGACTGAACTCTAATTTCTTCATGATTCTTGAACTCCAACTCCTTAATAGATACTATAACCATAAATTCTAATAGTAATTCGAAATGAGTGATCTAAACCGGGCTTGTCAACGTCATCACAAAATCAACTAACAGAATGCTATAACCTGCTATATAAAGAAGGTACAGCGAATAGCACTAGGAACTGTCAACTTCTCTAAAGAGCTCTTGGGCCTGGTTAACCTGTAGCAAATGAAACATTGATGTGTCGTCCAAAGATTAATCCAGTTTTCGAACTGTCACGCTTCGAAATTTCAAAGTTGAATGGATACATTCATTATGGAAATGAAGGACTGATGAAGGCACATTGCTGTAGAATAGGGCGTCTTTAAATAAACAAGCGGAACGTAATTTCTCCAGAAATTAGAAAGTAACAGCATAAGCAAGCTGAAGATACACTTTCAGATTGGCGAGCGTGAAAAATATGGCTTGAGTCGCCGCGGTCCAAATCCCACGTGGCTAAAGAGGGTGCCTCCAAAACTAAATTTAGAAATGCTTAGCGACTCTAGGGTGAAATGGCAACACCATTCAAATTAATGAAGCTTTTAAACATTATGATTGATTGAAATACGTAGGCATGAGGCGGGAACAATGTAAGGAAAGGGGTGACAAGCTGATTTCAAATTTAAAAATTCTTATAATAATTAGTAATTTTAAAACCCAATTATACGAGCATAAACATTACATATCCAACTTCGTATCTATCGTTAACCATGAGGAAGGAATTCAGATATCCTGAATAAATCAAACATAAATCTCGCCATTGGAAATAAACGTAATATTTCATCTGGTGATCTGTTAAAGTATAACATATGATTATATATTTTCATTAAGTTTCTCAGAACCAGACCGGCGTCATTTAAACAAAACAATTTTTTAAGAAAAAAGCATTTGAAAAAATTGTAAAAAGAAAATATACAAACTCTTACGCTATTTATGAGAAATGAAGACCAAAAATCAAAATTAAAAAAAAAAAAAAGTGACAAGTACAAGCAAGCAAAACGAAAATATTGTACGGTTACCTAGTTACAAGAACAAGTCAGTCACGCAGCTTCCATGTAAGTTAGACAGATTTCCAATGCTTTATTAAAGAAGGACGTAAATAAGAGCAAATAAAGAATTTAATCATATATGGCGGAGAGGATATGGGCCGAAAAGTGACTACTAAAAGCTTGGCTCTAGACTGGAGGGGCAGGAAGAAGTAGGGAAAGCGCTATTGTAGATACTTAAGTAATTCGCTACTTTAAGCGTTTCTCGTAAAAATGTCATAGACCATAAATATTATAAAATTAACTTTTATCGCTTGTATGTTCCATGTTTCGTATCTTAAATAACAACGAACATATCCTCAATTATAGATTTCGATCATCCTCGACTCTTCATACTCAACATCCTATTTCAACCAAAAATGTATTCATTCAATAGTTTGCAATGAAAAGCCTAAAATTGTTTTATAATTCCTATAAAAATAATAGGACTTAACGCTTGGCACAAAGTATTACGTCTTTGGTTAAACCATAGCTTGACTAAAAAAAAATTCAACAATACTTAAGCAAACGCACATTATTTAAGAATGTAAAGTAAAAAGTAAAGTATTATAATTATTTGAGCATTTACCTATAACCTTCATACCTAGCTTACCTACTTTTCACTTAACTCTTTTCGTCTTCACTGTTCTTTTCGGTTAGTAAGATCAAATCAGTCATATACCCTCAGCCACGTCAATGATATTTAATAAAAGACAGAAAATTTAGTTTACGTATCGTCAGAGTGACGACGGACTTACGGTTTCATTATGAACTATAATTTCCGTTAGGTAAGCTACCCTAAAGAGCTATTACAAATAATGGATGTACTAGCTCGCAGGCCAGTGGTCCACTGGACATTGCATAACCTTCCACAGGAACAATAGTATTCCATTGAGTACGGCAAAGAAGTACAGAGGCCTGGATACAATAACGATTAGGGCGAGAAAGCCAAGGGAATACAAAGAGGATCGGCTACGAACCCACAGGTTTTGGAACGCCTTCCCAAGGCCTAGTCGTAATATACTTTTCTAAGCGCATTTCTTTATATGCTAGCGATGATGCTTACCAATACTAAATTACTTTTACATAAGTCATTGCATAACTCATAAATTAATTATCATATAATATAAATATAATAATATAAATGACTAGAGAGAACAAAATTTATTATTAACCAAAATATTTTTTAATTACTAGAGCATTTCGGTCAAGTAAACAGTCCATCTATTTAGCATCCATAACCTTTTATATATAATTCATCAAATTTTAAACATAAATAATAACAAATAAAATAAAGGTCATAAACAATTCATGAGAGGGAACAGAATAAAAAAATCTATCTGTCCTCGCCAGGAATCGAACCTGGATCTCCTGCTATCCGGGCCTGGTATGCTGACCGTTACACCACAAGGACCAGCTAGATATCTCACTCAATTCCCTCTTCATTAAACTCAATCTCATTTAAAATAGGCCATTAAAAAACTTATAATTTAATATATACCATTAAAAAACCTAATGGTTAGTAGCGAAAACAGCCAAAAGTTTGGAAAACAAAGCAATGCCTGCTAGATTCTGAAATATTTATCGTAAGTATTTTGCAGAATATAGGTTATATCCAAATGCCAATCATAATGAAATATAGCGATTTTACTTTACTATAGAAATGGAAAATAATTACGAATAAGAGCCATCTCTTGAGTAAGGCATAAGAATCTAAAACATTTTTTTTAAATTCTTCTCAAAGAACGAGAAACCGTTTAGGAAATTACATAGAATATTGTATTGTAAAGATTCTTAATAATGTGAGAAAATTGTAATCACGACTGATTTCTCCAAGAGCTAGTAGGCATAAGTAAATTAGTACGTCTTGTTATGTTCGCAAATGGTGCTTTTACAATTTTCACAAAAACTATAATAAGAATAAACAGAACCAGTACCTTTTTCCAGGTGCCTTTAACTTAAAATCAACTAAGGTAATCCATGCTCTTGGCAGTGCTCAAGGAAAAATTTATAGGAAAAGCAGAGAAAATGTAATCTGAAATGACATATTCACTCAATTTTCCGCTTCCCCCTCAACCCCCCTCAACCTGAGATACATACGTTCGAGGCTGAAATGAAACATCCATTTGGGGTTGAAGGCCCGCCACACTTTTCCGGCAAACTGTTCGAGGGAGTTAGTGATTATTGATGACATCTAAAAGCAATCCACCATTGAGATTGATGGATACTTTTATTTACAACACCAACTTGCAAAACCAAGAGCAAACAAGAAGAGAAAAGTGTGGTATATTTATTATTTCTGATATAGTAGCGGCACTGGCCTTTCTCTCTCTCATGTTACTACTGCCACTCACAGCCATTGAACAATATTGTGAGCAATTACAAAATGTAAGCTAACTTACAGAATGTAACTAAGAAAATACATTTGACAATAATTTAAAATGTGGGATATGGGATTCAAATCTTCAAATGTGTAGAATCAAATGTTGATACACAAAGAAGGGCCGTCAGTGGATTTGTAAGTGGAGTAATCTGGAATCAGACCATAACTATATCAAGTTATAAGCCGGGAGAACTGTAAAAACATGAAGATAAATTTGTTATAACGCCTTATTTTGAAGCAATTCATATTTAACTAAATCTATATGTATATTAGATTTAATAATTACACTTAAAAGGTTTGGAAAATTATATTTTACACTTCAATCCAGAAAATAATATATATTTATAGTATTCTACAAACTATTAACTTAACTCAAATAAAAGAGTAAAAACAAATTTTAAAATGTAATTTTCTAAAGTTTATATTCTTAATTTTATTTTTCAAAAACCCTTATTAAGGGAGAAATCTAGGAATATATATAACTTCAATGGCTAGCATTACCTTCCCTACCAACAAAGGTTAAAGGATTTTAATGCTTTTTACACCATTTTTAGATAAAACTAGTTTTCTAATCCTTTGGGACCATGAATCTAGGAAATCTACTTAGTCCACAAAGCTCCTACGGGACGGATTTATATCCCTTGGCATTTATTCATCAGAACCTTGGAAAGTCTTCAGAGACCGGCAGGAGATAAAATTATTATTTACCTCGATAATAAAGTCCCTTTCTCTTCCTCGGGCGTATCAACCCCCTGTACTTCGTCTTGGGAGTAAAAAATCATGGTTCACTTGACTTCACCTCGGGGATTTGCTTAACTACTCTGTTGAATGTTATACTCTACTAACTTCGGTATATAAATAACTATTTTGACTAAAATTTGATTCACTAATAAACATAAATTTACCTTAGGTCATCTAACTACAAGCATACATGTAAAGTAGATATGTCTTATTATATATGCAGTTATAGTCATTTCTTACTGTACTGTAAAATATACAACGGACTCCCAGGGTAGTAAAATGTAATTGATTAATTGATTAATTAATAAATGATTACTACTTAGATATCAAGAACTAGTGTAAGATTCGGCTAATGGTATTTATAATAATGGGTGTCGGTGAAGTTTAATATCAAACAGAAGCTATTTAAAGCAAGAAGTAATTAAATCAATGAAAAACATTTTTTCACTTCCGTTGGCATAAGAAAATGAGAAGAAGAAAATGTTAAAATAAATCTTTCATGTTATAAATATAATCCCACGTAAATTTTAACAATTTTTAGTGCAAGGGAAATAAAAAAAAAAGTAAATAACTAGAGTCATTTAAACAGCTTGACAATGTCAGCTCCTCCGAGAATAAGACGATATATTCGTCTGCCACGGAGGTTAGACTCTCGACACTAGTGCAGGGAATTTAATAACTTATTAGACTTGTCTCGGTAGCATAAATGGAAAATGCACCGGCCCGGATAGCCAGGTTCGAGTCCTGGCTGGGACAGTTAGATTTTTTATTCTGTTCCCTAGCACTAAAAATTGTTAAATCTTTCATGGACCGTTCTAAAGGTTTTTTTAATCCTCCACATCACACTATAAAGAAAAAACAAATTACCTCCCCTGAGTCAAACCCTTCATTTTTTCTAGGGATTCAGATGAGGAAAATTGGAAAAATTCCTAAAAGTTTTTTATTTATTTTTATTTATTTTTTTTTTTTTGTATAAGACATATTTACAGGACATCGCAGATCTTGTTGGGGAAGGGAGTTGAGCGATCGGCGGTTTACTCGAGCCAACGTTCCGCACAGCCCAGTCACAGCGGCCTGACACGTTTACCCTGAGCTGATAAGTGCTACACCCCTACCGGCTAATGCACTCCATGAATTGTTGATAAATAGGGGTGGTGTAGGCGATTTAGTTACCGACAATAATAAACCTAGCTGTACTCTTAGAGGCATACGAATAATTGCCCCAGGCCTCCTGACTCCGGACTTACAAGAAAGCCTATTTTCCATTTCCATCTACACTCCATTAACATAACTTTCTTTACGTAACTATATATATATATATATATATATATATATATATATATATATTAATGTTAATTAAAAACAGGTGGGATAGAGAGTGCAGTGCTCCTACAAAAAGAAAAACGGAAAATGAGTGAAATTTTCGGGGATCTCTCGCCCTTCGTCAGTGAGGAGTGAAAAGAAACTCTCTTATCAGTTAATTTAATTGACACCCTAATTATAACTAACCCCAACCCTTTACTGATAACTGCCAATAATGAACAATTATTTAACAAATCAACTTGCAAAAGAAACTTAAATATCGGATTAGGTTTCTTTATTTTATTTTAAAACAATTTCTGTAAGCTTAAGGATAAGTGAGTGTGTATGCGCACTTATGTATGTATGTATGTATGTATGAATGTATGTATATATATTTATTTATTTATTTATATGTGCACAAATTCGAACGGTCAAACTTTTAATTTCCCTAATTAGGAACGTTGAAGGGTCAAAGGGATTTTTTATAAGTCGCGTCGTGGTACTAACAGAAATAGATAAATAATCCAGAAATAAGTATCAAACCAGACAACCACACGAATAAATTCCTTTAGTTGATGAACTTGGAATCAAATACTAACTTTTAACTATAATAATCTATAATTCCAGCGAAGATGACACTTTATTCAATGTCCTAAAAACTTCCAATAAAGAATGAATAGTAATAAAATGTAAAGCAAGATGGTCCACTTATCAAAAAGCGATAAATAAAAATCAAATCATTAAACTTTTTACAGAGCTTAAAAGCAGAAACTTATCTTCTTAGTCACAAGATAAACTGAAATACATTAGAAAACGAGATAAGTATTCTAGAGAAGATACAAACTATGTGTAAGAACAGAATTTTTCTATCAACTGAATGTTTAAATAATTTACTTTCTTTTAACAGTCCAATAGACAATCTCGGCATTTGGAGTCTGACAAACAAGCCTCTTTACTGCATTAGGCAAAGCTGTCTGCTGCAAGGAGAGGTATATATTGTAGATTTTTTTTTTTTTCTATTTTTCTTCCCTTTTCCCCACATTTATTTTAACCTGTTGCAGAAGAATACATTTTACTCTTATACGATAAATGCAGGGAAATACAATAAAAGAAATCTTACTACTTTAGCCGGGACTACTCAGCTGAGTTAGTAAGATTTTTTATTCTACTGCCTTGCATTTACTGTATAAAATTAATGTGGGATTAAATACCACAACTAATACAGCATTAAAATGTATTTTAATTAACGCTTCTTATTTTTCTTTTCTTTTTTTTTATTTATTTACATTATTTAATAATACATGCAACTAAAAGCGCCACATATTATTTTGAGATTTTATCGTCTTTGCGTAATAAACTTCCGGCAATGTCAGCAAATATGATATATACACTTTTTCCTGAATAAATCGAAAGTTTTTAGACTTTCTGGTTTATAGAAAAATAGAAATGGAAGAAGTAAAGAAGTATGGCAATGCTAAGAAAATGTGTTACTCACAATACCCCATTGTAGATCAAGAAGGTCAGTTGCCTATTTAAAGAAGAATGCCCCGCAGGGGCCACGTAAATCAGGCGAATTTCCCTGTGACGTAGATAATGAATATTTCTATATGACCTTTTCTCTACACTTATAAATCTTTCTTTTTGTATTAAGCAGATTAGTGAGTTTTATTACTCTAAAATAAATATTACTAATACATTGTGATTTGAGAGTGGTGACACTGGTCACCTCCTCTCCTCATAAGACTTTCATTAATGTCATTTATTTTCTATTATACATTATTATCAAATTACAAAATGTTTTTATTTATTTTTAACAGAATGTAATATATAAATAAAGGATATATATGTGTGTGTTTGTGTGTCTAATAAGTAAACATGATAATGCTTTATGTCCTAATTATTTTTCAACCTTGAAGAGACTAATTGGTCTTACTATGANGTGGATCCTTTTTTTTTAATTTTTTTTTTAATGTATTGTACCAGATACTTTGTGTGTTTTTAGAAGTAGAAATGGTGTTAAGAATGAAAATCGTAATATCTTCTTGATCATTATCATATAAAAAAAAGTATATGAAAAAAATAGATACAAAATGGAACAACTGTAATATTTAAGACTATGACAGGGGGGGGGGGAATAAAGGAAGATTTAAAAAAATGAAAACTAAATATAAAATTAAGTTAAAATAAATTCAAATGATGGCATAGTTTGAAAAACGTTAAACAAATTTCCATTTAATTGAATGAGATCAAATCGAATAATAGTGAATATCTTCCTTACAATTAGTGTTATGAGAAAAAATTATGACACGAAGTAAGTACAAGATGTGATTTTCTGTCATTAAAGCTGTGCAAGATCGTTCCAAAATACACATGATGATATTTAAAATGAACTGTAAGCCTACCTCAACCTGATAAGATGAAATTGAAATTTGCATTTATATTTTCCTGTATTATAATCAAAAGCCCAAGCCAGCTGAATTTTTCCCTTGAGTTGGCCTTAAAAGTGGCCATAAACAGCGAACTTATTGCTAATGTAGAAAACAACTAGTACCAACTTGCCGTTTTTAAAAGTACACAGAGCAGCACTAAGTTACTCAGCTGACCTCTTGGCAACTTAAGTAAGCCAGCAAGGGCTAATTAGAAATTCAGTATTAACGAGAGAACACAAAGGATCCCCAGATATATTTCAAGATGAATTTCCAGATTATAAATGGATAGAGTTTTCCTTCTCGACTTCAAAAAGCAAGTCGTAAACAGAATGTTGAAGGGTCTGACATTCAGAGGAAATACCCTTGTACAAAGTCAGTCAACTAAACTCACTCACTAGCCTCCGTTAAACAATTACATGATTGAAACTCACACAATTAAAATTTTAACTTGTCTATGAAACAACACTATATGCCTTTACTCACCCCCCACAGCTTTTCAATGAACTAATTTTCTTCATTAATAACAATAATATCGTAAAAGACGTGTTAATTTCTGTTTGTGTGTGTATATCAGTGTAGTAGGGGGTGTGGGTGTATAGCTTACCATCAGCCTGCTAAGCGCCTTATATTTTATATTTATATGTCTCTATACATTTTTTTTTTTTTTTTTTAACCGTGGCAGGTTTTTTAAATTTTTTTAAGAGAATAAGGTCTTTTTGTTCTGTTTTTAAAAATTATATTTCATATTAGTCATTAGGAGTATTTTATTAACGAAATTGTGATTGTAAGTTGCCTTGGTATCAGGTATTTCGTAGTTAATTTTCTAAAATAGTAAATTTTATAAATACTAATCACATAATTTAATTAGAATCATACGAAAAATAATTTTCTATGTAACACTTTTGTTTTTTAAACTCCCGCATTGATTAATATTAATTAATTAACCTAAACGGAGTCTTAGGTAATAATAAAATAAAATTTACTTTTTACTTTAAGCCGCAAATATTTACAAATATCCAACTTCATATAAGCGTAAAGAAATATATTCAGAGGTCTTAATCAATTTTAAATATATATAAATTATAATTTATGTTAATGGTAATATGAATTAACACAAAAAAAAGTTTAAAATTACTAAAAAGAATCATTAGACGAATGCGTATTTACTTGACGACAATAATTCTTCATGGATATCTTTTTTTTTTTTTAATTTTAAGTAGATATGGCTATTAGAATCATTTATACATCGAATCGGTTAAAAACCCATACACACGAGCCATTCCCCAAATTTCAAACCCATGAGACAGAATTTCAAATAATGTTCAAAAGGAAAGTTTCTTTGACCTTAGATAATATTAGATGGTTTTAGTTGGAGTTCGGTCAAGGTAGATCCAAAAAAAAAATACAAATTTAAAAAAGTGTATTTTTTTAAAGGATTATCTGTCAACGTTTCGGCTTACATTGTAAGCCATCTTCAGAGCTGTAGAAATACAATTTCATGAGAATACAATCATAATTGACAATAATATAACAGAAAATTACAATAATGTAATGTGCAATCAAAAGTATGAATTTAGAAAGCTATGCAAGAGAATTTAAAAAGATATTATATTTATATTTAGATTTTATATTTACATGGAAATGTGAATTTAGGGAAAGGACGTCCTCTCTCGTCTTCATGATAGGTAGGTGTGTCAAATTACAGTTTTAATGTTATTCAATTAATCTTCAATAAGTTGTTGTCAGCATGTTTTTCAAATTGTTTTTTAAAATCTTTTTAAATTCTCTTACATAGCTTNTGTTTTCATAAACTTTTAATTGTCTTACACAGCTTTCTACTTTCATACTCTTGATATCACATTATATTATAATTCTCTATTATACTAATTTCAAATATTACTGTATTCTCATGACATTGTATTTCTACAGCCCTGAAGATGGCTTACAATGTAAGCCGAAACGTTGGCAGATAATCCTTTATTAAATTTGTATTTGTTTGGATCTACCTTGACCGAAGCCCAACTAAAACCATCTAGTAATTTCAAACAATTCTCCAAGGAAAACACACAATCATCTTAGAAGAGTGACTTGTCGACCCCTATTCTGCGGAACTCAGCAATGGAGCACATCTCTCTAGGCGGGAGGACCTCACTGGTGGCGAGTAGACGTCGGGAAGAAAAAACGATGTAGGATACGTTTGCGAAGGCCGCAGGGGAAGGTCGCGCCACAGACACATCCGGCCCGCGTGGATCCTCCTGTGGCCACGATCGCAAGCGGATGCCGGCAGGACATGCGGATCCTCTTTTTACTGGTTTTTATTTATTTCACTTCTTCCCTCCCACCTCCTCTTTCGTGTTTTCGGGCTTCCTTTCTTATCGCTATCCCTCCCTAGAGAATGTCAAGCTGCTCGCAGCAGAAAGGGAAAACATATTGGATAAAATAATTTCCACATTTTATAACGATCTTACAGAAGAAAAGTAAAAAAAAATATACTAATTGTTTAAACTATGATAACAAATCTCAAATGGAACTCCATACAGATTATCTGAAATTCCTACAATAAAATTCAACTTCTTTTTCATTTTATATTTTAGAAAAAATATCAAATATATTTGACATTGAACAGCAATTTTTTCAAGAAGCGAAAACTTATTTTTTAACTGCGCTTAAAATTATCTGTTAGTTACTTTACAAAACTAAATGTTCGTTTATTCATAAAACGGAAATTTTTTTACACAGATTTGTTTTAATGCCCCATGGTATAATTTTTGAAAAATATTACAGATTTTCACCGATCCTGCACAGGAAAAGCTAATAATAAGGCTGTTCAAAATTTCATTGACATGTATATACATACGTGTCTATAAACATTCGTACAAATTTATCTAATTCTCATAAACGCCCTCGCCTCTACTAGGGCGGTTTTAATTCTCAAATAAAAATACTAAATTCAGCCACATGCTTATTTATGCCATGAATTTATTAATGGCTGAAATTGATCTGAGGGAGGCGGAAGGGGGGAGTACAAAAATATCAAATTGAAAAACGCCAATATTTTCGTTACTGTTAGAGTTATGGGAAAAAACATTAATACAACATATTTAAATGTAATTTTATAACTAAGTTTTTTTTTATTTATTTATTTTTTTTTTTAAATAGTGCGCATCAACTGCTGGTGGTCATTAGGGCTTAACTGTAATAATTATAATACTTTGTTTTTAAACAAACTAATAATCATAATCCACTAAACAACTAATAATAATAAATAAACAATAATCTAATAGTAAATATAAAATTCAATAAAATTAAAATAGTTAAGTTCATTTAATAGTAAAATATCAGTTATGTTTAGAACTATCACTAAATTTATCACAGACAAGTAAGATTTGTATATAGATTCATATATTTCGGCACAATATGATGTATTTCTGATATTCAATTATCTTGTTAAAATTTTTATTTTCTCGTAACATCTCCTTTGGATCCCCTTTTAAGTCAAACAGTGTTGTTGTTTGTAGTTGGGGACACTCGCAAATAATGTGGTCCGCCGTGAGATCACACAGGCCACATGTGGGTCGTCTCCTACCAACTAGATGGTAACAGTGGGTTAGAAGTGTATGTCCTATACGTATCATCGTGATGACAACTCTTGGCAATATTTCATGAGACTGAAGCCCGGACTTGTGGTGATATAGATCGCAGTCGTGTTGAACTTCTGTTCCATCTTTGTTGCCACTGATTCCAAATTATTCTTTTTATATGGTGTCTTTCGTATTTGAGATGTGTGCATGTATCCAAGGATACGGGTAGCAATGTAGCTTCCTTTGCTAGGACGTCAATTTCTTCGTTNGAATCAAAATAAATGAGTCCAAATGCGTACAAGTAAATTTTAAATTAAGAAAAGATTCTCCTAATAATGTTACATACAATAACATACCTATACCTCTCTCTGATTCAGTCCGTTACCTAGGGTTCCACCTTGACTCACGACTCAACTGGAATGAACATACTAAAATCAAACGACAAGAACTCAACAGACGCCACGGACTCTTATACAGCCTTATAAATAGGCGCTCACAGCTCACATTAGAAAATAAACTGACCATCTACAAGACCATAATACGACCAATCTGGACCTACGGTGCAGAACTCTGGGGTGCCGCTAAGCCTTCCAATATCCAAAAACTCCAAGACACGGTTGAACCCGGAAGAAGTATTGGTTAAAAAAATAGAGAGTTAAAGGGAAGATCAATCGGAGTTAAGAAAGAAAGAAAAAAATTGGAACTGAGAGAGCATGAGAAAAACATAGTGGAGAAATATAGTTAAAATGAGAATGAAATGGAGAAAACATAAATAGACAGTAAGACAGAGAGAGAGTGAGACTTTCATTTATAGTTGTAACAAAGCCCCAGAGCCTTTCTTAATTAGAAATGCCATAAATACCTTCTACCCTGGACGCTGCCTTGTTACAGAAAATTACAATGGCATAGGGGTGGCTGTATGGGAGCCCTCCTCTTGCTAGGGGAGGTATTATTTGGGGAGGTTCTCAGGGTTATCAATATACATGAGCATAAGTAAGAGAAGAGGAGTAATTACTTGGGAGTTTCCACTCTGTCCGGATTACTATTTCAGATGAGAACAATTGGAAAGAAATACATTTTTTTTTTTGCGAAGTATCATGGCAATTTAGTACTCCACTAGTAAATGAATCCAACTACAAAGTAATAAATAAATATGTAAACACAAACAATAAAATCTTCTGTTGACTTTAATACAATTTCTTTCTTCTTAAAATCTTTAGGTATTTAGTATCTCGTAGTTGATACAGGAGGATTTCGGTCGCTAGTTGTTCTATTGTGTAAAATAACTTTTAAACATATCTTGATTTCCCAGGAGAAAGTCAGCTTAAAATGCCTAGCTTTCCTGCGTGTTAATTGTGATATTTAGTTTTGAAGAAACTGAGCGGCTGTGGGATGGACATATGGTTAGTATCTCCTTATCGTGTGTGGGAGGAGTGCAGCTGATTTGAAGAAAATTCAAAAACTTCTCTTCTCATAGTTCTCGGTGTTAACGAACCCGAGTGCGTGTCAAATTGAATAACGCTGCAGTAACCTGACAATTTTTCATTGCAATATAATTCCCCGTTCCTTGTTAATACTTAGAATACTATGGGAGGCATTGTCGAAAGATCCCAACCTATTCTAAACACCCATGGATAAGGGCAAGCTTTTATTTCTCAATTCTTAGATGATTTTAGTTAGGGTTCGGTCAAGGTAGATCCAAAAACACAAATTTACAAAAAAGTATTTTTTAATCAAGGATTATCTGCCGACGTTTCGGCTTACATTATAAGCCATCTTCAGGGCTGCCTATCATGAAGACGAGAGAGGACGTCCTTTCCCAAAGTTCACATTTCCATGACTAGGAATCTGAATGAAGCCTGCCCTTGGCGGGATTAGAAAACGCAGTGCCAGTTTTATGAGTGCCGGATCTACTTGGCTAAGCCATCACTCATTAGGCAGACAGAATAGAGAGAAAACTTTCCGTATCTCATTAAAATTGAAGTACGTAATAAAAATAATAATTAAAGAAATTAAAAAATAAAATCACATACAACCACATATGTAATTTAGAGCAGTTTATTTATAGTTTATTCTTGCAGGTATCTGAATCTATGGTGTGGATCTGAAGTCATCCTATGGTAAGGATGTGAACTGCTGGATTTATTTTTTCAAGGGAATTACAATAATAATAAATAAATAAAAAATAAAATAAAACACTGGAAAACTGGATGACGAAGACGAAAGCAATCCATGAGAATGAAGGATTGCATGGATTTGTCGGACGGGAGCCATCCTGGAGAAGAGATTTTGTAGACGGATGCAAAATAGGAGGAGGCCGTCTCTGAGAAGGTCTAGGCCATATCTGGCTTGGGTGGAATGCTGGTTTGCAACGGGATTTTATCAGGACCTGCCGGCTCGGACCTCACCCCTTCCATGCTCCGCCTCCACCGTCGACCGCTTCCGACCAAGGCGACAGCGAGGATCTCCCGAAGGTTCCATGTCCTGTCAACTTCACTAGAAGATAATGAAGGAAACTGAAAATCGAGCAATCGTAGGGGAAAAAGCTGTGATAATAAGACGAGGATCAACCGACTTTATTTATTAGCTTTGTTTCAGAAATATTTTATTACACATTTTCATATAATAAATTGCAAAATTTAGATTAAGAGGAACCAAAAATAAGTGCGCTACTCAAAGCTTCGAAAGTCCCCTGTATATATAT
>KZ807197.1:474231-490451 GCA_000696205.2 Oncopeltus fasciatus | reverse complement strand
AGAATAACTTAGTATATATATATATATAGAGAGAGAGAGAGAGAGAGAGAGAGAGAGTGAGAGTAGATATACAGAATTCTGTGTATATATTCCAAATTAAGCTAAATTACAACTCATGGGCTATACTATATCTACCTTTTAAATTATTTAGACGATGGACATAATAATAATAATCAATTATCATTATTATTAATCCATTATCATTAAAACTAGTAAATACTAAGTATTACAATTCTTTAGTTTGAAATAAATTAATTAAATTACATTCTCATTAGTGAATATATAAAATGAAAGCCTGCGATGTAGTATCCGATATACGATAAGTGTATGCTTCCCCCACTCATCTTCCCGGCCATTCTGAAGCAAACATTAGAGAACATACTTTTTACTTTCATATGTCTCTACGACTTTTAAATTAAATTTCCTCATTCAAGCTAATTTAAATCATCTTTAAGGAAACAAGGGAGGTCAGCCCCCAGGTTTTTTATCCCACGTAAATTTTAAACAATTAATGAGAGGGAATAGAATAAAAAAATCTATCTGTCCCAGCCAGGAATCGAACCTGGATCTTCTCCTATCCGGGCCGGTGTGTTAAGCCATTACACCACAAGGACTAGCCAGATATCTCATTAAATGTAATTTTTGTGTTTCAGTTTGTAATTATAAGTTTGGACTCATCCAGCCCTAATTAGACGCCATTCTTCACTGGACGGGAAAACACGAAGTGGGGATATATCGCGAAGAAACACATCCGTGGCATAAGGGTTTTCTCCCTGGGACTAGAGGGAATGAAAATCCGTGATATGTAATGTAGAATAATAATAAGATTAAATTTAAGTTCCATTCACCAAAACAAGCAACCATGAAAGCTTGGCACTGGAACTTGGAACGCACGCCATTAACATATTCCTCGAACGACCATTACGAGGAATTTGTAATATTAATCTTCTCGTACAGTTATGTAAGCAAATTCTCATAGGCATGAGCGCATCATCATATGCCCTATCAGAAACACTAATATTATATTCAAATGCATATCTTGTGTGTTTCTATATTATCTTTGTGGGCTTTACAATTTTGATTAAAGAGTGATGTATTACTGATTATGATGTATATACATAAATAAAGTGTATTTGATGACGTAACAATACTCTAAAGTACATTTAAATTTAAGGAAGTAAATATTCTATTCTGCTAAGGACCACCCAAACTCTCCCCCTGCAACTTATATTCTTATATACTTTATTGTCACGTATTTCATAAACTAACATTTCATGTACCAAGTATTTATAAATAAACTGTTAGTTGGAAATAAGAATATTTCTTAAAACACAACTATTAAGATCTTAGTTATCCTTAACCCTTCACTAATGAAATATGTGAAATATCATAACGGAATATCAAAAAAGCTTCATTATTTTTGCAAACAAAATATAAACAATTTAATATGAATAAATGTCTAGACAGAACAGAATAGAAAGATTCATCTGAAAGTATTATGTAAGAAAAAAAAATAACAAGACAGGCGATAGGAAAAAAACAAAGAATGTATTAAACACGGAAAAATAAATAATGCATAAATATGGACGTTATAATCCGGGAATTCTAACTCAAACACTCGGCTAAAAATGGAACGTTATTGCAATATGTTAATGGAAGATGAATAAAAGAAACGCAAGGAATATTTTCTAGTCGAGGACCCTTGAGGGCCAAGAGAAATACCACCACCAGAATAATTATCCCCAGAAAATATAAAGCAATGACCTCTCATTACTTTACAGCGGTTCTTAAAACCCCCAAGCAAAATATTAAAAAATAAGGAATTTAAACATACGATTAAAATTAATTCAATTCACTACAGATAAACTATGTTTTAGGACTTATGATTAGAAATTATTCCTATTAACATTTTTTTTTTTTTTTCTGTGTTAGCCTCCCTTGCAACCACTTAGGGTCATTGGAGGGAGGGGCTATCTACAGGTTGCCACCCTATTTTAAACACCCATGGCTCAGGACAACCTTCTATATTATAAATAAAAGATTGACCTGGGCGGGATTTGAACCCGCGGCGTCAGGATTGCGAGACCCTTACGGATCCCCTGAGCTATCCCGGCGCCCCTGAACTAACATTATTAATAGTAATAAAGTTCACAATCAATACAAGAAAATTATAGCAGGAATGAATTCCTTATATCTTTTGTTTTATACCTCCTCTTGGCTTAAGAAAATATTTCATGAGCGAATAATTGTAATACAAATAGCACATTCCAAAGACTACCCTCAGGATGCTAAAAATGATAGAATCAAGACAGTCTCCTATATATTGTTTCAATTGCTATGAAAGAGGTCCGGGCAGGGGATTTGTGAATTGTTTCCGAGGGAACATCAAAGTGCTAGATGTAAAAGGAAACTCAAATTAAATCACAGCTAAATTTGAACGTATCCAGGAATAAGAAATTGTCCAGACCCATGGACGTTGGAATATAAAGGCTAACTGTTATAAGCTAACTGTGGGTACACCTCCCTCCATGAAAATAAGTAGTCTAAAACAAAACAAAATTCAAATAATGCGGCCGAGGACATGAGAAGTTCCAGAGGAATTGCACGACACTTCATCGGACAAAGGGTGGACAGCATCTCACCTATCTGGTGACCAAGAGTTCTTCGCATCAAAAGCCTTGGTACGAAGACAAGAATTCTCGAAGCTTGCAATTCCTAAGCTGGGCTGCGGATATATGGCGGCCCGCGCCTCGAGGAGAGTTCATACAGTCTCTTGAGTTTCCGCTAAGTGCCAACTCAATTGTGACAGTTGAGATATGTATTATTATAATTCGTATTAGAGAATCAGTTTCAGTTTTAGTATGTGAACTAAAACGCCTCTGTAGAAGTCTGTATGGTAATCTGACAGATCTTTTAATTTCTTGTGTTTTGAGTCTTAATGCCAAGTAACTCGTGAAACAAGGAGGAACCCAAGGTAAAGGATGAATCAGTGAGACCTATGGAAATGCCATAGAATAACTTAGACTAAGGACTTAGATGAATTTAGTTCAATTCCCCATTTGCTGCACAACTGCTGAACTTCCAAGGTGATTTTGTAAGGCAAAGGAAGCAGTTTTAGGACCAGTAAGGGAAGACAGGATCCTTTTGTCATAAGCGAAATGGGGCCAGGAATTTATTTGGATGGGAGGGGATATCTGCAGAGTAAAACAGATTAGCTTAGCACACTGCCCTCTGGAAGTCCGCATTCAGATTGGAGTAATATGATCTTTGCAAGACCCGAAAGAAACAATTAGGGAGATAAGACTTCAAGATTAGGTTCATAAGATCTTGTTTAGAGCATTATGTTATGCTGGCCAAATGCTTGAGCAAAATTTAAACATTCAACAGAGCAGTATTCTCTTTGGCAAAGGAAAAGGAAAATAAGCAACGATGGAAAACACATACTGTACTTTGAAATGGCTGAATCTTTACAATGAAAAATCGGCACTATCATGTAGCTCTTCAGAGTTCATCAGGGAATTCCGAGAACAAGAGCTCTTCTCGTAGAGATCTGAAACGTGGCAAGTCAGCGGGACCATTTTTTAGGGTAGGTGGCAATCGTATAAGGATTTGTGTGAGAGGCAATGTAAGGACTCAATAAGAATTTCGCATATGAAAGAATACAGGATATCAAGAAGCCGGTTGACTTCTGAGGGCCAGATGCGGAAAAGGACGGACTTAATGTAGATACATTGCAATTAGATACAGCATCATACAGAGGAAAGGGAAGTTGGTCGTTCTCGAGCCATACTTCAGGTGTTTCGCATTACAACATCCATTGGAGAGAAACCAGAGATCTATGGCTTCAAAGTGTTCTTTAAAGTGGATTGACGTAATGACTTTCATGAGAAGGAAATTCACTGCAGGAAAAACAACAGGAGAAGTTGAAGTGTTGATAGACATGTAAGTGGATTGAAGAGATTTAATAGTTTAACTAAGCCTATAGAGACAACAATCCTTATAATATAATACAATTAAATAGATTTTTTTCTTCAATGGGGATGAAAAGGGAAAAAATTACACTCTTTTTCCTCCAAAAAAATATATGATACTGAAAATTATAATACTTTCTTTAGTTAAATTACTCGATTTACAATAATCAATAAAAATAAATTAAGCCCTTTCAATTGTCTAATATTAAGGAATAAACATACTGATAACCAGGAAAACCATTCATAGATTTTACAGAATAAATAAGTTTTTTCTTTAATCAAAAAATGGATTGGATATCCAAGTAAACAATATAAGGGCCCTTTGGAGACGAGAGTTTAAGAGAATGCAGGGGATGAAACAGGGAGGGGATGGAATTCGATGCCCTGTACTACTAGATATCAGAAATTGAAAAGCCACGTCCGACCGTCCGTGAGGTGAATTTAATTTTAGAGCACTCTCTTCCAATCTCATAAATCCTGGTAGGCATGAATCCCAAGTCCACTAACTCCCCCCCCCCCCCCCCCCTCCAAAACTCTGATTCTCCAAACCACATAGTACTTTCAAACTAGATTTTTTTTTTTTCCTAAAGGTCTGCAGAATAAGAGGAAAATTATAAGTGAATTGTGGAGAGCAATGCAAGGGGAGATCAATAAAGGAAAAATAAAAAAAAGAAAGGATGTATGAAAAAGAGAAACCAGATAGAGAAAGAATTTTTATTTTTGATTGGCGTAAAGGAAGCCATTTAGAGAAAGGGAGGGTAAGAATTCAGAGAAGTTTAGAGAGAAAAAAGAGAGAAATATGTGAATAAAAAGAGAAGCAATGAGAAAGGAAACAGGCGACAGGATAAAAAGTGATTTTAGGAAGAATGTGGAACATAAATTAATTGATAAAAAGATGCATAGCATAAGGGTAGAAGGGTAGGTAATGGAAAAACAGCAGGAAGATAAAGCAGACAGAAGGATAAAAAGAGAGATAAAGCAGAAACGTGGTAATTACAAAGCAAGAATGAACAAGTCCGGGCGCATGAGAGGAGGTAAGAGGAGAGATAATCTGAAGAGAGCAGAGGACAACGTTCAAGGTCGAGAGAAAGAGAGAGATAGAGATAGAGAGAGAGAAAAAAAGAAAGAGTTAGAGAGAGAGAGAGAGAGAGAGAGAAAGAGAGAGAGAGAGAGAGAGAGAAAGAGAGAGAGAGAGAGAGAGAGAAAGAGAGAGAGAGAGAGAGAGAGTAAATAGAGGGTGAGAGTAAACAGGACAGATAAGGGAAGATAAAAAAATGGCAGCTTTCTAATAATTAGTCAACTTAACTACAAAAGAATGTACTGAAATTAGTTTTTCTCAAAATCGAATAACTCTATAAGCAAAAACAGCATGTCGTTATTTAAATAAGAATTTACGATCCTCTTTTAAAAAAATTGTATTATTCTTGGTAAGAATAAAAATCAGAAAAGCTCTTTTCAACAAACAGTTAAAGCAATATATGATTTAATAGCATTCTCTTCTTCTCAGCTATCTTAGTTGGAAGTACATTCCTTGAAAAAAAAAACAACTAAATTATTAACAGCTGAAGCAGGAAATATATTTATATGTTTCAATTCAACACACTACTGTAACTTTTATTAAATAATCTTTGATGAAATTACAACCCTAGTAAAATGGAAGTGAAACCAATATTTTTATTTTATTTTATTTTTTTTAAAGCCTTTTCCGAGGAAATCCAATTTACTTTTAAAGCCTTGAATGATATCCTTCCCTGTCTTAATCTTTCAGAGCCCTGACTCCAGAAGAATCAAGATGGAATGTGAGGATGTACTGTTACGGCCGATAGTCCCATTTCGGAATGCAGAGCGACAGACAAAGATAAGGATGGAGGGTGAAAAAAGACAAATAGTCACGGGGGGCATAATCTGTTATTTAACGTAATCTTGTGAGGTCGTAGGACGGCCTAACGGGTGAGTCGGCCTCGATACGTGGACTTAATAACATGGGAGTCCCGCCTACTCGTCTCCAAAGACCTACTTCAACAAATCTAGCGTAGACGAAGAAAAATAGCTGTTAGGGTAGGGCTGAATACAGGTAACCTACAGAATACCACAAAAAGAGTAATCGTAAAAGCAAAATTTAAACAAATTATTATTGTTAAACTGCTTTAGTTTTAAAGGGCAAAAAAAAAAGTGCGAAATTATTAGATTTTTTTTATTGGGGTTTGGTCAAGGTAGATCCAAAAAATACAACCTTAAAAAATGTATTCTTTAAAAATTATATGCCAACGTTTAAAAAATAAATTGTTTTAAAAGTAGTATTTTCTGGATCTACCTTAACTGAACCCAAAAAATAAAGAATACATCAAATAATAATATCTACGGTCAAAAAAAATCTCCTTTTTGTAAAGGAGTAAAGGAAAGTATTTTTCTCGTTTTACTTCTTGGAGAGCACATTTCAAGAGAAATAAACATAATTTTTTTATTTTAACTTTCTATGCCATGTAAAGCATAATACAGATTTTTTCGATTTCTTAAAACATTTTAAAAAATCAGTCCGGCGAATAGGTGCTTTTCTTTAACATATTTAAAATAAGGAGCCAGACCATCTCTCCAATTTCGATTCTAAATAATATTACTTAATATAAGTTCTCTTTTTTTTTCTCTTATATTATAGAATATAAATATAAAACATGTTAGAAAATTACAATAGAGAAAATGATGACATCCGTTAATGAATTTAAAAAAAAAAGGTAAATTTCTGAATCAAAAATTTTCATTTTGGCCAAAGTTTTGACAAGAATTTCTGTTTTTTTTTTTTTTTTTAATAGCTGATTAAGAAAATAACAAACTCAAAATTTTAAAAAATGTACAGAATTACTAATATTATTAGGATTAGGATCAGGTTATAGGGCGATCAACATCATGGTTATTCCTGTAGAGGTTTATCTAGGGTTAAATCTGTAATCCATTCTTTTAAATGTTTTCCGTTTTTTAGTGCTTGTTTACATTACGTTATATAGTACTTGGTGTGCAATAAGTTACTAATATTATTATATAAGTATTACAAAAAATAATTTAAATTTGTATTTATTCAAATGTAAACAACCGTACAGGGATGGTAAAAGAAACAATAGCGTTAGTGAAAGGCATCATAGTTGTGATATATATAGGTGTGCATTTGAGTGCAATCTTGCATGGTTATGCTGGTTAGTATCTCGCCTTGGACAGGCTTTTATCGAAATAGAGTGTATTCTGGAGTGGAGGTAGCCTCTCCACCATAAAACAAAGAACACAAAATAAACAAATATAAAATAAAATGACAACGTTGTAGTTAGGTCATCATTAAAAGGTAGATTGTAGTTAATTACTTTTCTCTAAAATTCACATTCTTCGTACCAAAACTCTAAAGATATTTCAGTAGCTCACTAAAATAAGATACTAAACAGACGATTTGAGACGGCCAAGACTAAAGCTGTCGACCCTCGAACATATCACTTACTTCCCGGTTTGTTGGTCCCAAAAAGGATATTATAATGCAAACAAAAGAATGAATATGCCCAGAAAGCGGAAGGAAAACAATGGGGGAGAGAGTTCCCACAAATATATATCGCGGGAACAGTCCACTCTATGCTTTCACAAAGGACAAGACCTGCACGATCAGTAAAATATGGCTGTCGCACATAGAGATTGCATTTTTAGTGATAAAGCATTTATTTATCGTATATACATGAGAAACTATATACAGTGTTGGAGTGGATTCCCGGAGCTGTGGTTCAAATCCTGCCATAGCTTTCCTAAAGCTTCCCTAACATTTTAAACTAAACGAGAGCGAAGAGCAGATTTTTATTGGGAAATTTTTCTAAACCAAATTTCTGAAAATTCATGAGGCTGTTTGTCTCATTGAATTCCCCATGATCAGGCATTTAGGGATTGTACTAACTGCATAGAATTGTTGAATACTTTGGATTTGAGATAGTTAATACAATTCTATTCCACGGTTGCTATCATAAAAGAAAATTATAAAACAAAATTTAATATAAACGAAAATTTAAATACAGAAGGAAAATATTGTTTATCGTCATATATTGAAATTCGAAGGCATCTCTTTTTTTTTTCTTAAATGTAGGGTACAAACCTAAAATCCATTTAAAATTCACACAGGCACTCATACCCACTTATTATTATAAGTAATTGGGTAGCTTATTTTCGAAATTTGTGAAATTCAGAGATTTTCAGAGAGCTCCTTTACCTACTTATTTTAGTCTATTCTAAAAAAATTCAGCACCTAAGTAATGAGCACGTACACCGAAATTCAAATATTTTTGAGCAAACTATTTTTGTGATTTAGGTTGTGATGAAACAAAAAAAAAAAGTTTATTTGTTTTCATAACGTAAGGCAATATTGTAAATAGTTTTATTTTCTTGAGAAAAATCAGCTGAAACTAAATTAATTTTTTCGTGTCATTTATTCATTCATTTACATTACTTTACTTATAGACCAAAAATTTTAGTTTTAGTTTAAATGATACTGTTTAGATTTTAAGATCCCTATCGATCAGGTATTTGTAGAGAACATTTAAAATTAAATCTTAGTAATGTTGAACTTCGTTCTTGCTAAGTTAGCTTTCTGATCTTAAAAATATATCCGGCCATAAAATTAAAAATAAATCAGAATATTGGGTAGNTGATTGAACAACTTCCCGACACGGCTTCTCATTTTAATTAAACCAAATGATACACTCGCGGGTGTGATACATAGTAATAAAGAACAGGAGGGATAGAGAGTGTACAAAAAGCAGCAGGAGTAAAGTTTTCCTACCTATCTGACTAAACATCAATATTGCTCATTGCTCATGATATGTAAAATAATTTTAGGTTTCAGTAATCTAGTTAATATATATTTTATTGATATCACCATTTATGAACATTTTGAAGTCAGCAATACAAAACCACTAAATTTATTGTGCTCAACTACACAGATGTTAGATAATAAAACAACCATAATTAATGAATATTGTGTAGTTCTGTTCTTTTTGAAGTTAACTACTTCAGAAAATTTTCAAAAACAATACAAGAAAAATATTATAAAAATCACAAATAAAGTGAGAATATTGTAAAACAAAGAAGAATAAATGTAGATAAAATAAAGTGACAAGATAAACAGGGGGGCATTGGAGTAACAATACGAAGCGTTGAAGCGGAGGAAAATTCCGGCTCTCAAACCACCAGTAACAATAAGAGGGAACTTAAGGGAGGCACGCCTCTGACGAAGGAGTCAGGAGCCGTGAACGGTTCGCGGAGAGCGGTGACTTACTGTCAGTTCAGAACGAGACCACCGTTCGGGGAAGAGCCATTCATGAAATGACAACTCTTAAGGAGGGGCACCGCATCTAATAGCTGGCAAAGAAAGAAAGTGAATCTGTCAACAAGAGATGTATTAAGGAGAAGCCGTCTTCTGGAACACTGCACTTATATAGGAATGGTTGCAGATAGACAATTATGACGTCATTTTTAATTTTTAAAAACCACTTTGCAGTATTTACCGTTTCTTCTTACGGGTTGGACCGTGTCAAGTTGTTGATATTTGCCGAATACCTACGTGAACAACAACACTTTGCAGTAGCCCAAAAGTCCGTAACACAGGAGCGGTGTAAACTAAGTAGATTTCACTTGTTTTATTAAAGATGATAGGAAATGATTAAGATGATTTTTCAAGATTAAGGAGAGCAACGCATATTATTATTGTTAGAAATTTATTTCTCTCACTGAATCTTAAAGTAGGGTTGTGTGATGGATATTAAATATTACGACTAAAAAAAATTATATCTGAAGAAGTAAAAAATTATTTTATGCATTAATATAATGTTCGTTCGATCCCAACAATGCGACATCTAAAAAGATTTTATTAAATGATTTGTAATGAATAATTCTATTTATCCGATAACTCATAATCACATAATTACAATCTGGACTAATATAATGTGGAAAGGATTCATTTTTGAAGAAATTAAAACATCATACCGCAATCCTCGCATTACAAGTAAATGACGAAGTCTTCATTAGGCGGACAACGTGCAAGACTAACCTGTGTCAGCTGGAAGAGGAATAGTGATTGAAGAAGTCCTTTGTCCGGATGACGGAATGCCACAAAATATAAGAATCGTGATCTGGAGACGAAGGGAACTGTGATCTTCCAAGTATTTTGTCGGGATGAAGGAAAGGCTTATCAGAGACGAAGAAAACTGTGAATTTATATTCCTTTTCCAGGGCGAAGGATTGCTAAATCAATCAACATAAGTAATGGGCCGCGAACTGGAGACGAAAGAGCCTCTGAACATCCAAGTGCTTTGTAAGTTCATACTCAGAGACGATAGAAACGCCACATCAAGATGAGCAATAGACCGCGAACCAATGCACGCCATCAACATTTCTTAAAAAATTTGCCTAGATACCTCACTTTTATAAACTTAAAGGAAAGTTACTTGGATGGCTCATACTAAGTCTCCACCTACCGCTGGCTTATTTCTTTGACTCCCACCACTTTAAGAAGAAATTATAAAGCAAGCTTAGCATGTAATCTCAGAAGTATCAGTGGGATTCATTCTATTCTAGAGGAAATATTCATATATTTATTCTATAACGAAGAGAAATATAATTACTCTTATTGTTTATGATCTCATATTTGGCCTAAATAAAAAATAAAGATAACATTAAATATTAAGCGTACATTCGCTCTTTAGGTGAACTGTACTGGGCTTGTATGACCCTTAATAATTTTTAAAATACTACTGAATCAATTAACAAAACGAGCTCGATTTAATCAACCCAAAAGACAAGTCAGACAATCACGTTGTCTATAATAGCGAACATAAATGAAAAAGTAATATCAATCAAATTACAAATATTGAAATCTATAAGCAATATTTCACAAAGGTGGCTCAAGTTTAACGAAGAGGACCGGAATGTGTTATAATAAAACTTAATTACACTTCTCTGGGTCGCCAAGGACAGAGGGTCAATCATGTGTAGATACATTAGACTCCTTAACCACTGAGGAATATTTGGACCAATATTTCATTAAAATATGTTCTTCGTAATATACTATCAAACTAATACAGATATCTAAGTGACTTTGAAATATTTCTTTCGTTTTTCTTTTATAGTCTTATTACTAAAGCAGATTTCGACTGCTGCTGAGGTCCGTTCTTTACAGAGAGCGACACAGAAATGAAGTAGCTGATCAGATCTCTGAAGTGATCCCAATCAGCGGGACAGCGGGTAAGCGTCGATGGTCGACTGCCGAGAGATCTGTCCAGAGCGTAAGGTGCAACGACGAGTGATCCGAGCAAAAATCAGAGGTTTCTGTAAATGCGTAGGAAATGTCACTCATCCCTTTGCATACAAAGAAGTCCAGGATATCTGGCAGGATTCGACGAGATGTAATGTTTGTGCTATGGATACAGTTAGTGGGATGTAGTGATTAATGTGGTTCTTTATGACTTGTGTTCTCTGGCTGGTCACTGCGCTAGATTTTGTAGCGCGGAATGGTCAGTGGTAAGCGTGCAAAAAACTTTTCTAGTTCTGTTTTCTTTTTGTCGATTCATTGATGTTTAAAAGTAAGATAGACATAGAAGCTCCTGTTAATGAGTCAGTATAAATATTGATTGTGTTGTGGGGTTTGTAAAAATAGTGCGAGATGGATGAGACGGGCGATTAGCGCTTGTGCCATACCAACAAAGAAGGCTGTCAGCTGGAGAGGGAGTTCGGACGGGAGTGTCCCCGGACCCATGCTCATCATCTGGGCGCGGCGCTTCCGACGGTCGAGTTGTGCAACTGGAGGTGTCCCTGAAAGCTGGACATCATAGACTGGAGTTAGTGGATGAGCATGAATGACTCCTGCGAAGCTGTACTTGCTGGGAGGCGGAACTCTGAGAGTCGCCCTCAGTATATATTGCGTCAAGGCTCGGGAGAGTTCTGCGCTTGCTCCCCTTCTGTCTGAGCACAACGCAGCCGCGATAATTAGCTGGTTATCCCCAAAATAGGCACGCTTACCTGGCGTAGTTCCTGAAATCTTCCAAACATTAACGGTGTACCTATTTTCAGCCTATTCACCAACTGCCAATCACTTCCATCATTGTCCAGGTGCAGCGAGGCATCTTCGATGATTTTTAAGGGTTCCATTTGCCACCTTCGATAAACTATTTTTTACTTAAATAACAACTAAATAACTTTAATATTTCTTAATAAGCGCACATAAATAAACCTACAAGATCTTGGGAGTTATTTATTTTATTTTTTTATTTAAATATTTACAAATTGATTACAGGAGGCTTGTGGCGTCCTACTAAGAAGGATCTTTAAATATTTATTAAAACTTAAGACTTTTATTGAGAGAATCGACTTAACAATCTTTTAGGAACTATTAATTAATAGTATGTTTCATTACTATTTTATACTTTCACTTTCTGTTTTTTTAGTTTATGACTTCCTTCGTTATTGTTTTCATAAATAAATGTCAGTTTTATGAACACTATAAATTATTTTGTAACATATTATACAAGAAATAAATACAAATAATATTTAATAGCACACGGAGAATTATAAATTTGTGTATAATTTTTAAAAAAATAGATAAAATAAAATTTTTCACCAAAAAGTGTAACAAATACTTGTCAAAAACACTTTCAGTCTATAGGGTTATAAGCACTGAACGAATCAATAATTGAATAATAATAACACTTCTTGTGACATTCAGTATGTCACTTATTTTTATTGATTTTTTAAGTGAAGTATTTAGACTTTATTGTATATTACCGATATTATTACAGAAATTTATTAGGAGATAGTTCAAAATGTAAAAAAATTACTTGAAAATGTGTACTTTATTTTCTATATATGTAGCACCCATGTAATTCGTAAATACTGAAGTATTGAAATCGTAAGCAATATACGATTGATATGAGAATTGACAGTACGTTTGTAAGTTACATTTAAAACAAATAATGAGTATCCTTCATTTTAAAAACTTCTCACATTGAAAGTAATAAAAAATAAGTAAAAACTCTCTACTATTAAAATATAGAATCATATTGTGTTAAGAACGAAAAAACTTTTACAAGCTTGTAGAGTATTGATAACTCGAAAAGTAAATAAATTAAGTTATTTCTGAAACTTTTTTTTTTTTTTTGCTGTGTTAGCCACCCTTGCAACCACTTAGGGTAATTGGAGGGAGGGGCTATCTTACAGGTTGCAACCCCATTTTAAACACTCATGGCTCAGGACAAGCTTCTATTTATAAATAGAAGATTGACCTGGGCGGGATTTGAACCCGCGGCGTCAGAATTGCGAGACCCGTACGGATCCCCTGAGCTAGCCTGGCGCCCCTTCTGAAACTTTTAAAAGAGAAATCCATGAAAAAATTTCACCTTCCAAATAGACAAATTGAAAACGTTGGGGGCTCCACACACACTATATTAAATTCGCAAGCTGGAGGGGTTGAGGGCGGTCGTGAAAGAGTAAGGGGTTGGGGTTGAATGTTGACCTAAGCGCCTACCCTGACGAACCGCCAGAGTGTGCTCTCAGCGTTTCAAGAGCTCAAAACAGGTTACAAGCATGTTTTTTTTCTTATTATTTCTTTTTCTTTTTAACAGCCGACTAATTCTTGTCCCAAGTTTTGTCATTTTACACAGAAACATTTATGTTTTATGATCATTTATCTATTGTGCAACAATAATTTAAATTAAAGTTTCTAGTTAATAGCTATTATGTCCACAATTCAAAAAAATGTCTACAAATACCAATAAATNCTTGCTCATCTTCTTCCAGCGTAAAAACTACGGCTGGTTTTCGCTGGGGAAAAATTGCCTAAATCGTTCAGCTATTTATGTTCAATTGGGTTTGACGGCCACGTCAGCCAGACTTCTTAATGCAGAGCTTAGATTTTGTAACGCTCTGCCGCCAATTTAAAAGATAGTTCTTTTAACGTCTCCCCACACTTTCATCTGATATATCCCCAAAAAAATATTATTTACCAATTTACAATTATAGTCTCAGCTACAATGGTAGTCTCAGTACAATGGTAGTCTCAGCACTGAATTCGGTTTTTGTATTTTAAAAATTAGAGGACCCTCCCAGCACTGGCTTTCTATTTTCCTTAGTAGGGGATTATCGGAAAAAAAATTATAAATAAATTAATACCGACCTGAACATACGGTGCATAACTCTTGGGCGCCGCTAAACCTTCCAACATCCAGCGAATACAATCCTTTCAGTCCAAATTCCTCAGAATAATTGCAAAAGCTCCATTTTATGTATCCACTAGTTAGTTATCTCATTCAATTCCCTCTACACTAGCGAGAGCCTAACTTATAAATCTAAATTGAATCATAATAATGAAAATTATATCTAAAATAAAGATCATGATAAGACAACTATTAAGTACTCTAAAGCACTTCTCAAACCCATCCTTGGACGGCATCACTGATCATACTTCTATTCCTATATTATTTGAAAGAATAACGAAATGAAACCACTTTTGATGTATTTCTGAATTATGTTGAAAATACATCACATACAGACAAAATTCAGGCTTGTATCACGGTTTCCTATTGTTATAGGAACATAAGAGGCAATACAACAGTATAGAGTTATTACATACAAGGCTCTATCAATAGACATAGGTAACATATATGTGTGTGTGTGTGTGTGTGTGCTCGTGCTTGCGTGCGTGCGTGCGTGCGTGTGTGTGTGTATGTGTGTGTGTGTGTGTGTGTGTGTGTGTGTGTGTGTGTGTGTGTGTGTGTGTGTGTGTGTGTGTGTGTGTGTGTGTGTGTGTGTGTGTGTGTGTGTGTGTGTGTGAAGGTATATATTATTAGTAATTATTGTTTAGATAAAGAAAGTCAATTTGATTTCACATATGCATATAGTCAAAGCAGACTATTTTCTTCATATACATTCAATATTTCAAATAATAAAAAACTTAGCGTTCCCACTGATGCAAAGAAAACTTAACCTCGAAACAATAAAGTCATTTCTATAAGTTATTGATAATATTTTGTCACATAGATAAATATAGTTATCCAAGATAAATTCAATCCTATCTACTGTACCTCTTATTTATTTATTTATTCACTAGAAGGACGTAAAAACAGAAAAAGAGGAACTCTATTCGGATGGACTGTGTCTACAAGGGGGTTGTTTTTCCTTCAAGTCCTGATAAAAATAGCTTTCATTGATAAATAATTTTATCTCAGCAAATATTTTGAACCCTCAAATAACAAGGGAATGTGTCTTTCCCCCTCTCCAAATTCTGCAAATCACAAAATACACTTCTTTCATTTTAATTTGTGATTCTCAGAGCATTTATTTGTTTAAAAATTTCATATTTATTTTTCAAAATAAATTATACTATTATCCTCACCAACCGCAGTCAATTTAGAGAAATAAGTAAAATCATCTACGGATAAAAATTTTTTAAGAGGAGAATAAGATAAAAAAATAAGCATAATAAAATCACTTGATGACAACCAAGTATTTAATAGACTCAAATAAAATTCTATTTAAAAAGAATATAATAAATACCCGTTTGTATTCCCACAAATTTTGATTTCTTTATTTACAACTCATTACGACAGATAAGCTTCAAACCCTTAGTTACCTCTAACTTAAGATCTAAACAACAGAAGGGATTTTAGCGAAATGAACAAGGTAAGTTTCACCCGCGTTAAGGTTTATCACCTTACTTACAATATGAGAAGTTTTAAAAGTGAAGGACACTCTTTATTTGTTTTGAGTTTAACTTACAAATGTAATCCGTCAATTATCAAGAGGATTATATTCGTGTATTGCTTACAATTGCAGTACTTCAGTATTAACGAATTACATCTGAATACTTTTAATACATTTTTAGTACATATATAGAAAATGAAGTACACATTTTCAAGCACTTTTTTACACTTTGAACTATACTCTTCTCTAACTAAATTTATGTAATAATATGGGCAATACACAATAAAGGCTAAATAATTCACTTAAAAAAATAAATAGCCTGTCACACAAAGTTTAAATTTCTGATTCAATTCTTAACTCGCTCAGTGCGAATCAAGATCGGAATAATTTTTGACTAATCAGACACAAAATCTTTATTAGTATAAAATCTTTATTCCCGTTTCCCATAAGTTTTTAGTATTCTTCCGTCGAAGTCTTTATTTACTTTATGAATACACAAAGATAAAATGTAAAATAAATAATTAATAATCAATAAAACGA
>KZ807197.1:455940-474203 GCA_000696205.2 Oncopeltus fasciatus | reverse complement strand
CATATAATTATTTATTTATTTGTATAATTTTAAAATTATTTTGTCTAAAACACTTAATAGCAAAATTAACCACTATTATATTTCAAAAGCTTCAAGCATAACAGCATTAGGATTACTTGGTTGTGTGAAAAAAAAAAGAACAGCCCAAGTTGTTATCTATAATCTTAATGTAAAAATACTTAAGTTTACCTTGGTTGAGTATAAGTCTCGGTCAGGCATTTTTACTTTACTAAAATAATTTGAAAAAGTGATAAAACACTGAATATATTATATAAATCATTATAAAAGTAAAACTATATTGACAGATGAGGACCTATCTAGAAAATCGAATTTAATTCCGTCATCCCATTTGGCATGAATGGCTGAAAATTAACGTGAACCACTTCAAGAACTATTAGCAGAAGGGTTGGAGCTGGGGGACTGATGACGATAATTGAATTCATCAAGAAAATAAACGAAATACCTCTCGCTCGGAAATTCGAATGAATTTCCTGGCTAAAACATCCCTTCCATCAACTTTGGAAAATTAGTACCTGAAGTCGAGGGAATGCAATTCCCCTTTATTTGTGTGTGGTTTGCATATAAATTTTATGCAAGACTGAGAGTCAAAATTAGAAATATTCCTGAAGTTAAGTAAAAATGAGAGTCCATAAATAACTAAAGAATGTCTTCGGAGTTCACGAGGTACGTTCAGAATCCTGCCTAAACAGGACTAACACTTGTGTAGTGGTGAACAATAACAATGGATTAAATTTTTGAGAAGTTCCATTAGCTCAAAACAACAGAATGATATTGCTAAGAAAAAGCGTATAGCACCAAAAAGTAACACAAAATTGATTCTAAATATTTTGTTTAGTTGTGGTTTTTTACCCCACCTTAATTTTAAACAATTAATGAGAGGGAACAGAACAAAAAAATCTATCTGTCCTCGCCAGGAATCGAACCTGGATCTCCTGCTATCCGGGCCGGTATGCTAAACCATTACACCACAAGGACTAGTTAGTTATCTCATTCAATTCCCTCTACACTAGCGAGAGCCTAACTTACGAGAAAGGCGAGAACTTCGTCTTAAACTCGAAGTAGCTGACATTGTCATACATTTTGTCCACTCTCGTCATTTACTTTATTAAATTTCAATTTATAAATATTTTGTTAGGTTGTGGTTTTTTATCCCACGTAAATTTTAAACAATTAATGAGAGGGAACAGAATAAAATAAAAAAAAATATTTTAGCATACCGGCCCGGATAGCAGGAGATCCAGGTTCGATTCCTGGCTGGGACAGATAGATTTTTTTATTCTGTTCCCTCTCATTAATTGTTTTAAATTGATTCTAATATGAGGAAATAGTAGCATCCCTCAGGAAGGTCCTGCTAAATGAATGTGAAAGCAAATTGAAAAATAAATTTTGTTCAATTTTAAAGAATGAATCGAACATGAATTTTTCGCTGATCATATAAATCTATCCATGAAAAACTGAAATTTCAAAAGGTCATTTTTTTCTAATTTGGCTTGATTTATTTTCTTTAAAAAGATTGGAAAATACATTGCAGGCAAAAATAAGTAAATACAAAAATTATATGGTATTTATAGTGCGTTTTTGCAGCGGTAATTTCAATGTAAATAATAAACCTTGACCAGGCCGACTAACTGGTGAAAAATGGTATGAAATTTTTTTTTAAATTGAAGGAGATCGGTACATTTCGTGACATCACCCACAAACTAAATATCCACTATAAAACAAATATGAACTATGCATGAAACTGAGTATTAAAATAGCTCGATATTTCAGTTCAACATTAATAACTCAAAACAATTTCATTGAAAATTGAGAGCTTGGGGGGCCGGGGAGTTCTGGTGCATTCGCCGTGTAGCCCAGACCTCAACCATTAACATTTATTTATGCAGAACATTCTTAAGCTGTAAAGCTTGAATCAAAATTGGATTGAGCAAATCACTTTTGACTCACTTTTTCGCTCAGAATCTCAGAAATTCTACAGTGGTAGAATAATGTTTTGGTTTTACCAGGAAAAATACAAGAGCTCGTCTATCAAAACGGTACATATATCATTGATTAGAGATTCAATTCTATATTGATAATTTGCTACGGAACAATCGAAAACAAATTTTACATGTATTAATAAAAACTGTAATAAATGTTTAGGAATTTATAACCGAAAAAAGTTGTAAACGTTATGCTTAGATTCCAGGAAACTGAATATCACTGAAACCATAAATAGGTGGTTGAATAACTGAAAAAAAAACCCAAAAAAACGCGTGCATTGAATGTCTCAAGAAAGTTACATGACTGCGAAACTATGAATTTCTATGGCAGAAAAACTAAACATAAGGGGGGGAAAAGTGTACTTCGTCTCCTACGTGATCCAGGTTTGCGGTTCGCAGGTGGTTTGGCATTTATGAGAGGATCGTCCCAGATGGAAGATGTCACACGAAAGGGGTTATTCCCATACTCACAAGTCATCGAGAGAGGAAGTGCACTATGCAGTACCGAGAGAAACTTGTGACATTTGTGTAGGCAACACGCAATGCAATTCAACTACGCCTGTATCAGGAGTGAAATCTCTGCGTAAAATACGGCGCACGCAAGGATGGAATCTTCCCTCGTAGTCATCAAACATTTCGTAATTTTCTGTAAGACGGACACCTTGGCAAAGCAATGAGAATTTTCTAAGATAAAATACTAATGGACCCCTTGGGTAGGCCTCAAATACTCATCAACACTTTATTAACATTACCTATTTAACATGTGTACAATGTATTCGCTTGAAAGGAGAATTATTTTAGCAGATTTCTCGCAGTTAAATGAAGATTTGGCACAATGAAACGGCTTTTAAAAATTTCAGCAGATCTTTACCGATGTAACAATGGAGAAATTAAAAAATTTGGTCCGTTAAAAATTGTATGTCTTTATAAAATAGTAAATTGTTCTAATTATAAATAAGCTATAAAGTTTTTATTCAAGATTTAGGGTATATGTTTATGAACTAATTAGGATTGCCATGAAACTTTGAGAATCACGAACTTCCAACTCAAACCTATAGTTCAATCAGTCCATAAGTACTCACTGTCAAAATCCTCTGCTATTTATCGAATTTTTTTATTCAATTATAATATGAACATTGTCAATAAATGCTGATGAAATGAGTGACCTGCAGATAGTCTATCAGTCAGTATATGTGATTCAAGGTTACTTTTATCAAATCCAGGCTCCTCAAAATTCTTCAATCGCTAATACGATAGCAATGATCCCAAGCATGTATTTTCCAAACAAGTAAAATGGATTGTTCGGCAGCAACATTTTATTTTTTTTTAGACTACTGGGCTAGACTACTAGCCATAACCACTGGAAGTTCAACTAAGGTAAAAGGTTCAATCCTCACAGTGAACGATTAGAATTTTCTGTCTATAAGAGCCCAGGGGATTCTAGTTGAGCACCTGGGAAGAACCAGTACTGATGGAGTACCATTCTTCAGTCAGGAGAAAAAAGGAACAGACGGCCGGAAAAGTTTACTGAACGGAAACACTTTCAAGAGTGTGCCATGGGCCGTGAATAAGTACATCCATAACATGTGTTTTCTCCCTTGGCCTAAGCGGAACTCACTTATATAAATATTATCTTAAATGAAGGAGTTATAATTACAGAGTATAGATAAATTTACACTAAAAAATCACATATTTTTCGAGAGAAAAAGAATATTCGAAACACTAATAGACAAATCATAATAATAATTTCATTAGCCATCTGGAGACATAACTCTTGGGCGCCGCTAAACCTTCCAACATCCAGCGAATACAATCCATTCAGTCCAAATTCCTCAGAATAATTGCAAAAGCTCCATTTTATGTATCCTACTCTACCCTTCATCACGACTTTAATATTCCTATCGTCCAAGATCTTATCTCCACCCGCTTCACACTCTTCCACAGCAAGCTTCCTTATCACCCTAATTCATACGTCATATCCATATAGTCGGACTGCAATCCTTACAACCTTCCCCGACGTCTAGAACGAAGATGGCCTTGCGACCTATCGGGCCTTGACGGCTAAATTTATAGGGAGTGGGGTCAATGGGCATCACATCACTGCAATGTGACATTCAATTAATTTTATTTACCAATTTTTTATATATATAAAGCAATCAAATTATAAGATATTTATAAGTAAAATGTAATAAATAAAGATTTTCATGTATAAAAAAAATTAAAAGCAGCCCCTATTGTCGAATGTAGTCTTATATATTTTCTTTAATTTTCACTTTTTATAAAACTTATATAATATTATAAAATAGCGTTATATGCCCATAAATATTTAAAAGAAGCCTAGAATGATTTCAGCNGGGGGGGGGGGGGGGGGGGGTGATCGGTCACGCTTCTGACCTTGTTAAGCCTAGGTCACTGGTAGACTAAGGGCTCTCATCTGTCCCGGGGCTGTCCGGGTAGTTAGTAATACGAATAATGTCCGATATCCGCTTATGAAGTGGTAATACATCTCAAATGTGTCACGGTAGTTTATTTACTAGTTCAAAAGAGGGAAAGTAAGAGTAAAGGAAATATTTACTTTTGTGTATAGATAAAACAACATCAAGAAACACCAAACTTTCAGTTATATGATGTGTTTCTGGAAACACTTTTTGAGTAAAAAAGCGTTAACCATAAACGCTATTATAACGAGTTATAAAAGCTATAAAATTTAATTTAAGAAACATGCCTAAAACAAATTTAAAGAAAATACATATTAAGAAGATATTTAAATAATTATAAAAATGTATAATTAGAATAAATGGGAGTGGGAATATATATATATAAAGAAAATAACAGAAGATTTTCTTTATCTCTTTTTGCTTGCCGGTCGGTTAAGATCACAACATTAGCGAGCTAACCTCTTTTCTTCTTTGTCTATTTCAGCTTTCAAATTTACCATTTATTATTTTATATGCCTAGCATGAATTATACATGGGACACATAATTGGCAATGTAGCTCCTGTATGTAGGATTTTTCAGCTAAATTACGGGTCTTTTTTATGAGAACAACTCATAAAAAAAAAACTACATATTAGAGAGCATGCGCGCTTTTGAGTGTGTATATGTCAGTAATTAAATTTGTTATGTATACAAAAAGAAAATGCTTATTTGAATACAATAAAAAAACAATTTTGAAAATTATTGTAATATTCATTGTTAGAATTGTACGTGACTACAATAGCTGAGAAATGACTTTTCGCATAGTTTTGAGTGTTATGAAATGTCGGAAAAAAGGAATTCTATATTTTTTCTAAAGCCGATATGAGTGAAGGGACGAGCTACAGCAATATCTGGCGGACTCCAAATTGCCTCGAGCAAGAACAAGGCGACAAAGCGGTGGTCCCAAGAATAAAAATAAACACCCACAGCATGTGGTGTACCGCTGGCAGGAGTCCTGGACCTGTTGCCTTCAGGGGGGGCCGGGCACCTCGCCGGGCAAGATGTCTGCCTCTCTTGAAGAATAGCAAACAGGCAAAACACACGTATAAGTTGTGCAATAATATTTTCGAGTAAGCAATCAAATACAATAAAATAAATGATACAGGGTAATCAATGTTTATTATACTGTCAAGAATTGCCTCAGGAAATAATGGTCTGGTTATACCACTCAGCATGAACTCGTATGAGTTATTAAATTTAGTTATTGAGTATTAAATGTAACACTCGTATGAATAATTATTAGTTAATAATAATTAACTATGAGTAAACCTCCACCCCCCCCCTTACCCCAGGATGAACATTTTAGTATTTCGTCGTCCAACAAAATAATACTTCTAATTATCTAACTGAGAGAATATACTGTAACACACATTATATTTTGGTCAATTCAATATCGGTACATTATATGTTTCAAAAAATTGTCGGTTTGTCTTTTTTAAAGATAACTTATTCCTTGCCGGAATAGCTATTATGTAATGTAATCATTTTCTTTTAAATATTATCATTAGTTTCGAAGTTGTATAAGAAAATATTTAAAGTTTTAATTGGAGAGTTTTTTTTACCGTCAATATTCTTATTAGATGTTTCTTGTTGGTGTACGGTCGAGGTAGATCTAAATAATACAATCTTAAAAAATGTGTATTTTTTAATTATCTGCCAAGGTTTTGGCTTACATTGTAAGCCATCTTCAGGGCTATCGTGAAGGCGAGAGGGAACCTCGTGTCACCAGTATCTCATTTTCATGTCGAGCCATGAAAATGGGATACTGGTGACATGGCATCTAATATTAAAATTTAAAGTTTTATTTGTTAAGTTAAAAGGCAGTGAATGTTATTCGAAATAAAATTAAGGGAATTTGTAGTATGTATGTACTTTCATTGTCATATAATGTGGATTCCATTTTTATCTAAGTGAAATTAAACCGTCTTGAAACAAAAACCTCTATGAATTTCAATTTTTTTTATAAAATTACAAAAACTAGGTTAAAAAATTCTTTTTCTTTATCTTAACCTCAAAAACACCCTCTCCCTATTAAAAAAAAAAACTGACAATAGCACGGGGAAAAAGAGCATTTGACGTCTTGAATTTTGAAAAGCGGTAAAAATGGGTGAAAATGATATCCCATCGGTTAATTAACCCATAAACCTAGAAACATAACTGGAAGAAAGTTTTATAAACATGTGCATACATACTGCACTTGCAGATTCGAATGTGCTGATTGCAGAATGCACCTGCGTCTGTGCACTGGTCTGCATATATGCAGAGATGCAATACTTTTAGTGAGCCCAGACAAAGCTTATAGCACTTCAGTAATTTTAAGTATAGAGCTTTGTAAGATTAACGATAAGGGTATAAATGACTAATAATAAATCTTTAACAACTAAAAAAAAAATTAAGATCACATAGAAATATTATTTCAACAGAATATGTTGAACTGAAAAATAACTGTACCTATTCGCAACCCCAATAACCCTGATTCTTCTAAAAACATACAAAATGTCTAACAATTTTTCTACCTTTATAATGTTATCAAGAACTATCAAAAAAGACATACAGGATAGATTTCAAGTACCTGTATGATACACCTGTATAGATTTCACACACACAAACACAAACACAAGTATGCACACGCAAGGACATAGACAAACTCATTTGTTATAGATTTAAAAAAAAAAATATTTGCCAGGCCTCATAACTTATAAATCTGGAAAACAATATTTAAGGCAAGACACAATAGCAAAAGAAACAGAAAGCCAACACATAGCTTTAGGATAATGACAAGCCTTTAAATGCATATTCGATTTGCTTTACGTAACCCAACCTTCTGCGCATTGTGGGTACCGTAAGATCTAGTTGGAAATAATTATAGCTATCGGGCAAAAGAATGTTTCGCAACGACTATCGCGAATTACCACATTAGACACAAGCTATATGTGGAAGGCTACTAGAAAGTAGATCCCTCAGATACCATTTCAGCAAGCAAGCTGCGGGGGGACGAGCTCCCCCTGCCATATTTCTTCTGATACGAAAAAAATTGATAAAGCGATACATATGGGGTAGAGCCACATATCGTCAAACATATATAATAACAGGAAAAAAAAACATTGGACTAAAGAAAGAATACATTTACACCAAATGGAAAGAAAATATCAATATGTGAAATCACAGAAATCTAAATTTCACTGGATTTTTTTTTTTTTTTTGGTTTTGAAGGGTTCAGAAAATGTGTGAATGTTTGTACGCACAAAAAATAATTGGCTCAGACATATTACATATGCAGGTATTGCTAGAAAGTGCCCAGAGGAAATTTTAATTTCTTGATTTTAGAAGAAACATAAAACTGCATATGTACCAAAATAGTTTGAAATGTCAAATGGTACAGTTACATTATTGTACAACTAGACAAAATAAATCCGTTAAAATGAATATAAATAATAGTAAATGAGGAAATTAATTTACCAGCTGGAGAGAACAATAGGCGTATAAGCTAGGTATAAGGTGGTCGGTCACCCGTACTAGCTACATTCGAAAATTCTCTCTTTAACAAGTCAAATTTTATATTTTCGTAAAATATTAAGAAAAGAACATAAAGCGTAGAGAAATTCAACTTTACAACTATTATATTCTATAAACAATGTTGTTAGTCAAATAAAACCGAAGCTATCAATATTTAATATTCACTTCCTCCTACCGATTTCAGCCATTAACGAACTCATCTAACGGTTTGCAAGATTGCAAATTTTTTAAAACCGCGTCATGGTATCAACATGAATTTGATGCTTGATTTCGTTGATATTAATAATAACCTTGGCTGATTAACAATAAAGTGAAGAAGTCACATTCTATTTTCTAGTCCCCTTTGAAGTATAACGTCTTCATTTTCTTGAAATTCATATGAAATTATACAATCATCACATTAAAATTAAATATAAAATAGTCAAATAAAAATTACCCCTACGTCTATTTTTTTTTTAAATTTATTGTTTATTTTATCTTTTTCGAAAACACACCACCACATTCTGAAAAATCAAAATAAATAGAGATCGATATATTATTTTAAAAAAAGGAAATTTCCCACCTCTTAAGCGTTTCTTGGGCACAGGATTTTTTTTTAATTGAGACTCAGAATTTTTCTCGAAACAGATTATGGCAGAAAAAAACTCAATTACCTTTCTAAGATGATTTTAGATGGGGTTCGGTCAAGGTGGATCCAAAAAAACACAAATTAAAAAAAATTTATTTTTTTAATAAAGGATTATCTGCCAATGTTTCGGCTTACTTTGTAAGCCATCTTCAGGGCTATCATGAAGATGAGAGAGGACGTCCAGCCCCTAAGTTCACATTTCCATTACTGACACAATTTTCCACAATTTTAAATTTGACCTTGATCGAACCCCAACTAAAATCATCTTAGAATAATATCTACGATCAAAAAACTTTCCTTTTGATCAATTACCTTTCTTCTATCAAATATTCAATATTTTACATAATATATTTAATTTAATATATTGTTATCCGACAAGCATACTCAAGAACCGTCATACTCAAGAACAGGTCGCCTTGGCAAAATCAGGAAAATAATAACATAAAAACAGAAATTTGATCTTTTGCTTGGTTACTATAATTTAGTTAAAATTAGAATAAATATAAATGAATTTTCTTTTCGAGTTTTTTGTCTTGTAAAAATGCTCAAAATTATTAGAATTTTTTTTTTTTTTTTTTAAACCTTTCAAGCATTAAGGGCCAAAGGGCGAGATTAATGCTCATAACAATGAAGATATTAAGATTTTAAATATAGCTCTCATTCTAACCTCCCCCTCTAACAAACGTTTTTAGCCATTAACGAACTCATCCAGTTGATTGCAGAAAAAAGAAGCTTAAATTCTTAAATAAGTTCTAACGAAAGACACAATACAAAGAAGGTTATTTGGGTCGAGTAATTCGAGGTAGGAGGGCTCACCGATCACCGAGCTGAACGGATTGTACTTCCACGCTACTCATTCCTTCATAGAATTGTAGAAATCAGAGCTTTAAAAAAATTGTTTTTTAAATGGAAAAAAAAAAAAAAAAAAAAAAAGTTCTATTGAGATGGGAGGTGAGGTGGACGCGGCCCACAAAGTATGGCCGTCAATCAGGCCGACCTTCGATATCCTCTGCCAGGAAAGTGTGGTGTACGGGTCTGGATTCGTCAAGGCACGATTCCACAGATCTCGAGTCGGGAGAGGACATGGCGAAAGTCCGAACGGCACCCTCTCCTCCGGCAAGTCTGGGAGGGGACCTATGGACGTGCATTTCACTTAGCACTTTCCGTTGGCTTACAGAAAGGAAGAGCTGCGAAATATCTGCAGAGAAAGCAAAAGTATCAGTCATCCTTACTTCAGAAGGATATCAGAAATAATCCTACTACATTAAGTAACAATCACGTAAATTGAATGCTTTACGCATTCATTCGCAGTCTTGGGGACAAGACTCTGTTTTTCTAAAGTTCATTATTGATATTACTAAGATGTCAAATTATTATATATATTGATATCTCACTTTAAGACTTTTGTTATTTAAAATTTAGTTTCTCCCACCCCAAAAAAGAAATAGTTCAATTTTGAAAATTCGACAAGACGATGTATATTAAGTTTAATTTATAACTCAAGATGTAACTAACCTCAATGAGACCATATACCTAACCAACAATTAGTAAAATCTACTCGCTTAAAAAGAGTGATAAATAACCTCACCTCAATAACCAACGTGGTAGTCTCCAGGATTTTGACCAATCAAAACAATAGTTTAATAGATCAAATAATAACTATTCATCAAAAATAGGCTCTGAGACTAAAAGACTTCAATTAAGGACAGAAAATTTAAGAACTTCCCACTTATTTTAGGAAAGCTCTAAAAAAGCCTATACGTTTGAAATCATAATATGACGATATAAAGTTTGAGGATTTTGTTAACACTGTAAAAACACTATAATAATGAATAATGTATATCATTCATATATATATATTTTTCTTAAGTATAGTCTACTTCAGAATAAGCTAGTAAAGAAACCATGAGGGAAACAGGAAAATGAAGAACATCAATGAACTGTACCCTATTGCCATCAGTCGAAAGATAATGGGGACAAGAGAAAAGGTAGAAGCCCAGCCGTAATACGAGCCGACAGAAGGTATAGCACGGAACTGCAATCACTCAATCTGCACACTGTAAACAATAATATGGATGTAGCAGTCAGTGGGAAAATGAGGTGCCTATAAAGAGATCCCTTCCCTCAAGAGTAAAAGATCAGTCAGAATGCAATACGCTCTTTGAGGCATCAAGTCACTTCAGATCATTCAAGTGGACAAGGATAAATATAAAATGAACCTAATTATGTAAGCGCTTGGGAATAGCATGTCGGGGAAAGCCAATAGATACATAAAACAAGTAGATTTTACTTTAGTCCCGAAAAGTTGCTTCTCTTAATAACGTTTCATGACATATGGGCAAACCGAACCTCCACAATAGACAACAAAGGAATGTACTGAATACAAATAACCCCCGAACATGCTATTCTACCTCTGTTCTATACTGACTATGGTCATTCTTAGTAATTCACACTAAGATATTCAAAGAAAGCTTGATTTGTTGCATACATTCAAAGATAACAGGTAAGTGGGGAAAAAACTATTATTTTCACATTTTGCAAAGGAAAATTTTTTTTTTTCGGAGATATTAGTCTATTTGTCTACTTAGTGGGTACGTCCAAATCTGGAATGTTTTTCAAGGCAGCAGAACAGGCGACAACTAAGGCGAATATGGTTAGAGAAACTAAGAGGTATTCTTGCGAAGGCAAAGAAAGTGTCTGGAAGGGCAAGCAAGCTCTGTAGGGGATGGTCAAGTAGCGTATTTTTGTATGGAGCCGAGGTTTGGGTTCTCAGACTCACCGACCAACTAGAGCTATAAGAAACTGCATATACATGGACCTTCATTCCTCGACTCTCCACTCTGTGGTTCGGAAGAAACAAGGAATCGCCCGCATCTCACTACATGTTCTCCAGAGAAGTCTGTCACGGAAGGACAGGATGTTGAGAAAGGAGGAAACCAGATACCCCCCCGCATATGCCTGAAAAAATTGCTTCTCTTGGATGAACAGCGGCCACGAAATTCCAAATTAATTGGGTTTCGCAGATAAGGCGCCTCTTGGAAAACACTAATTTAACTGACGAATTTCAGGGTTGTTTTGAAGGGATGAAGGGGAGAGGAAATATCGAGTCAATCTTAATAAGATCCAAAGAGTTTCTTGAAAATGTGACAGTAATAGAATAAAGGAAACCTCATATTAACAAATGCTTAGACAGGTGTGTGTGTGTTTGTGTGTGCGTGCGTGTGTGTGTGTGTGTGTGTGTACTTTTAGAACCCAGTCAATTGCTTCCACCTTTTTCTTTTTTTTCTTTTAAAGAGGAGCGCTCAAATTTGAAAGAGGTCCAATATGACCCCACCAGGCAAAGGTAGATTATAGAACAAGTTATATATGCCAATTTCCTTAAAGATCCTTGATCCGCCAATATATGCAAAAGGAGAACTTATACAATTACACTCATAGATGTAGTAACATGTTATAGTAATATAATTGTTTAAAAAGTGAATGTAAAAAAAAAACAAAAAAAAACTCCATTTTCACACATAAGTTGTGCCCGAAATGAATTTTTTTCGGTGGAGTTTATGGACAAAAGTATTTTTTAGCCTCCTCATGTGGGAAGCATGTGGTCTTGTTCATACCTCAGAGACCAGCCTTACGCTGTCTTATCCATATTCGGTTACGAGATCAAATACATTTTTCACCACTAGGATCGGTCTTGCTCCTCACATATTATTGCCATGGTTGGCACCGGTATACTGACGGATTTTATCAATTCAGGGCATCATCTTCTCTTTCAATTTCCCAGACCTCCCTAGATGAAGAGTAGGGGAAATGACCCCCCACTGGTACACTGGCTGCACGTTTATAACACTCTACTGAAATAGTTAAGACAAATTGCAGGGAGGGGGAGAAATCTGGATACGAGCCTAGGAAATTTAACACGCCAGTGACTATGTTAATCACTGATAATAAATTTACAAAGAAAAATATATATACAAAATCTTGAGTCTGAAATACTGCTGCCGTATTGATAAAATAGACACAGTTTAGGTAAAAAAAAGAAGAAAAAACTCAGAATCTAAAGTAACGTTTAATATATAATGATAATATAAATATAATATAATCAGTAAATTTATAATAAAGTCTAACAGTTGCATAATGGACAGTATATCATAGCGTAATCGCTGACGACGGGAGTACTTTGGGAAACTGAACAAAAAACACTTTGCTTAACACGAAAAGAGAATACATACATTAGAGAACCTAAAGTATAATAAAAATTATAACTAATAAAAACGTACGTAAGTAGTAGAGCAACGAAAGTATATGGCGATCAATAAAGTAGAAATACATGCTTCCTTTGGAATGACTTGTTCAACGAAGAGATCAGCCACCATTCCATGAAATTCATTTTAAAAGAGTCTAAAGAGATGAAGAATAAACATAGCTAGTGGGGTTATCCACAGTTTATTACGACTGCATAAATCAAAATTTCAATAGTTAATGTAACTATCCCATACATATGTTGATTTGGTAAACTTAGTTCAGAACATCGAACCAACCAAATCTGTGTTTCTGACATATGATTGGTGCTGTCTGTTCGTGAAATGGAATTCTCCCACCCTGACTAACTCCAAGGACCTGAATCATGTAACAAATCCAATGAAAAGCTGCTTAAATTCTAGACGGGCTAAGATTGAATAAAAAAGCAATCAACTCTTCATGTTAAGATGCCCGTGAAGGCCAATAATGATTTAAGAAAATTAATCTAAGAGAGTAATATTAAATAATAATCTTAATGGCCGTGAATGGAATGAAAAATAAACCGATTATTGGAATAATAGAATAATACATAACTGAAATTACAATATGAGTAAAAAGAAACAAGTAAGATTATAGTTTCATCTATACACACAAACAAACGCACACCCTCAGTGGCCAATTAAAGGAATTGAAATTACAATCCTAAAGTTCTATGAAAAACGGAACATATTTTAATGAGAGTGAAGAGAGCCGTGAGGAGTATCCAGAGACGGCTTTGATGAGGCAGCGAGAAGATGAAGAGTGCGAGGAAGGGGGAGAGATTAGCTATCTGCGGGCAGGGACCCACGCGGAGGCGACACTAGACACCGCGCATTCCTGCCGCCGGCTGCGGTCCATGCCAGGAAGCGAGAGGAGCCCGCACCTCAGATGGGGTTATCAGGGGCCTTACGAGGCAAGCTCCAGACATCTTGTACTGAAACGGCCGGAACCCAAGAGCAAACACTCAACCAATCAACTCATCCAGATTTCATTCAAGATGGATATACACAACAATATATACTAATTTCTACTTATAAGGTAAAACAGGAGATTGTGCTGAGGCCTGTTCATGGCCGACCGGTAAATAGAGATGGAGAAGCGTTTAAGACTCACACTTATTCCTAAATAGCTTCTGTAATTAATGCCTTCCATACAAAATTATATAACATTAATTATTAGGAAATTATATGTTATATCCATTACAGTTAGTAAACTTTACCATCAAAACTAATGCATTCTATCCCATAAGATACTAGGTCGTGAAAAACTAGTGCTTGGTAAGTAAATTTATGAATTATTGAATCAAATGTATTTCCGCAGTGGATAATGATAAGGCGCATTACTTCAATAATTCAGGGACAAAAATTATAGAATCTAAGCAGCTAATAGGCCACCCAGGCTCTATACACTTTAAGTTAAATTCATATGACATGGCATTCTAGGCATAGTTTAATAGGCATGACATATGGCAAAGAATCAAACTAGCACTCCTTCAAATTCTACAAACTGAGAACCTTCCTAAAACTTTGAAATCGAACACATTTTTGGATGCTCGAAATCCATCTTTTAAGTTAGATGTAAATAATTTTGTAGGAAGGAGTTTCCAAGAAAAAAAAATGATGAAAGCGCTCGACCTTCCAAACTACATTATTAAATTTCTCATTCAAGAGGTAATAGGGGACCCGTCTATATGTTGATTTTAAAAACAACCAAACTATCTTTCAATATGTATATATTAGAAATGTTCGCCAAAGTTTCAGCTTAAGCCATCTTCAGGGCTACAGAATTACAAATTGATTGACAAGAAAATTTGTAAATCGGTACGAAACGAAAACAGTGTAGATTATAAATAGAGGCTATGTAATTCATAACGACTAGCTACCAGGGGAGTGAAAGGGGAGCTGTCGAACGGAGAAATCTGCGTAACTAAGATTTGAGGAAATGAGGTAAAACACTGATGCGGGAGTAACATGGGGGAGGTTCGGATATGGTGGAGAGGATCAAGAGGATAGCGGCGAGTAGTGAGGGGAAATGTGGGTAAAACGATTAAAGATAAAAAAGCATAAGGTTTCAAAAGCAGGTAGAATATTAAGATATTGCCCAACAATTTTTCAAAATATTGAATATATCAGAAAAAAATCGAAGAAATTTCTACCTTGTGGGTTCTGCCTTTAACTGGATTGGGTTGTACGTTAATGAGTACATAAAGATTCGGACAGTAGACGTTTGTGATCATATGGCTCCGTTCAAAACAACAGGAAATATGACAATGTCAAAAATACGTCCGTCGTTGTATAGTGTGTTGAGTGAAGGCATTTTTATTTGTTTGAAGTTAATGTAATTTATTAAAGTGCTTATTTCATATAAAATAGAATTCTTTTTTTTAAGGAGTTTTTTGGCCGTAGAAATTGTATTAGATTTTTTTTGTTACTTGTTTTGGGGTTCGGTCAACGTATATCCAAAAAAAACAAATTTTAAAAATTTACATTTTTAAAATTATAATTTAATAGATAATTATCTGCCTAGGATCTAGAGAGGATCAACCTTCACCGAATCCCTCGAAAAAAATCTAATAATAGAATTTTTTTGTTTAACCAATGTATGATCTGCGGCTTCAAACAAAATATAGAAAGCTCTTGAGTGACGGTGTTTATTTTATTTTCTGTCATGTTTAAACAAAAATATTTTATTCAATAAAAAGGTGAATAAAGTTTCAATAAAAAGAAATGTAATGAATTCCGTGGGTAAACACATGTAATAAAATAGAATAAAAATATAGGAAGAAAACAAGGATGAGAGAGAAAATTAAAATTGAAAAAGGAGGAGACGAAACACGGACCCTATAAAGTAATCCCTCTACACACAGGATAGTGGGAATTTTCAGAACGTGAATTTATAAATATTTCATTTATTATTAGTACACAGTTTGGTTTATTCCCGCAATCCCTTTTCAGAACCCGTAAAGTTATTGCAATTATTTTATTTGTTAAATAGGAATTTGCTTGACGGATTAGACATCATTTTATATCACTTTCCTATATTTTATATAAATGAAGAATAAAAGGCATTGTGACAAAAAAAAAAAAAAAAAAAAAAAAAAAAAAAAAAAAAAAAGTATTGCTATATTTTCTATTGTTAGTTAACACCCACTGAAAATGTACGCAGATGGTGTGCGTTGAATTTCGGAAAATATTGCTTCATTAACATTATTTATAAAAAAGTTCAGCAAAAAGTTATCCCATGCAAACACACATCCATTTGCACTCGCATTCATACAAAAACAAAAACACGCATGAACATACACATTTATGTATAAAGATATGTACTTATTTCTGGCACATTCATTTCATAGCACCATAAAGGAATTCTTCATGATATTGATGATCAAGACATATGAATTTGCCAAATTCATTAAATGTAATATGAATACATAGACTAAGTGTTATTTCTGTACATTCCACAAGGATTATAAAACAAACCTAAGAAAAAGTCTATAGAAAGCGGCTTTGTAACGTACAGACGATCTCGGAAGGATATATGACTTTCGCTAGGTCACAAACATTCACCGATAATTATCAGAAACGCCGCCATACTTAGCCGTGCGGTTCTAGTCGTCACGACAAAACGTAGCCTTTCTCTTTCAGAAGCATTTTGTTATGTTTTATATTCCATGGTAAGTAGACTGCATGATAACTCTTTCAGAAATGCCCGCGCGCCCCTGTCTCACTTTCTGTGCCTTTACATAAAGGTATGAACGGTAAGATAAGCTCCCCCAATATAGTATTAGCAATGTAGTTTTTCAAGCCGAGTAATTATACCAATTTGGTATATTCACCATTATTCTACCTTAAAAGAAATATGAAATGAATTGTTGACCGTAAAGTTTCATGAAGAGAGAATTGTCGGGAATTCGGTCATGGCAGTTGAACAATTAAAAGCTAATTTGTAACCAAAATATTTATTATTTTAGCCAACGTTTCGGCCTGAATTTCAGGGATGAATATGAAAGAGAAACATACAAAATAACATAGAAACATGACTATATATGATAGTCAAACGAAGAAAAATAAATTAAAATATAAAACTGTGAGTAATCGATTATATAAAATGGATACTGAATATATTCGAAATAAAAAATTATTAATAAAATTTGTAAGTGTACATACCAAGTAGGGTGATGGGGAGAGAGACTCGTGGCTCAACTGAGTCTACATCGTGACTGAAGTGTTTAAAAAAATATTATTTAATCGCTGTGGAAAGGAACGGGAAACGGACGTAGGAATGGGGAATGGATGAGACGCTTTAAATGGCTTAAGGTTCAAGACATACTGCTGTAAGAAAGTGGGAGAGAGAAACAAAAAAGCTATGGGGTGGTCTTATTATGATTTTTATTTTAAGATGTGAAAAATATTACTGTATGTGGAAGTTTTTGTCTGTTTTGTCATTAATTAATGACCATGACCGAATACCCGACAATCTTCTCTTCATAGAAAATATTTACTTTGTATATATGAAATCGTTTGGTTGAATTGTGCTCGATAGATCTTAAGGAGTTTTCCGTGAAAGACTCACCAAATCATTGTCTCTTCCTGTTTAGCCTGGAAGAGACAATGATTTGTCACACACGCCCACAAAGTAAAAGTCCATTGTGCACTCTCTCCCCGTGAATTAGGAGAGCATAATAGAATCGCCTAGCCGTGTGAGAAGTGAAGCGAGGCAAAGGCGCCCGAGCAGACGCGCGCGGCCAGTATTCCACAATTTCCCAATCGAGCACCTGCTCAACTCGACCATTAAATCATTGGTCGGACGTGAAATGGGGCTGGACCCTGGAGCCACCAACCCGGGAAAGCCGCCGGCAAGAACTCCGGCGCTACCATTAGTCAAAGAGAGGAAAAACAAACCCGGACTGCTTCTTCGCCACCACAAGAAAGGCTCGCTCCGGGCGGAGTGACCGGCCTCTTCCACCGACCGAAGGAATTGAGCAGAAGTGACTCTCCGAGATGGAAGGGTAAGAGGTTAAGGATGCTTAGAAGAATGTAAATTACAGTTAACACCAATTATATTCTATATTTCGTCATAACGAATGTCTTCCATGACATACTCCTCCCGTCCAGCTGAAAGGGATAGGTTCACCAACAGTTCGCGAAAAAAATCTTGAATACTAAAATTATTTTCTTTATTTTAAGAATTGGATGCCACTATGAGAAAAAAAAGTTTCATTTAAAGAAAAAAAAAAGTTTCATTTAAGATGGGCATAAATAAGTGTAAAGGATTTTGCATGATTATATATTTATGTTAGAAGCTGCAGAGGAGTGTAAATAGTAAGATGACTTGAGCACTCTCAGGAATGTCGGGGGGGG